>JAYKKI010000018.1:7845000-8002500 GCA_039881145.1 Druceiella hillmani | reverse complement strand
TGATATTGTGTTTTTGAATAATATGTCTAAATCGTCGTGATGTAATATATGTTTGGTATTTTAGAGTAAGTGATGTAATTAAAAAGAAAATAATTTTAAATTATGAAATTTTTATTAAAATTCATTTAATTTGTTAAGTCTAAGCTTTTGAGGTGTGAAAATATGTCAAGACCTGAGTAGTCAATTATTAAAAAAAAACTTATAGCTTTAGTAGAAATTTCAAAACTCTTTGTGTGATATTGGTTTCTGGTTTGCTGGCGTATTATGATTGAAATTTAATTACAGCTAACAAACTAGTTTCGTAATCAGATATTAGCAATGATACTATTCACTTGGAATAAAACAGATAAATTTTCAAAATAATATTAAAGGAGGAAATTTCATTTTTACCCATGAAATATGAGATGAAATATTCTTTGTTGTTTACATTTGCTATTCTCGAATAAAATATTTTCTTAGACAATATTCAGTTTTACGCGTTAGAATAGGAATTTTATGTGCCTCGTGGTTGGAACTTTATTTCTACTTGTGGTTTTAACGACGAGTTAGTAATCCCATTTGAATATGCTTGAATATATATGTTTGAATGTCAAAGCAATGCTACCGCTGGCGCTACATAGTCCGCCGAAAGTTATTCCCGTAAGAAATTTTATTTGGAATATTATATGTCCATAAATCTTGATTTTGAATTATAAAGTTTATGAACTTGTAATAAAATTTGAGGAGAAATTTTGTTGACAGAAAAAAATATATTCCTTTTTTCTGAAAAAGAAAGCAGTTTTTAAATAAATATGATTTTTGTTCTGTAAGATTTGTAAATTTACGTTTAACGTCTTTGAATAATGTGTACAATAATATTAAAACTCCTTTGAAATATTGCCTACTGAGTTATTTGTTAACTCAAACTCATGAGGTGCTTTTAATGCAGGTTTATGCTAAGAGGACAATTTACAAATTTTAGAAAATTGTTTTAATTGAAATTTATGGAGACCTATATAGTTTGAATTAGACACTCATTTGATACGACTTATCGTGTATCGTGCGCTTGACACGACTTGTCGTGTATCTTCTCCTCACAATATTTTGTTATAAGTTTAGATGCAATAAAATGAAAGTGTTTTTTGCTCGTATTCTGCACATATAATAAATACTTATATAAGTATGTATTTTAAGTATTTTTATATAAAAGTTATCTTAGTGGGATAAAGTTGTAATTGGACTGAGTTATATGTAGCTTTAGTCCAGGCATTTACATCCAAAGTCTATTAAAAATTCAATAATTATAGGACAAGAATCTAATAATTCAAATAAGTACACAGAAATACTTTTACGATATCTGTTTTGTTGATAGTAAAAATCGATTAATCCTAATATGTTTCTTTTTTTCCATCAATCATCATACTATGGCCAAAATAAATTCCATTAGAATAAACGAAAACATTTGCAAATTTGATGGTATGTTATGGCTTCGCAATTGTCAATTTAATGCTTATATAATGGCAGAATGTATTATACTAAAAATTTAATTTTATGTGGATTTTGTTATTCTTGCAGTTATAAATAATGTTATGTATATTTTAGTCAAAATCTACAATTAAGAAAGCGTGACTATGGGAATAATGATATTTTTAGCTACATAAAGTGATTAGTCAAATCAGTTTTAGCTTTGGAATAGAGTACAAATTATTTTAATTTGTTTTCTTATGTATATAATTGATCATTTTTATTTGGAATAGCAGCTATGAATACTAAACAAGTAAATAATTGAAAATTATCTTCTAATTATGAATTACATAATTTATACATTTTATAAATTATACTAATAAAATTACATAGCAGCAATGAAACAGTAATTTTTAATTTTAAATGGATATTTAATTCAGCTAAACGTAAATGAGACTATCCAATCGTTTTAACTGTTTTTTAGATACATTATAAAGGAAATTCAAGAAGGTTCAATTAACGATAGAAGAAGATTTTGATCATACATTGCACGGAAAGCGTCTCGCAAACTCAGTAAAAGTAATTTACCCATTATGTTATTGATCTCATATAGTCGTGTAATTAACAGCTAAGATATATTCGTTTAAATCGACATTTTGTCTTTAATATGTCGGAATTCTAATTTATTTAACTAGATTTTTTCGTCTGCTCCGTAAAAGTCGTGATTGTATTAAAGGCTGTATTTTCGTCCATATATCTATCAGAAACATCTAGGACAGAACGGGACAAGTTTTAGACTTATATTTTGCACGTGTATTGTGGTCTTTGACCCAAAAATCGAAAATCGCGTTTACGATAATGTACGATTTTATTAAAAAGGGGTATACAAATTGAGAGAGGAGAGAGGGGTGGTACGACAAAAACGTTTGTCATAGAGTGAAGAAAATAAATTAAAAGGTGAAAATGTGTTGACATTTTTTATTGAAAAGCAAAAATGTGGGTAATCACAAAATTGCCATTTTCAGACATATTATGACAAATTTTTTCATTTAAAAGTTATTACAAATTTATAACTCGTGCATTCATATATTATTTCATATGCTTAAAAACATTTAAGATCTTTTTAAGATTTATGGCCTTAATATTGATATCTTATTATTAAGCAGAATGGCAAAAGTGCAACAATTTTTAAACCATAATTTGGTTTTTAATGAAAGGATGGTAATAGAAAAAAAACTGTTATGAAATATTTTGGGTTTATTCAACAGAGACGCTAGTAAGGCTAAAGATAAAATCACAATGTAGGCGGTAAATAGCTATTGCTTGCGGCTTTATTTATTAGAAGTAAAGTTGCACGGGCTTAGTAGGTTTTGTTTGTATGTGTTCTTTGTTTTATATTGTTATGAACTACGAATATATAATATAGTGTTTAAGTTTAAATAAAATTAGGAAAATAAAACTAGCTCTTCATAATTTGATGTATTAGCGATCGCATCTCTATATATATGTAAAGCGCGGCGTCTGTCTGTCTGTTGCTTGTTTATATCTAAGTCCTACTAAATAAATTTTATACATTTTTTACACCTATAATAAGTGTTTATCAAGAAATGTATGAAATATTAGTGCAAATATTCAGGCGGGGTCACATAGTTGTAGGACATGTCCTGGAACGGGGATAGGCATGAAGTGCTACTGATAATGCGACGACGGGAAAATCATTTTGTCAGAGATATTTAAGGAGGCATTCGCACATGTAAAAGGGGAAAATAACTAAAATTTCTAATAAAATAAATCTGCCTCACAATATCTCACGTTGTAGTTAGTCAGCAAATTCGTCATGTTTATGAACATAATCATATTAAAAATGAAAGTTTTCAGGTTAATTAAATTGTACACTTAATTGAAATCTGTGGGATATTTTGCGAGTAGGAGAGGAGAATTTTTAGGCAACATTTAATAATTATTAATAAAATAATGGGAATTCAAAATGTCCCGCGTCATTAAGCCGAGCCAACAGAAATACTAAGTACACTTAAATGTTTATATGTGCCTAAGCATGTACAGAATCCTTGTTGTGTGAATTCTGCTCGTACTTGAGTGGTTTATTTCCTTAAAAATAACGAGTGGGGAACTATCTTTATATCCGTATCTTTAGCAGGTTTATCTCGATAGTTATAATATGTATGCATCCGAAATTGTAATCAGCGATATTATAACCTACATTTCTGCCGGAATTATTAAAATTAATTTAAACTTTAATATTTTGTAATAGAGGGTCTTTCTAGAGATCTTTTAAAATAGAGGCTATATTCCTATTTCCATAAAATTTGGTTACTGACCCTATACAGCGGCCGTTTAGTTTATGTAAGTAAACTTTGTTACTGCACAATATTAACTGAATTAACAAATATAAAACTATCGAAGTGACAAAAACATTATACGAAACAAATATATGACGTTAATATTTATTAAAAGTCACGATGGATATTAATTACTAAATATATAACGTTTCCTCGTGACGCTTTTACTTTCTCACCATCTCATGTGCGCTGTCATGTTCAATTACAAAACGAGTAGAGTTTGCATTAGTTCCCAGCAATATCTTGCCTGATGAGACGTAAAATTCTCTAATTAAAATTAAATTTACGTACTACAATTTACTTTCAAAACATTTTGTTTCATAAATATGCTTGTTTGCTAAAATAAAGGGTCTTTATTTAGTGCTTTGGTTATCTAATCAATGATTATTATTTTTTTTTCCTTTTGGAAATATAATTTGCAAGAAGAAATGGATAAAATTTCACTTAAAATGATTCCATGTTGTGCTTTCCACAATTAGTCATCCTTCGCAATAAATTTACATTTCAATTTATTAGTACCAGTTCAGACTATAAAACAGGTAGACGTAGTGACGCGTCTCTTGGATATTTTGGCAAACCAAGAAGCTGTTAATAACTTCCGCTTACCCTCTAACCAAAGTAGATCAGCACTCTGTTGAACTGTATTGTACTCAAGATCATGCCTCTGTTCAGGGATTAATACTAATTATTTCATAAACTCTTTTTTGGCTTCTTTGTATACTTCGTTAATCATATCCGGCTTCTGAAAACTCTCACCATAGTAAGAGTCTTTTGATAATGGTTTGGATTTATCTTTTATTCCTTTAAAATGTCTAGTACCATTGAGACTTCTATGAAATGGTCACAATTTCTTTATTTCAAGATGTTGACATCTATTTTGGAAGTAAATTTACGTATAAAAATTTGCAAACGACCTTTGTTAAAAGACACTACAGCAACTGCACATCGACCACTCTAAAAACCTCGAAGAGAAGTTAATTTTCTTTCCTCCTACATATATGACGAAAGCGAATTATAGCTTTATCCTAAATTATTGGTTCAATTGTGAACTAAACTTAAAGAATGTAAAGATAATATACAAACGATGATAGTTATTTTGTAGAAACCGAAACAAATTTTTAATTCGGTAACTAAATTCCCATTATTATCCATATTTGCGCTACAAATATATGGTGAACAGCTATAATGATCGCCAAATATGTGATTGGATTCATTAATATTTCTTCTTATATTATCAAGTTTTCTACAAACGGTGTATTTTGACTAATCCAATGTATCACCGATGAATCCACACCCCAGCGAAATCTCGGGTCATTATCCTTTATAAGCTTCCGGGCTCTCAATAAATTGGCTGTGTTTGATGCAATTCTTAGCAAGGATTTACAATAATTAAGCGATGGATTTGGCATTCTATTTTATTTACAGTGACATTTTTTTGTAAGGCCGGGAATTCATAGAACAAGTACTTGAGACTGTTGTGAATAAATGAGCCTTTTTTTGGCAAGAAATTTTTCAAATCCATTCGCAATAATGGCTGCCTCCATTTTAGTCGAAGGACTGGTATAGTTTTAAAGTAAGTATATGACGGGAGCTCAGTACCGTTGTTGAATAACCGAGAATAAGTGAGACAGTACTTATTTTTTACTCCTATAAATAATTTCTTTACTATGGTGACCTATGATTGCTGCAGCACCCACAGAAGTGTTAAAATTAGTGCTATATTACCGTTTAGACTAACAAGTATCCGCTATTACAATGATCATTGGTACACTGTTTTCCCTTACACTGCCAATTGATTTTAACTCTTCTTGTGCCGACTTAGACCTACACCACTGTGCTTCTTTTTCCCACCATTTACAAATGGTATGATCATAAGAGATGTGGTTGTAGATAAAGTAATCTTATAGATATGGCTGGAATATCAACATGACACAAAATTGTATTTAAATGTATAATAATACTACCAATAGGCACTACACCATCTGGGTCCAATCCAATAGGCACTACACCATTTTTAGTTTATGCCCATTTTCGGCTAACATGTCTGTGCTTGTTGCTTCTAAATCAAAGTTCTTACCGCATATATCGCAAGTAAGAGAAAAGTGCGAATATAAGCCTGTTCTCTTTTTTCTTGCAATACGTACGTGAGATATACCGCAATAGAAAGGCGAATTGTATCTACTAATAATGAAAAACTGTTCTGATAAATAATTAATATCTACTGTTCTTTTGCCTTTTAACTTGAATATTATCTCATTAGTTTCTTCCTGCTAATTGAAAACATCATGCATAAATATGAAAACTGAAACGGGAATAAGAATTTAATACATCTGAAAAAGTGACTACCCCAGCACTTTCTGCGGCTGCTGAAGCGCTTGTCCACTCCTGTCCCTAATGCGTATACTCTCGAAAGAAACTTGGTATATATTTAATCTTAAGAATTGAATATATTTGGTGTTAATTTTGTAGAAATTCATTACTCACAATTAAACGAAACTACGTGATGTAGTATTATTTCTACTTTCTTTAATTTCTTTACCACGACCTAGGTTTTGTTGTATTACAACATCTTCAGGTGGGATATTAGAAAGAATCTTTGCTAATATCGCACCTGAAGATGTTGTAATACAACAAAACCTAGATCGTGGTAAAGAAATTAAAGAAAGTAGAAATAATACTACGTCAAATAGTTTCATTTAATTGTGCTTAAAAATTGAATAGAATACACACATAAGTATTTGCATACGAAACAAAGTGGATAATCTTTATTTCCATATAAAATAAGTACTTCTTCTAAAGAAAAACAAGACTACTTATAGCGTTTCACTGTTTTCATAATTCAAATCAAAGTAACAAAAAAGACGGGCGAAATGATATAGAAGGGAACGAATAAGTGGAATGCGTTACGTAGCCGAATAACAGGAATGAAATCGAAACCAGTTATAATAAGATTCAGAAGTGGCTAGTTTGAATATCAATAAATACAACTTTTATTTTAAATTATCCTAACTTACTATGGTTAAGATACTTTAAAATAAAAGTTGTATTAGAACTTAAACTTGCAGAATAAAACGAGTGAAACATGCACTACAAAGGTTGCGTACATAGGTAATTGTAGGAACTTGAGAGTACATAGTGTTTCTGTTAAACTATTTATAAATATTTACTTGTTATAACGTAAATAAGTGGCCTAATGGTGTAAAAATATCCTAAACATTTTGAAAAGTACCGGATCTAGGAATAGAAAAACGTAAATATTTTATTATACCTTGGGTAAAACAATAGTGTTTATTTAAAATGTTACAACTAGTATTATCTCTATAGTTTTCCTGTATTATTTACCTGGGCTTTTAAAATCTCTGTTTTTCGTAATTTAAAGTTTAGAAGTTTTCGAATTGGGAGGAAGGGGAGGGGGGACATTATTTGCATTTTTTCAGGATATGAAAATGTGAGGTACGGAACCCTACGAAAAGTAATAAATAATAAATAACTTGTTATCTTAACAATTCTACATTTTTGTGGCTGCACGCAATCGCTTTCTTGGATAACCAATTTGATGGAACATCTAAGATAAATAGGAAGAAGCTCTGAACATTTTAATATTAAAATTTTGAATTTGTAGTTGTAATAATGAAATAAAATATTTCAAATAGATAAATTGGTTTACCTTAATTACGAATGGTCAATCCAAGTATACCTATATTAATTATTAAGCAGCGATCGCGAACATCTTTTTATCTTTACATAAAAACATTCGCAATCTCTTTGTAGCAGAAATCGCCAATATTTTGTATTTTTATTTTCTCGTTTACCTTAAATAAAAATGGAAAAAGAATAAATTTTCGTGATGAAGTTTCTAACTGCCGCTGTACGTTTTCCTATTCACAGACGGTTAATTCCCGCAGCTCTTCGTTTCATCCACTGAGTCACTTGAAAACGATATTAATATTGCAATAATAAAGCCACAACCACACTGTAGCTACTATTGCGGTAAGACGGTAGCTTAGCTAGTGACTGATTTGTATCAAATTATACGCGATGTTCTGCGCAAGTAGCATTCTCTAGAGAAGGTAGAGTGGTGTGGTTTCATGCTAACATTGCCTGTCTCTCTTGGGACTACAATTAGTAAGAAAAATTGTATTGTATTTTTCAAAAGTATTCTTTCATTGCCCCTCATTATAACTTCGGAGATATTATTTTCCTTACATCTTCGTTATTTTTCTTTGCTTTAATAAAAAAAACATTTTTTTTTCCTTAAGTAAAAAAGTATTTTTTTGCATTTAAAATTAACTAGATAGGAGATGGGAAGTTTTTTTAAAAATGAAAGTGTTTTTGTTGTTCTGTAGTACGCTTAGAAAGTTTTGTATCTCAGCAAGCAATTATTTAATTTTTCATAACATTTTCCAAGGAAGACAATTCGATAATTTTTCATACATAAGATATCAAAAGATTTGTCTTCATTACTATGTCTTCAGAAACCGAAAGATATTAAACGGTGCTTGTGTTTAGTGGGTTGCATATAATAGTCTATATCTATTTAGAATATAATTTTTTTTGCGTTAATTATTGGCATTGCATATTAATCATAATTCCACTATATATAATTCAAACTAATAGTTATAAATACGAATATTTGCGTGCTAATTTATGAGACCATAATTTCTGAAAGAATCTGTACGAAGTAAACGACAAATAAATTACACACTAGATTAACATACGCGCTGCTAATATTTACACGTAAACTTTTTATCTCGAAATCTGAAGTATTTTCTGCGAGATATCCACATTTTATGATGTTCATTAGGTAAGTTTGATTCAGCATATATTAACTCATACCGTGTATCTAGAATCCCGAAACGAACGTTGATCCCGTGGGAAAGCCCACAAAATTTTCTTCCTTTCACGACGCTACTATTGAAGGTGAACGGTTTTAAAAAAAATAGAATAGACATAAATTATGGCCCGGATTGATCGTAGGTTACATTATGGCAGTCTACGTGAAAATAGTCGTTAGCGGAAATTGGTACGGTGTGAGAAGACATTTCAAATACTGATAACATTGAATTTTCCTTTGAAACAAAAAACCGAATGAAGGTCGTAAAAATTTAAAAAGATTTTCAATATTGACTTGGAAGGTACTTCAACTTTTAAACGTGACATTTAATTGCCTTCATATTATTTATATTTGTACATAGTAATCTCTGTTAGAGGATATATCTTATTTACGGAAGAAAATTTTATTTTACTGAAAAACATTTTTATATTCGAAATATTGTGGCAAAATCTGAAACATTTGAAGAAAATCGTAACACGGAGCATGGCAGATGGAATTACAGTAAATTAAATTAGTATTTTAAGCTCGTAAGATTTAATCGAATTATGATTATTTTATAATCTTTTCATTCTTACTATTTCAATATTCTTGGATATCGTTACAAGTAACTTAACGAATTTTCTTATGGCCTTCACCTCTAAGCAATATGTTTTATTTTAATTCTATACAGCCGTAAAGAAAACGTTATTTTGATTTGACTATATGGTATTTCAAAGCGGATTAGAAATTTAATGTAAGAGTGAGGGAAAAGAGGTCCTCGTGTCATTTTTCTTCAAAGATATTACATCCATATTCATGAACGTGCGAGACAACTATATATATTTGCAGGCCTGCACATATGCGTAGGCGTGCACATACTCGGGTACACACACTAACATACATCTATATACGCACGTATGCATGTCCGCACGCAAACATGCACGGACACAAAGCAAGGAAAAATCAAATGAAAAATCACTACCTAATGGTACTTTATTTCAAATTGCGATTTGCAAATATATCTATTGCTGTATAATGGTACACCGTTAAACTTTGCCCTATAAATTGAGCAATAATAGAGTGAAGGTAATCTCCGCTTTAAGCCTTTAGGCTTATTTAGTGACTAACATGCCTGTATTTAATAATCACTATACTATTAAATTTATTTTATTTAGGTTTTCTTGTATTTTACCTGTCCACAATTCAGCGCACTATATTCTAAAACCATCTTAGGTGTCACAATATATTTACTTCATGAAAATTTTCCATGTTTTCAACTTTAACCTTTAAAGTTCGAGAAAATTAGTCTGAAACATTACACTCACAGGATCATGTTCATAGTTCGACCCGCCCAAGGGCTGCATGTAGGCGGTGGTGTGAAGGAATGGAGGCTGGTCGAAATGTAGGGAAACATCATATTAAAAAGTAATTAATTACTCAACCAATAAATATGGCATTATAATTTTTATACAGAATATATTTTTTGCCATTTTTACATTTTTAGGTCCTGCAGAGGAGTATGACGTCTAACAAGATAAATTAAATTTAAGAGATACAACTTTCAAGTTTTTCAAACATTCACGTTTAAAAAATCCAGGATCCGCGTTGTATAGCTTTAGACTTTGCACTTTTAATGGAAATCCCTTTAGTTGTGAAATAACAATAGAAAATGAAAACGATCCAAATTAGGAAATTTAAAAAAATATATAAATTTTTAATTCTTTAATGACATCATCAATTTAATTTTTTCTATGTCAACTGTGTGGCTTAACACCCATTATTAAATTGTTGGTCCTTGTACTAGAAATGTTTATAATATTTTTATGTAAAACGTTACCCAAGGGCGGGAAAATTCAAAATACATATGTGTGCGTAGGTATATATAGAAATTAATATTCCGCGATGCTGACCTTCATCAATTTTTTATCTGTGTCTGTTGGAATTTTACCTAAAATTTGAACTTAACAATTATCATGAAAACGTGGTAATCATTTAGACCTCAACCTCCTATATATACTACAAAGCTTCTGTACCCATGGATACATATAAAAGTTGAAACAAGATGATATATTGAAATATATAGAAATTCATATATTATAAAGAATTTCCTCATAAAAATATTTATTAATATGCAAGTAACGTCATTTCTGTCACTAAATATCCAGCTGCAATAAGGAAGCTAATATAAAAAAAGGAAAGATGGCAAGAAGAGACAAGAGCAGACGAAATCACTGATAATTCTTTAATTAAATTTGTCAACAGATTAGATACTTCCTGTTCAAGATCCTTCGTTGAAATCTCAAGGCGGCAATTGGATAGGTAACCCTAAGCAGAAGGCAGATCTCTTCGCAGAATATTTTACTGAGGTTTTTAAACCAGTCCCAAAAATTATAATACATAAAAATGTCAAAGAATATTGACAAGAACGACAAAATAGACATATCGTTTGTCACTTTAAAAGAAACTTAAAAATTGTGCACTTATAAATTTAGCATTAAAAACATTTCTAAACTATGACTTTATGACTGGATGGTTTATAATCCAGCTGGACGGTTTATATACTACCGGATCTAGTTCTGAAAAAGATAATATACAGTAAGCATATTATGAGTATTTATTTTGAATTAATACAGGTTCCAAAACCTTGAAAAACTGCAGAATTAAATGGTATATCAAAATCAAGAAATTTTACCTACAGAAGTGATATTTCACTGACTCGTATTACTGTTTTCTAATATTAAAAATATTCTTGGGGAAGTATTATTTTTCTAAGTATTCACCTCTTTCAATGGGTGAAAAAACAATCTAGGTTTACGCAATAGTAAAAGAGAAATAAAAATATTTAGTCCACAAAATTTATGCCATACATTTTGTAACCCCAGCTTGTCATTCGTGGCCGAGATGCACCCCGAAGCGATATATATTATGCACATATTTTTATTCAGAGCGGCCGGACACAACGACCGCTCTGAATAAAAATATACGCTATTTTTATAGCATGGGTGTAATAATAGTTGCATTCACCATTCCTAGCCACGATAAAAAAATTTATCCTTTTAAAATATTTTATTTTATAATAATGCTTACTTTACAAACGGTAATATATGTGTGTGTGTATATATATATATATATATATATATATATATATATATACACATATATAATATACATATGTGTGTGTGTGTGTGCACGTGCGTGCGCGGGCGCAAGCGCGTGTGCGTGTGTGTGAGTTCAAGAGGAAAACCAGAAATTTTACTCACGTGTACATCCGTTTGTTTGTTACAGCCGTTTATTCTAGAAAACCAAAGGTTAAAACTTGAAATTTGGCATGGTAGCAAAACATATTAACCTGCAAATATTTCAATAACTTACATTCAAACATATTCAAATAGATATTATGTACATATTTATAGGTGGGCCGAAGGATAGGTACTTATTCGAATTTTTTTTAAACTCCGTATATATTGTGGCGTATCATTTAAAAGGACTAAGTATAAGGAATTTTTTTAATAAGTTTAAATGTCATCATATTTTCAGAGATATTCTGAAAAAATTACAAAAATATTCTAAAAATAATGCATCCTAATTCCCAGACAAATGAATCCAAAGTTGTAAAAAATAGGGGTTTTTAGTAGTTCAGGCAAAGGCTATAGGAAAACTAAAGCGAAGATTCTAATTGTCATAATTTTTTAAATGTATACCGCGATTTACGCCTGTGAACCTGTAGTAGGCAATATATTTATATTTTCCCACATTCTCAACTGATTTTTTCAGAAACCACGTGACATAGAAGCATTAAATTGGCATAATAGTTCATCTTATTAGACCATATATTTCTTACTAACTTTTATTAACTTTCAAATAAACAGTTTAAGCAGAGATAAATAAAGGTCTTAATTTTTTTAAATGTTGTAATCTTATGGATATCATTTGCTCATTAGGCATTAAATTTTAATGTGAGAAAGATATTCTAAAAATATACGAAAATTTAGCGTTCTCTCCCGCCCCCTTATTTACGACACTTATGCATTTATGTTATGAAAAATAATACTGACAATTAGTTTGATTGAAAAACTATGTACCCATAAATATTTCTAATTGCATAAATGTGGATGAAACCTTCGTAACGCGAGTTCTACTCGTGATTGACAGATTTTTATGAATTTTATGTAAACACTTGTACATGTTGCAATTTTAAAGTTTCTCTGCCCTAGTCGTTCTGGAGTTACGTTCATAATCAAACAAATTATCTCTCAGCCTTATTGTCTTTAGCTTCGATTTAATTCCATTTATTCAATTGTTTAATGCATTTCACTTATACGTTCTAGCAAATTATTTTAAACACTTAAGAAGTATTTTAATTATTTCGTGCATTCGTCTGTTACAAATAACACATATTCATTTAAAGTTTGTATAAAATAATCTAAAAGAAGAACCCGTTTTATCTATAAATACTTACTAAATTTTACTCACATGGTTATAGTCAAAAACTTAGTATGAAATTAAGACGTGCAGTGCCATCTAAAATGTTTATATGAAATTAAATTCTGAGCCTATTCTGTATAATTTTATAATACTTTTCTCTAAATATTTCTTCACAAATTAGGGCTTAAATACAGAGATTCTGTTGCACATGTAGCGATTCAGAAATCATGTCTATCCGTAACACCGGTGCGATGTTGCTTCATTATTCCCATTGTGCTCTTTTTTATTTCAAATAAGAATTGTTCCAAAACAATGAAACTTTCCGTAATAAAAATAGCAACAAGAAAATAATAAAAACATATCCCAGCTTGTTAACCATCTTTGTGTAAAAAAATCATGTCAATTTTTAGCTCTGTTGTGGCATGAAACAAGAACAAACAAACACAGTTTTGCATGTATGATATTAATTAGGTTTATAATGTTAGTAAGGATGAAATTTCCCAGGTTGAAAGTAACCAATTTCACATAACATGTTCAATGTATAAATCGACGCCCCATAGCTCCTTTGCGCCGTGAAAGGAAGACAAAGAAACACACTTTTACATTTATAATATAAGTTATTATAATAGCTGTTGGAATTATAATAGCTGTTGGAATGAGGTTTCCCAGGACAAAAAGTAGTCAGTCTCATTTCCCGGTAATACTTCATATTACTTATGCAACAATTAAAAAGACCACGTTGACCCGTTTCTCCGTTGCGAGGCTGCTTCCTTATTCACTTTGTGTTTTTTTTCAGTTTTAAACCAGACTTTTGTCGCAATGAAAAGTATCCTATATAATCCCCATCTCCCCTGCTATCTTCGTGTAAATCATATCAATCCCTTGCACCGTTGCAATGCGAAAAAAGTATAAACAAACATACTTTAGCATTAGGGTAGTTAGGATAATAAAACTCTAAAATTGACCCGCCTGTACTTCGAAGATATTTCCAAAAAAAAATATTTAGGGTAGCATAACAAATGTTACAGACTACAAGAATATTGTTTTATGTATAAGCTTGTTTATTTGTTCACGCACTACGTAAGAGTAGCCTAAATCATTTTGATCAAGTTTTTACTGATCGATTCTGTTAGCTCTCAGATAATATATTGGTTACGTTTCATCACAATTGACCAATTAAAACGAAGATATGGCAGTTTCAAGTTTCAATATAAATTATACTTACTTAAAAAAGTATGCTTTTATAAGTTTGATAATAGATTGCATTACGTGCGTTAATTTTACGTTAATAATATTTTCTAAACAGGGCAAAGCTAAATATAAAATTAAGTCATTGGCCAATTTTTTTTTATTTTCAGATCATTAAGTTCAATCAAAATCAAATTCGTGACTTTTTCAATTGCATGTATGAACAAGGAATAGCAGAAATCTTAAGGCATATAATTGTATTTTATTGTAGCTTTCATTATTTAAGGCTAATCACTAAAGAACAATGATGGTTTATAACATTTGATATATCATGCCATATTATTTTAAAAAGATAGTTGAGAGGTAATTTTAAGACAGCAACCTCAAATGAAAGTAACAAATATATAGTATTTATCGCCTCCACAATGTCGCTTTATTGAGATAGTATGCCACGATTCATTAAAAGTACATAGTTGTATTCTAGGACATGTTATTTTACAACAGGCTGGCCCTAAAATAACTGGACCTTTAATTGTCATATTTACTCAATTATTTATATTAAATAGATCTTATGTTGTTTACTTCTAGATTCCGGGCAATTTTGAAAGGACGGAGGAAGCAAGCGCGTCCGCATCTTTAGAAAATATTAGAAAAATCACTTTTTTGTACTTAAGCATATATTCACGTAAAAATATAATATTTGTGTGTTTATATTTTTACTTGTATTTTTAATTTACGGGCAGACTCTCTATAGACCAAACAAAGCACATGTCTAATGGCAAAAGAATTGCAGACATTCATTAGTAGTCACGAATTATTGCTACATCGATAAAGCCGTATGTAGAAACTAAAATATAATGATTGATTTTTTATTACAGCTATTCTAGTTACCTCGCCCAGTCAATGTCTAAAATAGTAATTAATACGGTAATAATTCTAATATATGCCATTATTTTATCGACGTAATTTTAATAATACGATATAAATAAAACTGGTTACCAAACAAATATTTAACACATTTTTTCATTTTACCCACAACTATGGTATTGCGAACGTACTATAAAATTGTTGCACACAACAAGTGGCGTCACTACGCATGTATTAGTGTTTTCACGGTTAGTATATGTTTGTTCACGGGCAGCAGAATTTTGTAGATACGTCCTCAAAGTACATGAAATAATTTTGAACTGGTAAATATGGGACTACGTCCCTGACCTCGCTAAACACTTAATTTTGTAAACTGAAAAGCACTCAAGCTCTTTTGTTAGTTAAATAATCATTATGTTTCATGGAATGCATGAATTTGACGGTGGACACTGACGCTGAACTCTTAATCTTTGATTTTCGGACTATCGACTTGATAATTTATTTTCAACAGAATTTATTAACTGAAAATGACGCGTTTTTAATGGTCAGTTTAATGTAAATATATATTGGCTTATATGCAATAATATTACTTCAAGTAATGTTTTTCAAATCTCATACTCTCAATAGCGAAAACTACATTAAATAATATCTTGCTTACTTATGGTTGCCAAATTGTTATATGATTTAGGAATTGCGGAATATTTTGAATAAGGATTCAATGGTCACAGTAAGTAGGTTCTAGATGCGAGCCTTTTCAAATAAACCATATTCAGGGTATTTTTATAATATAGGATTACTGTAATATATAATTACTATAATACATGATTGTTTAAATATTCAAGGATAAACTGGAGTCAGATTAGGGGTATACTTTTGAATGCAATCAATTGGGTTACATCGGGACTATTTATGGATACGGCAATATTCTTACTTTTTTCGGCTTGCACGGTGTGGAACTCAAATTTAGGCATACGAGTGCCACTTGTGATTGATACGAGATAAAAGATTTCAAGACTATTAAGGTTGGAGTGATTAATATCAATTGTGGTTTGTTTTTAAAGTTCCGTACCTTAAAAGGAAGAACGGATACCTTCTAAGGTCTCTCAGGTGTCTGTCTGCATGTGCATCGCAGCCTTTTTTCTCAGTAACTGCTAGATGTAGAAACTTGAAATTTGACACATTATTAAAACATATTAACCTGTACATAACAACAATGTACATATATCAAAAAGATTTATTTGGAAATTTTGAGGAGGGTTAATTTAATTCTCAACACGTTTTTTCGGGCTGATAAATATAAGAGTTCCAAAGATACTTCTTTTATATATTGGCGTGTCATATCTCCAAAGACATCCAAAAAATATGCAAAAAAAGAGGTTCCCCTTATTTTTGAGACCACTAAACTTAAAATTATCAAAAATGTATGGGTTTTTGGAAGCCTACGCAAAGGTTGTAGGAAAACTCTTGCGACGATTCTAGATGTCATAATCTTTTAATTATTCTCGATGTTTTTAGCTCTACGAAAGATATAGTAGGCAATACACTCAATTTTTTTTGTTTTCGAAGCGTTTTTCTCAGAAATGACGCGAAGTAGAAATGTTAAAGGCGTAGTAATAAATTTTATTAACTCACATATTTTGTATGTTCAAAAATATTCACATAAGAATTAAAGTGGTTGTGAATAAAGGTCCCCAAAATTATAATTTTATGTATCCCAAGTAATATCGTTTGAAGGGTGTTATTAAAAAAAAATACGAAAATAATTTTTCCCTAATTAGACATTTAAAATGATAAAAAATTAAACATTTTAGAGATTAAATTACACATTCAAAAAGATATCCTGAAATATATTCATTTCCGAAACTACTGAGCCAATAATCATGAAATAAACAGGGTTGATAATTTCTAACAAGAAGATTAGAGGAAAACTACTATTATACTTACAATTGTTGAAATATACATCATATTTTCATGTCCGTGAAATATATATTGAGCAGTATATTTATATGGTGGAAAATAAATATTTGTAAATAATTTAAATGAAATACTAAGTTGCTTTATACATTTATACGTGCCTAAAAATCTATCAGGTTTGACAGGTTATTTATTGCTAACGGAACTACGTGGAGTGGTATTCTTATATAATGGATTGTTGATTTTAAATATCTGAGTTAGACTTCTCATTTTTATACTAAGATTCAATAACCTGCAAGAAAAAATCACTTTATAGTAAGCAAGAGATATATGATAATCGTGGTAGAAGTTTAATGAGTATGTGCCGTAGAAATTTATTTCTTGTCGTTGAACTGTGAAAAAAAATTAATACTTATAAATTTTTCTGTCTTTAAATAACTTGAAGCTATAACTTCAAATAACTGCTGTCGGAAAATATGAAAAATAATATTCTTTTGAAATTTCATCGTCGTAAAGATAGATCGACGCAAAGCAAGTTTCGATATTTCTTTTGCGTCAATTCCAATTTGTGATTGTTTCCAGACGTGCTGTCAGTTGTCTTTCATCGTTTTACTTCAATTAATAATTCAAATAAAAAAAATCAATGTCATTCATATTTTTTTATTTTGACGTAATATTCCATCCGAGATTTATCTTGTATGCGAAACATATTTTTTGGTGAAGTTAAAAAACAATGTAAATCATTTTGACAATATCGTTTAGTTTTATTAAAGTAGTATATGGAAAAAACATATTAGGGGGAATTCAACGAAATTTGTAAAATTCTAATTCTGGAGTTCGGTCCTCTGATATTATTAATTGTTGAGATGAAATATAAGTAGCGCGAAAGATTTTCTGAATTAAATATCAGTTAATTTTGATGTAAAATATACATAAGATAGAAAATGTAATTATATTCATAAACTTATAATCAAAATATTTGCGGTACACATGAACTTCAATGACATTAAGTAATTTCTTGATAACTTAAATAGTATTAAAATATATTTTATTTAATAATTAATATAATATCAAATCAATGAATATTAATTTATTGAAGATTTGTTATGATGTGTTCAACTGAAAATTAGGCAATGGAAATATAACTCCCATTGGAATGTTTCTGCTTTATAAATATACTATCATTTTATTTTCTGCAGTAACTTACTGCCTATTGCTTTACTATTTATCGGTTCTTGATTTATTCTTTTTAAATTTTTCTTCTTTGATATCCTTTTGGAACCCAATAGAATATGACAATAGATTTTTATTTCCAAAATGACTAGTCTTACTTCTGATATTTTCTTACTAAATCTGTTTTGAGGTTTGGTAGGTGAATACAAAATACAAACTATATGAGGTCACTCCGTTTATTTAATTGTTACAGCGGTTTTTCAAAAAAATGTACTACGTATAAATTTGAATGTACTATACTGTGAAAAGCAAATGTTAATTTATTTATTTATTTCTATAATCTCATTAATTAATTATATTTTCTATGACTATGTAAGGCAGCTAATAAGTCAACAGCGATTTATTTGGCTATTGCCACCCAACTAGCCGTAAGATCCATTCCAAGAGTCCGTATTAATTGAACTGATGTATTTAAGCACCGTCGTCTTACATTAAAGTAATTATTATATATATATATATATATATATATATATATTTTTTTTTTTATAATATAATAAGTACTAATAAGTACACACGCAGACACATATATATATATAATTTTTTTTTTTTATACCAAACTATACCAGGATCCGATTCCGTATCCGATTTGTGCTTATAAAGTAGCCAGCTGGACATTAAAAATGACTATGTTCATATAAATTTGTCATCGTCACGTTACTATGGGGATGCGTTGGAGTCCTGTAAGTGTGATGAGCTGGTTTATAATAGAATTTATTTTTGTAGACGTGGATATAATTAACATGTATATAATAAATAATTGTTGGATGTTAAGTATCTAAAAGTCCATCACTGGTAAGTCAGTGGGATGGCAATATGGCTTTTTATTGATCACTCTGATCAAGCTTTTTGGATCACTCCACTCAAAGCTTTTTGAAGAGGGGTTCAAATATTATTTTAGTACTGCTCCCCAAGTGAGTATACCATAAGTTAGCACTGATTATTTTCGTAATATATTGTCTTTGTAGTATGTGAGTCAAGTACGTTGCGCATGTTTCTGAATACGTATATGAGTCGCCTTAAGTTTTGCGGAAACTTTGTCAACGTGAATTTTTCACCACCAAAAACAACTCTTTGGCAAACTTTCGGGCGGTTTACTTTCACACGTTTGTTATGATTCTGTCAATAGGTTACTGCCATTTAACAGTGCTGAATTAGTTTTTTGGGTATTCAGTATCAGTAGGTTGTCATTTAGGTAAGTTTTGACTTTGCGTAATGCCCAATTAGCTTTGATATTCACATTAGGTTATATTTTGTCATTTAATAATATGGTCATAATATCAGCAAAGGTAATTATGGTGTCTCTTATGTTTAGATTCGTCAAGTCATTTATAGAAATTAAAAACAGTGTTGTGGAACACTAAATGTAAATAAAACTTTCTCGCTAACGGGTATCATTAATTTTAACGGTCTATGTTCTGTCTTTCAAATAGCTACCAAACCAGTCTAACAAATGGTCACGTATGCCTGTATTTTGCATTTTTTTAAAAGAAAGTCTTGTGATATAGAGTTGAATGCTTTAGTAATATCAAGAAACTCAGCTAAGGATTTGTTATTTGCATCTATGTGCTCTGTTATATAGTTGTTGACTGTCCTTAGAGCACTCCCACTCCTTAAGACAGATCATCTATCAGAGTGCATATCGCTAAAAATTACGTCAGTTTGCTGTTTAAAATTTTTTCAAGGTTAATTGTTTAAGGTCAATAATTTTTAAGGTTTAAAATTTTTCAACAAACTGACCAAATTTGCTGTATGTAGATATTAGATTCCATCATTTGACCTTATTTAAACACTGGTATGATATTGGCTTCCTTGAGTCGTGTAGAGACATTTATATTAGTAAATAAGCATTAGAGGATTTTTAGGAATATTAGTAAATATTTATAAGAGGTAAATCTCATCACGCACTAATTTAACAAAATCTGCGACAAAATCGTTAGATTTAATTTTAAAATTAGATATAAATCTTCGGTCCTTTAGATTGAATTTTCCGTGATAATTTTGTCTAGTTTTTCATTTCCTCAATCGTGAGGTCATTTATCTTAAATTTATGACTAACACTTGGAAAACAGATAAATTTTTCGATAAGGTCTTGTTCCCGATTTTACATATTTATTAGTAGATTATTTGCTAGCTTTACATCTATACTTGTGAAATATATGTTTAGGTTGTTTGTTGTATCAGTTTAGTCTGTAAATATCTGTTTACTATAAGTCAATGGGTCAACATTTGTAGTACCATTTTTCATATAATTTGTAGCTTTATATGAAATTATTTATATGAATTTTTTATATGAATTTTTGCAGTCAGTGCTCTCATCTTATAATTTCAACTATAACTATTAAATATCAACGAAATTAACTTTAATATATCTATTACCGCTACCGTGAATTGACTTTAATTGTACCAATAACCCACTAACGACTGGTGGACTTAGAAGCAGAGATGCAGAAAACGGTCGTTTTAAAAATCTAATGAAATTTCCGCTTCATTTAGGAATTTCTGATAAGAAATCAGTAATGAGATTTATAAATTGCAATATTCATAACTCAATATGTATATAACTGCGTGTTTTTGATTTTTTACTAAATAAATAGAACATATTACTTTTATTAAAAAAAATTAGTCTCGTCTCTTTGAAAAAGTTTACGAAAGACTTCTTTGTAAATACCACGCAGTTTTGCTGGAGAATTCGTGTTGTCGAGTCAATTGTATTCAAATTTTGGCATTTAAATGTCAATATCAATATTGAAAATAAAGTGTGTTGTTGCGAACCAATGTGTACACGAAGCCGGCTAGAAACCCGCTTTGTGGCAATTATTTATATTGTACTAGAAAATAATGGAACAGATGCGAATTTTTAATTTCAAGTGTAGTGAGATAGTCTTTCTAAAATTTTTAAAAGAGAACCACGATAACAACTGATTTTAATCGCAAAAAACTTATCAGATATACAGAGTCGTCACGCGTTTAACTTAATGAAACATTGTGAGTATTATTAAACATAAAAAAAATAAAAATGACTCTTAAATCGACTTTTCATATTAAACAAACATGTTTAATAAGCTAGATAAATTTAAAATTTCTACCAAATCGGGAAGTTTCTATTGGAGATATTTTACTTAAATATTTTTAAATCTTACTATTTATTTCGTCTCTCTGTTTCCTAAGTATATTTACTGATTTATATTCGAGGAAATGCAAAATTAGTTGCTGGTACAATACATTTCAGTGTTTTTATTTGTATTCAACGACTCTCAAATAAGTATAATAGACTTGAATTATTTCAATATTCAATTTAGTAGTTTCCTGGTGTTTACTCCCTAAGAATATATTTTTATATATAGTGCCCCGTATGAGGAGTAAATTATCCCGTTAAATTTTTTTTTCATATGTTATAAAAAAGTTAAATTTTGAAAGTTTGGATGTAGAAGATAATCTCCAAAACTACTCATACGGTTACAAACATTTTTTCACCAATATTTAGAAACGTCGTTCAGGACGGAAATAGATTGTATATTATTCCGTTGAAAAAAACATATGAAAAATTAAATGTTGTAAGTTTGAATGTAGGAGGGGTAATCTTTGAAATTACTCATCATATTTCAAAAACTCTTTCACCTAAATTTAGAAACATTTTTTCAGCAGACTGACTAAATTTGCTGTCTGTAGTTGTTAGAGTCCAGTATACATAGACAGATTTTATATTATATCGTTAAAAAAAATTATACATTATAATAAAGTTAAATTTTGTAAGTTTGGATGTAGACGGTAATCTCCAAAACTACTCATCCGATTTCAAAAATTCTCTCATCAATATTTAGAAAGAACCTGCAGTATAGACATAGGTTGTATATTATTTAATTAAACAAGTTTTTGTATATTACAACAAAGTTTAATTTTGAAAGTTTGTATGTAGGAGATTATCTCCAAAACTACTCATCCGATTTAAAAAATTCTCTCATAAATATTTAGAAAGAACCTTCAGGATGGACATTAGTTGTATACTATCCCTTTAAAAAAAATTCATGGAAACTAGTTTTGCAACGTAAGTCAACGAAAAAACAGTCGAGCGAATGCCTTTCTTATGAATGCTGTCTTGAGGGTAAGAGATATATTGATAGATGATATTTATATTTATATATAGTGTTACCTATTTTATACATTCCAAGACAATCGTAATTAAAGAGTAAACTCCAGTGCAGAAACAATCACTCCAGTGCAGTAATTATCACCTTGAGATTAAAGAGTATTTTGTTATTGTACGTGATATTATTACATACAAATGTACCTTTATATAAAGACCTAAGCGATGTGGATATTTAATAGGCTGGTACCAAATACCGACATATATTTCTGTTTTTTTTTTACATTTTATATATACTAATATAGTATATTTTATTATTGTAATTCCTTAACCTACTTAGCGTAGTACTTTACTGTTGAGTCCGTTTTGAACTTTTCTTTTCTGAAACCATTTTCAGTTCCTTTTTTCTAATGATAATTCATACTATATTTATTGACATTTGCATGATGAAATAATAGTTTAATACTAAGTATTTGACTGCCATTTTAGGAAATATTGAATAAAAAATTGCATGGCTCTTGACAACCCCAGTCTAAAAACAATAGTGCATCGGAATTAATACTAATATTACAAAGAAAACTTTTTGGTTTTATACGTGGATTAAAGATAATCTCAGAAATTGTTATATTAGTTCTGAAAAGTGCTTTATTGATTTAATAATCATATTTTCCTATAAAATTTTGGTTTAATTTTATTTGGTATTTTTCTAATAAAAGAGCTTTTTTCTTTTTAATTTATTTTTCGCGTTCGGCATAAAAATAGCTAATTATATTGATGTAGAACCCTCATCGTCGTACAGTATATAATATCCAAGTGAATTATGACGTCGTTTTTTTTATTTTCTCCCAAAACTTTACGTGCATAAAGTTTACTAAAACGCTGATAGATGGCTTTGACAGTGTCATTCGCAATATATTCATGAGCTTTATAGTTTATTAAAATGCTAATAGATGGTGTTGGCAGTACTAGGACTGTAATATCAACCAAGTTATGGTGTTTTATATCTACATTATCCAAATAACTTATCCTATATATTGCTTGAGGGTATGAAATATTATCACCTGAAATTTCATCAAAATCCGTGAGGTAGATTTCGCATGATTGATGAACAAATTAACTCACAGACATATATAATACAATAATTCCAGAAGCAAGTTTTATGGTTTCTCTTTTCATTATATACGCTAAATGTTTCAATGTTTATAAAATATTTTCCATGTACGGAATACTCTCTTACAATTTTATTATAATAAATAAACAAAATCATTACAGTAATGCTAAGACAATGTACGAAAGAATTGTACACGATAATGAAATTTACACAAAAAATTGCGAGAATATATAATGCTGAATGTTATATATTGTTTGTTAGATTGTATTTAAGACATAAGTTATGGTGTTACAGTGCTTACTGTAGCACTATACAGTAGATAATGCTGCTAATATATTAACAGTAAATAATTATTTAAAAAAATGATTAAAACAAAAATAAAAACAATCAAGGTAAAATAATTTAAAAGGTATTTTGCGGTAAGATAAAAAGGTTTTCCATTATGTGAAATGTTTACTTTGCAGATGAAAACAAAAATAAAGAAAAATTACATTTTATTTCCACAATACAGTTAAATAAATCACAATCAAATAATAGATGACAGCTTGAAAGAGATAAATGATAAAAATAGATGATAAGAAAAAGCGATTTGACATTTGTACAGGATGGCGTTGAATAAGGAATTTAATAATTTTCAAACAGCCTATTCGAGCGATGCTTTTCAGATGAAATTTCTCATCGTATTCCATTAAATACATGGAAACTCTTTAACTCTTACAGAGGATTCAGTAATATACTAACGTATATTAAAAATGAATCAAATAATAAATTATTTCAGTCAGCAGTTTACAATTAAATTAAATACATGATGTTTATGTAAGTGATCCAAGTAGCAGGAAAAAAACACAACAAAATTATTCGAATTAAATCGGTGCTCCTCGAACATATATATAATCTTAGACTTAACGCTCAATATTCTGAACACAGTGTTACTAATATTGTATGCAGTTAGTGAGTAACTTTTTTTGAAATAATCGTAAATGGAAGATTGTGTATGCATATATGCAAATGAAGGTACACACAAACATTTCAAAACTTACGTACATCACGAATTGTACGAAACTTAAAAATATTTGCTTTAATGTATTTTCATCAGAGTTCCTGAATGCTGTAATTACTGCTGTAATCTTATTGCTTCATTCACTCCGCACCTGAAAACGCCTATTATTAGTTAATTAATTGTCACGTTGCAAAGATTGTATTGGTATATCACATTTTATGCTACGTCTATCGTTACATCCGAAAGAGATGTGTCTCTGCCAGATTCATAGCGGCATGACAATTTATAGTTGCAAAATTGTATCAGCTCAATTATATTCTTCTGTAAAGTGTGAGGAACTAACAAAGTGTATAAAATTTAAATGAGCCTTATTTTAATTAGGCTAGCAAAAATTCATATTAAATTTGAATCAAAATCATGAGAAGTTTGTCGTTGAAAGCTTGGATTTTTTTATAATTATTTTATTTTCATTAAAGAAATAATTTAAAAAACAGTTTTGTTTTGTTTAATATTTCATTATATTAATCGTGTTACGTGTAGTTATAAATTCACGTAGATATTGTTAATTATTTCGTTACTAATTGGCATCCGTTGGAGCTACATAGCTAAGACAGAAAGCAATGTTTTTGAAATAATTGTAATTGATTAAGCTTGGCCAAAAGAATGGCATATAGAATATATAAGAATGGTAAATACATTTTAAACGCTTAATCGATAATGGATGCTAGTGTTTCTATTTAAAATATAAAAATAGTTACGATGGAAAATTGTTACATATAATCTTTTTCAATAATTAATAATTTTTTGTCATTTAATTTATAGAAAATTTAGTGTAAATAAACAGACAATAGTTACAAAATAAATATAAACACCAATTTATCTGTGAATGCATGTAACATACAGCTGATAAATAATTAACCTTTCACCTTATTCCACGGGCTATGCGATAACTGATGCATTCGTATAATATATTTTTATATTGATATAATCTTAATGTATTCATTAATATGAAATTTACAGTATGTTTAGCTCGCTTGAACTGTATTTGTTATGAAAATTCGTTTCGTGCTCGGTTTCGTGCCGGTTTCGTGCTCCATACTTTCATTATTATAATGTGCAATAGTTACTCGGAAGGCGAAATGATGAAAAAACTGACATCGTGAATATTATAACACAATTCATACAGAAAATTGATACAATGAATTATATAAAAAACACATATGCATAACTGAAACAGCCATTCTTGTTCTTGTGTCGATATCTTCTTGTATTCGTGTAGTCAACATATTTTTGCCTTATGAATATTTCTAATTACATCGTAGCTATTCGGCAATACGTCGTTATTTATTAAAATTGTCTTTTACGATTAGTGAAAATAAATTTAATGTAATTTACATATTGGGTAAATAATATCAAATCAACCAATTTTCTGAAGTATATTAAATCGGAGAAATAAAGGACTATTTATGTATTTTTTATTAAGTGTTTCAGATTCTGATCACTTGTAGGATGAGAAAATCTGTCTTAGTCTTGTTTTTTCAAAGCAGCCATTTTGTTCATTTATTCAACACTCTTTGAAGATTTCATCAACTATTCATCAGACTGTTGAACATTATCTTAGAATATTCAAATATTAAGTGCGGTGAGTAAACCTAAATGAAAAAAAGAGACAAAAGGGTTTAAAAAAAGGTGAACACCTTTTTCATAGAATGAATAAGTACGAATTTATTCCGGAATATCTGTAATAAAGCCATTAAATTTTTTCTTATTCTATTCGAAATCAATTTTAATGGAGGTTAGCTGAAAAACTTAATGGGTCTTTAATTTATTTGATTAGGAAGAAGATAATGCTTATATTTTTTTAGATATGATCTCACGTTTATGAAAGTATGATTGTGGGAGTCGAGGTTAGTACGAATATTATCTACATTTAAAAAATTCAATTAAAATCGAGTTAGATTTACCATTAAGCCCTGTTTTGCTGGCTGGTCCAAGTAAAATGAGTTGTATATATCTTCAACGTGGGTATAATGAGATACATTTGATTGAATCCAGTTACAAACAAAATATTTTAAAAAGTTCTCTTATTAATTTTTTCTCTTATTAATCTATCATTTACGTAAATAAAAACGTCTCTGAAGATTAGTGCAATTTATATTAGTTTGGAATATTAAATTTTTTAAAAATTATAGTTGAAGGAAGATATGAGCAAGTTGATATTTTAAAATCTCCTTTTTAACTGAGAAATATATCATTAGACAATTTTCACTTAGTTAAATAAAATTAGTACCCTAATAATGTATGACCCATACCCAAAAATGCACTTCATTAACGGCGGATTCACCATAAAATACATACCTAAATAAAAAAATTATTACAAAATGAGATTTGCAAACAAATTTTAATTAAAAGTATTAAATTTTAGTAACCTCAGTCTTCTCTATAAAGAGTTGTAGGTAAGTATACGTCAATATTGACTCGTGTATATATATATTTGGGGGTAAACAACAAAGCAACGTGTAATAAATATTGCGCACGCACGCATGCACTCGCGCTTGCACGTACGCATGCACTCAAGCCCACACACGTGCACGTACACACGCACACACACATACACACACATGCACACACGAACATTGAAAGTTTTAACAGAAGTCCGCAAGTTTCAGAAGCTAATTATACATTTGGGGGCCAAAATCAAAGCGACGTGTGATGAATATTAACCCCTTGGTAGACTGTAAGTGATTGACGCAGGCAAGTTAATTGCACTAAATATAAAAAATAAGAGTATTTATGCATAGATGCCATGATATTATACTGAACGAGCTCATATTCACACTTTCCAGTCGGTCCTCAATAGTCGAGGTAACTGTTGGATTTCATTTATGGTCAAATGACGTCTGTTTGATTCTTCTTTGATACACTATTGATTTGTTTGGAATTTTTCAAATTTTCAAGCTGTAATTAGATTTGGTATCTGGAGACCATCGTCAATAAAGATATAGTAAAATTGCAAAGAAATTTAAAAATTTCATATTTCCGCAATAGGTTTATTTCTGTGAAATTCGTTGAGTAACCAGTTTAAAAAATTTAATACACAAACAAATATTACATTATTATAAATTATGCAAGCGTAACGTGAGAAATAACAAATATTCCAGCCAATAATTATGAAAACATAATTTAATTCCTACTTCAAGATTTGACAGACTTATTCAATTTTGGAGCAAGATTTAAGTCGTAGGCCCAATAATTAAGATATGTATAATAACAATCGATACGACCGGCTTTAAGGACATAATATATATCAAATATTAATATAAATAGGTGTGTTTATTTTCACCAAAAACTTGCATAGTAATATTGTTTACCACAAACTAAAAATTCTCCGTCGTTCGTCTGCTATCAACCATATGTGTGCAATGCCTCCTTATAAACAATTCTAGTACTATCATACCCCGTATCAAAACAATCCTATCACCGAACTCGCTGTAGATTTTCATTAAGACATTTTTGATGAGAATATTTTTTCATCAAAATTAACAAGAAATAAAACAAGAAGTGACTCAGTGAAAATTCAAATAGGTTTACTGCTTTCCCTTGTTCTCTTCAAAGCATTAATAAGTTGAGAATAATTTTTAATTCAGTATTAATACAAAAAGGACACTTATATATCAAGGTAACCTATTGTAATCTTTGAGAGTAACTTTTAAAGTAAATCTTTGATAGAATAGATAGGTTCCATTTCATAGAAGTTATTGTAAAAGAATCTATATAAATTTTATTTAAACGTAAATATTCGTTTATGGGTTCACGGAAGAGAGTATAAGATGAACGTCCATTACCTTTAGGATTGGATTGACCAACCAAAACATTTTGCTGGTGTTCAGATAACGACGAACACTCGCCTTTTTGGTTCAACTGCTTTAGCTGAGATTAAATTTCGTTTAAAGCAATGCTGACTGACTTAATAATTTGTACCTTAATTTTAACCAGTGCGTTGATGAAAATAAATTTGTTGAAGTTTTAGAACATTTCAAATAGTTAATACTTCAAAGAATTATATAGATTGCAGATAGTTAATACTTCAAAGAATTATAAATTTATTCTTTCGCGTAATCATTTAACTATCAAAAGTAAGGAACGGAATCGACAAATTAGATTAAAAAGAGATGCTAGTCATATTTATTAGTTATGGGCATGATTGTAATTGTCAGGTTTGTATCAAATGCTAATTCATTATTTTAACTTAAATATCTGTCTACATGTCGATAATGTGCTAATATTTTCATCAAATTAAAAACGTGTTTTTCCCAATCAAAATTATTGTATTTTTATTCAACGTGTTTTATGCAAAAAGGTGGTATCAAAATTTGTATCCAACATCGCAACCAAAAATTTCGTGTTTTTATTAAAGCTTTTAAATTCAGTATAAAAATATGAAAATTAAAAAAAATCAACGAAAATTTAGTTGGTGAATTTTGGAAACATCCGTCTTAAACAACACATTCAAATAATAGTTTATTAATCGATAAGTTTGTGGACTTTAAAAAGTCAAAATTTCACGTTCCGAAGGATCAAAAATTGTTGATCACAAGATCGCAGATTTGTCAATATTAGGAATTTTTAAATTTATTTCATTATTATTATTATTAGCGCTAAAAAACGAAGTTTTATAAAACCAATGTTAATATAAACAAATGTTTGACTACGTCAGATGTAGAATTTGTTCACATCACGCGATTTCTATTCATTCTTAAGAATTAAAGAAAAACTGCGTATGAGTTTCTTCAATTCCGAAAAATTGACTATTATCTTAAAAAGACCCTAGAAGAGATATCCATAGAATAGCAAGCCTATTACTTTCTCAGTGTTCCGTCGAATAAAACAATGCATAGAGTGCCATCAAGATGGTTTTGAAAAATCATAAATACATAAAAAACGTTATAGTAAGTTGCATTTTTAACATTTTAACAACTTGCATTGTTTATTAATATTAGGTTTTCATTTTAAGCATGAAATCCTTAAAGTGGATAAAAATAAATAAAATAATATTTATTTTAACAGCTTATATATTTGCCACTTTAAATTAAGTGCTAGTACATAAATTAACGAACATTAATTAAAAGACCTGAATATATGGTGTTTTTTAAAATTTCGCTTCCTTGTGACAATTTTCCACTTCTCACGACTACTGCACGTATACCATCCTATACTTATAGCACTTTATCAATTAATCTGTAACACGAACCGATGTCGTTAGCGGCGGTGAGCAGAAAATGGGCGAGGGGGCAGCAAGGAAGTGAACACGGTTTCAATTTCTTGGGTGGTGCTGTGTGGCGGGGGTCTCGTGGAACCCGCTCATTATTTTATCTATATTCTACAAAAGCAAATAATTTGACGCATGTGATTTAGTTTTTGGCGTATAAAGTGAACAGCATATGACGTGTGAACGTATGCACCTCAATGACACCGAGGAGACTACTTTTAAAAATGTGTCAGTAACAAGGCTTGATGCTCGATGTGGGTTAGGTATATTTCGTACATGATTAAAAATATAAATTTAAACGGAAAATTATTCCTGTTGACGGCATTAAGATCATCATAACATAAATTATTTGCATAAACGGCTAGATCACTAATCTGTTTAAAAAATGAAGGTTATTTTTTACATGAACAGTATCTATGGAGACAATTGGATTTAATGGTCAAATTAATGTCATCGCAGATTATTTATAGACATATTCTATAACTATGTTATTTTTAAATTTAATGATTCACTCTATTTATGAAAATACATTCGCAAAGTTTTTCTACGAGTTATACAACAGTAAGTTATATATACAACAGTAAGTAACAAATAGGATAATTACATATATGTAGATACAACAGTAGTAACAAATAGGATAATTACATAGATTTTAGACAAACAATAAAATATTTTTAATTGCGTTGTACATTCGTTTGTCTGTCGCAGTTCTGATAACGCAATTGGGAAATATGGCATATGGATTATATTTTCACATTTTATATTTTTAATTTATTTTTGTTCATCTATCTATAAAAATCTGTGAAAACATTGGCATTAAAAATTTATTAATTTTAGGTGAATATTAATAATTCATGAAAGCTTGTAAGTAATTTACGTTTTTGTTTCATTCTATTAATTTATGTAGTTAATAAAACCACAAATTTGTTTTTTTTATTATATTTATTATTATTTACTGCAGAATTTTTATGTGGCGGGATCTATGCTTGCTGATTGAGTTGCAAAAGAAATTGAGACACAGTGAGGCTTTGGGCGCAGAGACTGCTGATGCGACAGGCGATGAACGCATTTTTTAAAGAAATATCAGTTTGTAGGCGTTTCTAAATAGAATAAATACGCAACCAAAGCTGCAAACGTAAACTAATTTAAGATACATTTTAAACTTAAGTGTGTTAAGAACTTCAAAATTTTAATATTTACACAAAGCCAAAAAAAAAAGTAAAATATATCAAATATAAATTGCTATTTTTTATTCCGTAATGGTAAATTTCTATAAAGTGCTTTTTAGACTTTTCCTCATTCACTGTGTGTTTTTCCGATTATGAGCACAAGATCTGTGCGATGGCCCATTTTAATTATGAAGACTTAAATACGCCTACGGAAAAGGCCCCTTCGTGTCGCGGAAGGAATAGTATAATTAATAAATAAATTTCTTTAATTTGGTTACGTACTCGGGTACACCTACTTTTTATTGACCCTGTATTTATCTCAATAAATTAAATATTTTAGAGCTCGCATTTATTGGCAGCTCTCTGAATATTAATTTTATAATATTCAATTTATATAGTACAACTGCCTCTTTTTTACATACTCTTCTTCCGCTTAATGGTTTGTTGTTAACAAATAAATAAATTCCTTGACAAAAGTATTAAGACAGGTATTGCAAATAGAGCAACATATCGAATATGCAGTTATATTGATAATTTACAATCACTTCATACAGCAATACAATATACAATTAAATTGATTAAATTGATGATAGAGCAAGTTAGATTTTATGGATTTCTGAATACAAAATAAAACGATTACTTTCAATAATTTTTAGTATTTTATTTCGTTCTTGCATTACAATATTTCAAAATTACTGAAGTGTTAATCGTACCGTAGTATATACTCACTTTGAATAATGAGTGAGATAGTTCTTATTTCAGAAAAAGAAAAATTGATTATTTTTATAAACCTGGAAATTTTAAAAATTAAAAATTTACTCTCTTTGAAAAATAAATTATTTCCTCATAAAGAAGGCTCAAATAAAAAAATGTTATAGAAAATATTTGGCTAGCATTTCTCAGAAGAACCTGAAAAAATCTTATTTTCCATTCAACCAATATATTTATATGGTGATAGAGTAGATTGGTGTGAGTGCATATTCAAGGGCATTCTAAATTATACTGTCAAAGGTTTTTATTGAATAAGATAGATAAATGATATCACTTCCTTTTACGAAGTAAAAAAGCAAAATTATTGAAACTTTTAAAATATAGCTAAACATTTTTGCTATTTCTCTAAATTAAGCCTAAATTGATTGTTGTAATTTAAAAAATAAATTTGATGTAGAAAAATTGTCCAATTTTTTACTTTAATTTTTTAATGGGATATTAGTTTATCATGTTGTGGGGCAGTCAAAAATGATTCATGTAAATGTAGTGCATGGGGCGTTGTGATGGGGCGTTATGTGTTTTGGTTTATTCATTAAACACAATAGTATAAATTGCCAGCATGTATTTCTTGGAAATATTTAATGCTCCTAACACGAAGGCCAAGATTGAAGTCTTGTTAATATTGATCAATTACTTATCATATGATTACATCTTTTGACAACTTAGGGACGTGACTGAGAAAAATTCTTCAATATAAATTGTCGTGTCAATTTAAAAAAATCTATTTTTTAGGCACGTTATACTTTAACATTTTGAACTGGTTGATTTATTTTTCAGGTATTTATTCCAACAAAACGTATATATTCTATTTTTATTCACTTGTGAAGAATATGCAATAAAGCAGTGTATCGGTATCTGAATTAGATTAGAAATGGAAAAAAAATTAACGAAGGGAGAAACTAAGTCTCTCAGTAAGTGTTATAAAGTAATGTTTCTCTTGTCGAGTGTTTACCATGTGATAGGTGATATTATTAAAGCCGTATAAAGTGACGAGGATTTTCCAAGTATATTATAAACTTGAAAAAATGAATATATGGAAAAGGAGAACGAAGCCCAAAGTAAATGGATTAATGTTTGACATTCAATTCCATCAGACGTTAAATTTGTTAAAACCACGCCTTTATGTTTTATTCTTTTGGAAACGACCATCAGTTTACTTAAATGTTAATACGAAAAATTTCAGAAATTGCGAATCCCAAAAATAATATGTTAAAAGACGGAAGGTTGCATTTTTCATTGCCGTAGCTATCATGTCTTGTGTGACGGGTTTCAATGGTTACAATGAATCTTGTTAATGCATGCAATGTATCCAAATTTCACTACATCAAATAGTTAATTGTTTCAGTCAAAAGAATCAAAAGTACCATTAGTGATATTGTGTTAAATTGAAGTAACCTGATAGAACTGTAGGGGCTTGGTTATATAATTACGATGGTGCGGAATTATGAATTCGGAAATATGTTTTTAATTTCTTAATCATATATGTGCCAATATTGTAAAATCTTGTTTGTTCTTATGTTTCTGAAACTTTTCTCCCGCCTTTAAATTCACCCAAATCTCTAGTTAAAATACATATGTAATTTTAACGCAAATTTTGGTATTTACCCCAATAATCTCGGATTTTCTTTTATTAAAAAATATTTTTACAACTATTCTCAATCAATGTTTCCTAAATTTAAATTATAACTGAGCGAGTATGACACAGGTTATAAAGAGATAGTATTGTTGTTTTGTGGAAAATGGGTATGACCGATAATCAGATTAGACCATTCGCCATACAAATTAGTGGACATCATCACCACAACTTAGTGGACATAAACAATCTAAGCACTTAATTTGGTCTTACCTAATTTGATGATAGAGCACCAGTATGTCAAAAAGAATTGGATATTGCATCGTCACTATTCCAAGTCCACTCTTGTCTTTTAAACAATGCGAGACAAAACAAAAGTATATATCGTGAAAAAAATTAAAGTAAGCATTATTTTCAAGTTCTAACGAATGATATGTTATTCTCAGAGTTTTCTGGCATTTATAGTTACGTAATTAAATATTTTTCATAACCCAAAAAGGCACGAAAAATATAGTTCTGTCATAAGGTAGTAATAAAGCTAAACACTTTATGATAATTAAATAAAGATGTGATTGTTTGAACTTATCGTTCCGGGACACCTTGAGGGTGCATATCATATTTTGTGACTACTTAATATGATGTAATTGCCCTAAATCATACAAAATAGCTGCCTTCAGACAGTTTAATATATATTAAAATGAATAACCAGAAGCGTGGTCGAGTTTGACAATAATTGCACATGAGATAAAATTAACTGAAAAATATTTTTTTTTGATTCAACGTACATAATTTTTGCTTTCTCCTCGTACTGATTTAATTTTTGGATTAAATCAAACAATTTTTGGTTCAATGATTCAGGACTATTGCTTGAATAGTTCATAAGAGAAAATAATTCTAAAATATGTCTTCAACAATTTTTTTAATTATCTCAAGGACGAATAATCAAATTTAAAAATTGAATATATTTTCTACTTATCACTTGCACTCATAACTTTAAAGGATAGTTTGAAATGGATTGTGCTTTTAGATAATATATTTTGCGTCATCTTTCTGCAAGAGTCAGTAAATTTCCGATTTAATTTAATATTTCATCAAAAGATGTATATAATAAACACACAATTTAATGAAGATACTTTCGCTTGATCCTGGCACTACTATTTAATAAAAAATATTGCAGCTTGAACCAGTTACATAGACGTAAGAGTTAATGATAACCTTGATTTGTATGCTCCGATTCGTAGCCTTAAAAGTCATAGTGAGAAAATTGATTCCATTGAGAATATAAAAATATTACGAAAATATGGCATGTTCTGTTATGCTACCACTTATACAAATAAATAACGCCTATATTATAATATTTATAGATTATGTGTACTTTCTTTCTGTATCAAAATAATCCTAATATTATGGTCTGAGTACAATTTCGAGTTACATCTACATATGAACCGGATTTGTAACCTAAATAATCGTGTGAATTCATTAAGGTAGTTGTCGTGTGACAGTAAAACCCAAAAATGATTATAAAATAGTTTTTTGAAAATTATTATTTTTTATTTTTCAAACTATTTATGTAACATTTTAACACTTTGCAAAATAAAATTGTTTGCTTTTTTTGTTGCGTTTTTTAAATAAAATTTTAATTAATTATCTACTTTCCTGGAATGTTTCAGTGCGTTTTTTACTGCAGCTAAATGGTAAATATTGTTTTTTTTAATTTTAATAAAACGCCATTTTACACTGACTTGGTTTAAACGGATTAAGCCGTAAATTTTTTTTTTTCAAACTCGTATAGTATATAGTATTTTTTTATTTCAAACATTCAGACACGTTTGTAATACCGAAAAGTGAATATTTGATGAAAATATTTAATTTCACTCTCCCCTCAGATTAATTTTTCAAAGAGTGTGTTTATATTAATTTCTTTTCTTTTCTACTTGTTAACTAGTTATGTAAACATAATTGTTATTGACATTACAATTATTATTTTCATTGTCGTCGTTTGCTTTATTCAAACTTTTAATTGGACGTGGGGTTATGGACCAAGCCTCAATAAAGGTTTTTGTAGTTATGTAAAACGAGTTGTGTAATATTATTTATTTAAAGGCAATAGTAAGTGTTATCGAAAAGATGATAATGTCCAAATATGAGTCTTCAACTCTGAAAATAGTCCACAATTAAATGAAACTACGTGATGTAGTATTATTTCTACTTTCTTTAATTTCTTTACCACGACTTAGGTTTCGTTGTATTACAACATCTTCAGGTGGGATATTAGCAAAGATTAACTCTTAGGAACAACCAACAGCATTTATATGTTTCAAACACAATAGCGGAAGACTATATTGTGCGGATTTTTCCATTGTTTATGTTAGTGAGTTTATTGCAGGGGCTCAGACTAGGTTTTATTATATTACAGAGAGTTATACAATATACCAGTAAAGACAAGTTAACTTGTCTTTACTTTCAAATACCCTTGCTTTTGTATAAATGTATTACCGATAACAAGATATGTAGAATTAGTGTATTACCTTGGCCTTACTTTCAAATACCCTTGCTTTTGTACAAATATATTACCGAAAATAACTTCCATTTAATTTTATTACATACACCGTAAAGTTCGCATTGTATAACTTCACATAATAACAACAATTGAATTTATTACCCTCACTAAAATACTGGTATATTGATGATTGCTACTTTAATATTGTGAATATAAAAGGTATGAACACATATAAAAGCGCTATTTGGTTTGCCAAACGTACAATCCGCTAAGCCGCAAAAGCTGCCTAGTAAAGATTTTCCAATACCGGTATTACTTCCTTATCAGAATATTACTGTGATAATGTTAAAATATTCGATAGTCAGTAAAATCAATAGTGAAAGGGGATTCAAAGGATACAGTCATACACTTCAAGGTTTTTTCTCAGGACGAGCTGCTTGAGTAACTGATCTTCTTGAGTCAAGATTGAAAAAAATTTCATTCAGCCTGGCGTATCAATAACATCTTATTCCAGAGAGCGCGACATACTTCCATATTTTGAGGAGACGAATGATATCGTATATTGTAGCGACATTTTTGGGTTTTCAAATTTAATGAGCCTTCCATCACACCAACCAATAGACTTGCAACTTTTTATAAATAGCCCAAGAAAAGATTTGAAATAAATGTTACTGCACAACGGAAATAAATTAGCTTCAATCCCGATAGGTCATTCAGCTACTTTTAAGGAAGAATATAAGATTATTAAACTTGTTTTAGAGAAAATTTAATTTCATCACATCAGTGGTCAGTGTCTATAGATTTAAAAATGGTAAATCGTTTATTGAGTCAGCAAAGCCGATGCCCTAAATATTCCTGCTTTCTTTATCTGTGGGACAGTCGTCACACAAACCATATGACTCAAATTGAGTTGGAAGCACATGACTCAAGTTGAATTGGAAGCATTGACAAACTTTATATCAGTTGTCAAACATTTTTTGGGGTCCCACAAAGTTGAATGATGTTCTGAAATAGTAGATAAAATGCTCTAGAATTTCCAAAATCTAGGAGCTAATATGGGTGTCAAATTGTAATTGTTTTTGTTTTTTTATGATTAATTTCATTTATATATTTATAGCACTTTGTTTGAAATTAATTGAAAACTTTAAAATAAACGTTTTAAAAATATTCTCCTCTTTTTTAATATTTAATTTCCCGTATAAACATATTACATTTATCTCAAAAAGTAGAGTCAATTCAACAAAAATATTATTATTTTCGTATTCAGCAGACAAACATTGCCCCAGAATCAGTGTTCCCCTGTGTAATTAATGAAACCTTTGTTAAATGCTAAAATTAATTTTTATACTAAATTATTAATGTATATGAAATTTAAAGATGTTTCACTCTGATGAACACAAGCGTTTAGTGTCATAATTTTTAACGTTTACATGAAAAGTTTCTGCGGAAAAATTGTATAAAAGAAATTAAAAATGGATTATCAGATTATGGTGATGATTCGACCGTTCATATTATTCAACGTAAATATATGTTGAACGCGTGAAGATTACTAAATAGACTTTTAAATAGACATTAATATTTACTCTAACAGGAGGAATACCCATATTTTAAATGAAATTTTTTTTTGCATTTCATACGATTGTATTAGTTGCATTTAGTACTTCAGGCAAAGGAGCTCCGGATGTGAAATCGGTCTTCTCTCATGCAATAAAGAGGTACGCTAAATTTGTTACCTCGATTAGAGACTGCACAGAGTTTCACGTACATGCAACATTTTATACCTACAAATAAATTCGTATTTATGACTCCAACTCTAATTCATATACCTTGTAAATAAAAGGAACCGATGATTTGTCTTCAAAAATTACAATAATTAATTAACATAAAAATAAAAAAAATATTATTGATTATTTTGTAGATATTCCCTTTTCTATATTTTGTGGGGATATTTTTATCTCTTCTGTTTATAGTTTCACGCTTACTTAGGAAAAGATATGAATATATTTCCCTTTCTGATTTAATTAACACTTGGATTTGACTATTTTATGCATTTATTTGCACCAATGTGTTAAATTACTATTTAAAGTAACAATATCCTCTTGAAAATATTGTAAAATATATTTATTATGTTTTTATGATATTTTATAACAATGTACTCAATTTTACAATAATTTAGTTATTACTTTAACAAACTTTTCTTGCTGAAAATTTCAATAAATGTCTCTTTTGATGGATTGTTAATATGGTTGTTAACTTATTTGTTAAAAAAAATGTAATAAATCAAAAAGAAATTGAATAATTTATGACAAGAAACATTAAATCATGTTAAAACTAAAATATTTCCGTAAAACTGCATTTACAACCAAATATTGAATTAAAGACCTGATTACATATTGCTCAATATAGTTCAGTATTATCAAAAAAACTCTTACGCTTATATCATAATGGAAAATTAATACGTCATAGGGTTTTGACACAAAACGGCCAATATAAAAATAATTTTACTAAATATTTATGTAGCGTTTAATTTCCACGCATTTTTTTCTTTACAAAATTGCATAAAAATAATATTCTCTTCTAGCCCATGATTAGAGTGAACTTTATCCGATCGTGATGATTGTTTAACTTAACTACTTATATAGATAAAAAAAGACTTTATTAATATTCAATATGATTTTGTTAATCGTCAGTTCACGTATTTTTTATTTAAATACTTTCTTTACATTTACCTTTTAAGTATTATCTACTTTAATAAGTAAAAATGGGAAAGCCAAAAATGCATAGATAAGTTGCATTGTGTTGTTACAATTTGTTATCAATATACTCTTCCTTTTCACATTACCATGGTAACATAAGTTCGAGTAAGTTTATGGAATAAATTAGTCTCCAAATTTTTAGGCGAATTAATTAATTGGATAAAGTCCTATTTAAATTGTGAAATGGCGATAAATTTCAATAAGAAAATTATTTCGATGTTAATTAATTTTTATTTAATATGTTGTATTAGAATTAGAAAGTAAAAATTAAAATTCGGCATAAATTCCGACTTAAAATTTTTAAAATTTATTAATATTTGGAAACAGCGTTAAAGGAATGTTTTTGTTTTTAATTTTTAAAATAAAAAGTAAAGCTTTTTTAATTTTTTTGCGTTTTAAGCAGGCATGCGAAACAAATCACGTGACATATAATATTATATTTTCTAGGTAATTAAGTCGGAATTTCAATATTTATTTTACTTCCTAGTTCTTTGATCTTTACACAATATTATTATCAAATGAAAATAATGTTTCAATGTGATTTATTTGTGGGTTATAATTTAATGATAAGATGTTTATTAGAATCATATTGTATATTCAAACATATCTTTCCATGAAATAATTATAAAAAAATAACCTTCTAAATGACTTAATAACAGTCTAAATTTGCAACTTACGTGATCTATTCATTACTTTTGGAGCATATGAAGTCCCCGACTGCATTAAAGCTGTCGTCGGGTGATATCACGTAACGAGTAGCAGCGACTTCCCGTTAACTCCAATTGAGTCTTTTTGATGCATTATTTGATGAATGAAAACCTTTATTTTTATTTCCTCTATTAAAATAATTTTTTTCTCTAGTTTTATTGTTTTGTACTACAATTTCTATATAGGACCACCTTAAATTATTTGAATGCAAGCACAAAACTTGGTAATATAGAATACGACTAAAATGTTTTACGCAAAGGGAGTAATAAGATATTTAACCTTTGAACTCACTATTTAGTGATTGCTTACTTTGAAAAATAAAAACAATTTATTTCCATCGATGAGAACAATTATCTAAAAAAACCATCAAGTAAGAGCTTCACCCGCTCGATAAGTGTCCTTTACTATAATTTCAATTGATTGGATTTATGTGTAGTGGGAAATTTTTGTATAACGTCTGTATTATTTAAAAATACTTATCATTAAATAAATTACCGATTCAGGTGTGGAATAATAATTTTAAGTGTTTATTGAAATATATTCAATAAAATTTACTATTAAAAAAACCACTGCATGAATAGTTGTAAATAAAGGAACTGTTTATTAAACACCATAAAATATCTTAAGTAAATTATTTGCAGGTAAAATCGTACAATTAAACAATGATTTATATTGACTTATTATTCGTAATCAAATATTATATGCGGATATAAATCATGGCAAAAAGAAATCTTGTTAGCGTTATTAAAATTGTTTTTTCCTTTTCTTTTTACGTATCCAGTTTTTAATAAAACAAATAAGTTTTTTTTCAAATGTATGTATAAATCAATTTTATAAATATTATACCTTTTATATTATTCGGGTATACGAAAGTACCAAGTACCATATATTATATTGATGCATATGGTTACACTGTGGCCGATTGCAATCACGGTTCTGCATTGTCTGCCATACTGGATTCCATTTAGTATCATGTATTCAGTTATACTTTTAAAATAGATTTGATTCGAATAACATCTTAACCAGAAAAATCTGCCTGCCACTACGCCGCTGCACGTATGCTGTCTTCGTTTCCACTACCAGCACCGCAATATTCGTTATATCGGATACTTTTTCAATTACACATATACAGTTACACTTGTGAAACCAAGATTAATACAATGATAAGAAATTATATATCATGACACTAGCGGCCCTTCTAGAATCTATTATATTGGATTCAAAATAACATCACAAATTTAGTGTCACATTTTAACCTAAACGAGGATCTCTCTAGCAAGTGACCTACAACCTGCATTTGAAAATTCGTCAAGCCGCTTATGACATAGGAAAAAACAGACATACGTACGCTCGAAACACATTACCATCATTTTCACTTTGCACACACAAATAAAAATGGCTGCGTGTCTTCCACCTAATGTGAAACAAAGTCAATATTTTTAATGTATCCAGAATAGTGTCTCTCATCCACTAAGCTCTATATAGGATTAAGAAGTCATATTTGTACATGTTAGGTAAGTGTTACTTTCTCAAAGTACTAATGTTCAAAACAAGTTCTAGCTCAAGTTATGTTTAACTAACTTGCAGACTGCGAGTGAATTCAAGTCACTTCCTCCGCGAGATATTTGGCAGATTCGAGTGGGCGTCGAGAAGTTTTGGTTTCAAGCGCATAACTTATTTATTTCTTTGGATTTCGTGGATGTCGAGCAAAGTTTGAGTTCACTTGAGTTACAGCCTGATTGTCCGTGTATTAATGCATTGTTAAAGATAATAAACTAAATGTGGTTTATTTTGATTCTTTGTGTTTGTTTCGTAAAATGACGAATACTGAGTTAGAAAAAACGTTTGTTATAAAATTGATTAGACAAGTATGTAATTGAAACATAATTTTTTATTGTACGGTGCGAAACCATTTGTAGCAGATTTTATGTCAGATCTGAGAATTCGGACTGGAAAAGTTAGTTGTTATTGCATTAGGTTTTCGGTATGTGTAATTAAAAAAGTGTATCATGTAACAAATAAACAGTTTAGTTAAATTTACGTCGAATTTATTGATTACACAGGTCAACATGAATTTTGAGTCCGAGTTCTGTACCTCTGATTTTGATTACTTATGCCTAAATAAAGAAAGAAAAAATATTTTTATCTAATAAAGTTAGCTTTTGTACTTACCAGAACGAAATTTCAAATTTTATGAAAAAGCTATAATTTTTAATTTAAATTATATTTAAAAGCGAACAAATTTTGAATTATATATTTATATTAACTTTAATTATAAAAAACGGCATATATAAAACCCAAAAATATAAAAAAAACTTTAAAAATAAATAGTTATGGTATTTCTTTTGCGTAATCAAGAACTTTCTCGTATGAGCCCCCAAACGTAGTCACCCATCACATTCTCATTATATTGTCCTTGATACCGTTGTTCGAAGTTCATTACATCGTAATGAAAGCGTTCCTCTTGCTCTTCTGAATATGCACCCAAGTTATCTTTAATTTTATCCAAGTGAGCAGGTAGCATGTGTACTTTAAGAGACATCCTGCAACCCATGACTTTGAAGCTGTCAAGCATATTAGAAATAAGCTATTTGTAATTATCAGCTTTCCTGTTGCCAAGGAAGCCATGGATCACTGCTTTAAGGCTGAGCCAAGCTTGTTTTTAGTGGGTACTCAGGAGCTGTAGAAATTGTTCACTGGCCATTATTTTCCTTATTTGTGGACCGACCAAAATACCAGCTTTAATTTTAGCCTCTGACAGTTTCGGGAAAAATGATTTTAAATATTGAAAGGCCTCAGAATCTTGACGAAGAGCCTTTACGAACTGCTTCATGAGACCTAATTTTATGTGCAATGGAGGCATTAAAAGATGATGGGGCTCCACAATTGGTTTATTTTTGACGTTATGTTGTAGTATTTGAAACTCGCTCCGTTAAGGCCATGTGTGCTGCTGCTATTAACATCGTTCTTGAGCAAATCCCACTGTTTTAGCCATGAAGCTAATATTTCTGCTTTAAGTTTAGATAGGTTTAAATCTCTTATTAAATCATTAAACTCTTCTGAATTAATGAGATGTGGTTCAACAGACGGTGATGCGAAAACAAAATTGCTGCCTTCGCTATTATTAGATATTTGTGATAGTGGTAGTAGCCGCTCTTGTGCCTTCAGATTTGGACTAGAAGGCACTGGAAAATTTTCACTGTGGGATACTAGAGTAGACGTTGATGGTATATTTGGGTACTGAATCTTTTTGGCATTTTTGCCAAAGCGACTTTTACGTGGATTAACTATACAAAAATAGCAATAATTGATGTGATCAGTTGGCTCCCTGCATATTCTTGGTACTGCAAACTTTACACTTTTTTTTCTCTTCGGTACCAGGCTGGAAAAAAATGAACATCATTCATTAACGAATGACACATTTAATGCATGTGTTAAAAATATATATAGGTATGTTCTCCTTAAAAATATGATGTGTTTTCTTACCTTCTAAAGTGTTTCTGCAGTTATTATTTGAGAAATGAGGTGCCCATATTTTATCTTGACTTCGTACAGGTAAGTTAAAATAAGCTTCATAGGCTTCACTAAGTTTTATATTTGATGTCAAATAAATTTTTTTGGCTCTCACTTTAATGAATTCGCCGCAAATATAGCAAAAAGGGTCCACGTAATTTTTACACTTTCAGGAAGACATTTTTAGGCCTCGCGACACATAAAATACGTTATTCCTTTGCAATGCTAATGCGCACACTACCGTGTCAGTCTGCCACTTCCCGCTTAATACCCACAGTCTCCCCTCTCTTGCATCTTAAATGCAACGGCAACTCAAAAAATTTGCCAAAATACCGTACATTTATTTTTCATTATATAGAGGTACAAAATCAAATTTTATTATTTATGGATTTTCTTCTGTCTAAAACTATCACAGAAGTTTTATTTCTGTTTCGTGTTCGACTGAGTATTTTTTTGCCATTAAATTTCCTTTCATAATGTAGAGATATACTGTTTAACGTTTAAGTAAATAATCTAGTTAAATTTTTATTGTTTTTATATAAATATTATATATGGACGCGGGAAAGCAGTTTGGGTTTTAACACTTTTGAATAATTTTTTTCTTGGTATTATTATTTTATACTGTGAATATTATTACTATCTATCTTTAAAAAGTACGTGTGCCTGTAGTTTTACATTATATCTCACAACGTGCTTTTGAATAGCAATGTTTGTTAAATACACTGATATCAGTTTTTCAATTATTTTCAATATTTTAATGTGAATTCAGCAATGGTAAGAATCATGTAGTCTAAGTTTGAGCTCAAATCTTCTGATCGATAGTATTACTCCCAAAATAATATACTCCCATAATACGAATCTTGAGTTTGGATTGAATCTAAATACCATGAACTACCACAAAACTAAGTATTTAGGTTTGTGGTACTTAGAGTTTGATTATTTATAACGGTCACAGTTACCACCATTCAGCACTCTTGAATCGTTTATACTCTAGCAATACCATTTTATAATGTGAATAAAAGTCTCTTTCCTCTAAGTTGCTTATAACGAAGCTTTGTAAATTATAAAAAAGTAATTATTAATCATTGAAAACAAGTAAATATTAAAACAATTATATAAAACAAATAAACCACGTTACTAAAAACATGGACCTTAGTACGGTCTACACAAAGGAACAAAAGTGCATATTATTTAAAGGAAGTAAAAAAAACTTAATAAAAGAACGTCTAAACATTATTTACTGTGTTATCTTCTAAACTAGGATATTCGATTAGTTTTTAAAATGTAATTATATTATTACTAACAAAGAAATGTATTTATTTTATCAAAATTCCAACAATGCTTTACAGTGTTAAGGTGGAAAGTTTACTGATATAAAATAAACACACATTCTAATAAAAAAATATCAATACTCCTTTTAACTTAGATGAAGAATGAAGAAGCAAACTCAAAATTGAAACTTGTACATAACATTTTTATCACAACGTATTATACTTTATATGCCATAAAAGAAAAAAAAAATAAAATGAAATGTGACTGTACATTTGTACCAAACGTGAAATGAAAATACTTGAATAATAAATAATTAATTCATCGTACATATCTGAAGATCAACACTCGTGAAGTTAGGTACGGAATATCAACAATATTCAATAGAACTACTTGTGAATGCAGTGAAACGTGTATTTAAATTATCTCGGTTAAAAGTATTCTTTTTTGAGAATATGCCTATTCAGAGCCAATTACTTATATTATGTAAACTTTTTAAGGTTTTTATTTGTATTTCAACCTATTTAGTTTTCCATTTAATGTAATATTTAACAATATTGTATATCAAAATTTAACATTAAAAAATTTAAACACCAGCGACTGTAATACAGTAACTCTTGGTTCGTTGCCACTAGTGTAGTTTATAAGAATAAAATATTTAAAGTTTTGTTTTATAGACTTTTCCCCGGATGGAAGTTTTTAACTTATTTAAATTTTAAATGTGGTAATAGTAGATTATTTAGTAGCGAATACCGCATCACATATGTAATAAACTCTGACAAAACAAATTATCAAAATTCGGACGAAAGTACTAGAGAATAATCTATGAAATTGACAATCTTACTAATAATTTTTTCCATTTTATGAAGTTGATAAAACAAGAGTATGTTTTGTCACAGCACATCGAAAATGTTATTAATTATTATAGCAGTTATTAGCTTATACGCTTTGTTATTATTTATATTATATATTGTTCAAGATTCTCAGCAATAATTTACAGAATAATAAAATCCTCTGTAGGGAAGATCTCTAACACGACTTGGATTTTTTTAAGCTAACTCCACAGATTTTTAAGCTGAAGGTATACACGTGACAGCAGAAGGCATGCCTACCAGATGTCTGCAAGTTATAGACAAAATGCTGTAAAAGCATTTATCTCCCTTGTGATATTTAGATTTTTAATTATTTAACAAGCCAGATTATAAAATGTTTAGTTCACGCCATTTTGACGTGGTGTGTTTGGTTGATTACGAGGCATAAAGGCTTTAACAGCGTGGGTCACTCACCGAGCAAGGCTGTCATTTTGGTTGGCTGTAAGAGATTGCTCTCGTAGCCATAAGTCTACTATATATGCCAATTAGATGCGTCAATGAATAAATATACGAATAAATAAATGAAAGAATAAATATTTTTAATGGTCATCAGCTGAAATCCTCAATCCCTACCGATGAGATTCTTTAAAGAAACGCTAAGTTTAAAGTGACCATCTATGCAACACAGAGGTACAAATGGATATCGCTAAAAGTTTGAACTGATTGTTAAGACAATAACCTAATATAGTTGTCCCGGAATTTGTGTTGTGCATCAGAATTTTTATGAATTTAGTTTTTAAAGGTCTGCGTTTCATAAAACAGTATATTTCTGAATTAACATAAATTATATTTTCCAAAATTCTTAATTGGTGTGCAATCATGGGAAACGACGAATTACTTAGGCTTATTATTGGTTATTATAATAATTGGATTTCTTCTGTGTTTTCTTAATCCAATATTATATTATAATATTGGATTAAGAAAACACAGAAAATATTTTGAAATGAAAATTTTGAAATTTGACGGTACGCATACATATAATTTGTGTTAGGTTGGGAGAGGAAGTAATTTTCTTTGAGCGCTGTCGTTAATAACTTTTTCTCATATATAATGCACGTGTGCGAATAAGATTTCCTTAATTATATGAGTGTATCTTTTTTTTGATCTCACGATTTATTCACAAGCTGGGGACTTCAATTCATGTTAATAATTTTAATGAAATGATGATCGTGGTGTGGTCCATCTCCATTATATTTTGGAATTCCATAAAAAAACGAAACCGTTTTAATATATAAAACTTATTATTCAAGAAGATATTGTCCATTATAGTCAGCAAGCTGATGCTGAGAAAAACATTCATTTTTTTAGTCTACCGCTGCCAATAATAAGAAAGGTTATAAATTAACGGGTCATATATATATATATATATATATATATATATATATATATTTATATATATATATACATATACATATATATATATATATATATATATATATATATATATATATATATATATATATATATATATATATATATATATATATATATATATATCTATATATACATATATTTATTTTTTGTATGTACGCTATTTGTTCCTCAATAACAATTTAAATATTTCACCGATATTGATAAATTTTGTCTATAAGAGTATTCAAAATCGGGCGCGTAATATAAATGAAAATTTGTTTGCTTCAAATGTGGACAAAAATTCAAAATAGCAGATTCTAAATCACAGAGAATGATGTGCGTAGGCATATATAGAAGCCCGTGCAAACATGAACTGAGGACGTAAGCTCTTAGGCTTTGTCTAATTTTGAAATTAGGTAAGACGTAAGATCTCTTCTAAATTTAAATCAATTAAATTTAGTTACCAAATGACCATATGAGATGGTTGAAGAAGTTATATAGTTATTATTGTTATAATTTACGAAATCGTTTTATTCTGGGAAAAAATTATATTTTATATCATTTTTATTGGTTAAACGTAATGGGTGGTATCATTTTCCTTTCATATATTAAAAAGTTATATTTTTGCAGTTTCTTCTAAGAAAATTTGCAGTGAACAAATAGCGAAAATTGGGAATAAAAATGCAAACACCAATACATAAAACCAATAAATAAAAACGCCAATACAAATGCATTGAAAAATAACCGCGCAAAATAAAGCTCACCGCTTTAAAGGTTTATTTAAATTTTAATGACGGTAGTTTTTTTATATTATTCGACCACCTTGGATTTGGAATATTTCGTTTTTATTCTGTAGGGATCCATCAATCTTGTTTAATCATAAAGCTTTTCTTTTATATTTTTATATGTTGATTTCATATTTTTTAGTATAGCAATAAATCTTTGTTTGTAATCTATATAATAGTGTAACATATAATTGATAAATTTAGTAGACAGTTCTATTCAACTTGTAATGATTAAAAAAACTTACATATCTTCTAACGAGTAAAGCTTCTATATCGACCAGTCGCAGGACGCATCGACCAGTGCTTTCATAAATATTTACTTCCGAGTCTGGTACGCAACTTGTGGGTATGCGATGGATCGATAACAGTAATGATTTATTGGCAGACTATTAAAGTTATAATCAAGTTGAATGTGATTCAACTATGAACGTAAATTTATTTAGTATATATGGTCATCTTTAAAGTTCGTTGAAAGTTTTATATTTCATTTATAAAAAATCCCTTCTTTGTTTAAATGACGAAATATGTATTTTGTATTTAAAACTTTTATAGGATATATTAAATATTTAATTTAACAGTATATGAGAAATATAATATTTGCATATGTATTTATGGAACAAGAATAATTGTTACATTTTGCGAGTTTTATTATAAATAAACACAAGTTAATGTAAATTTGCCATTAGTACTTTGTAAATGTACGTATCTCTACAGTGCTATTTATAATATAGTTTCGTACCATTTGTTACCAGTGTCCTTTTAAAAGTTCTCACTAAATTAAATGTGTGATTTATGTGGGTAATGCAGACAACTTTCGAGTGTGTAGTGTAAGTGAACTCATCCAATATCACTACAAAGTTTTGAAACATTTTGTTAAGTATAATTTATCATAAATGATACGAGTTATTTTATTATTATTATATTTCTATTTTTTCTGACAGTGAATAATAAAAGCTTAAAATATAATTTATTTAAATTGAGAGATATTTTGTTAGAAATTGATATTATTCTAAATTTTATGAGTTTATATACACAGTACTTTTTATTATAGAAGGGCTCACCTATGTTATTTTATTTGGTATAATGCCTTAATTTATTTTTCTTATAATAGTTATATTAATACATAATTCATATTATTTGTTTGTATTGAAAACCAAATTATTTGTAATTACAATAATCTTTAAACATCCTAACGTTTACATTATTAATAATTATTTTTTTTTATTTTAAACTTTTTTATACCTCGTGTCACTTGACAGTGATAGCGTCACTATTACACTAATCATCTTAGATTGGACTCTTGTGGGTATTACGTTAAAGGACATTTCAGAAAGAAATTTATTTAAATTCTTGATAGCAAAGTAACAGTTATTTTACTTCTATTAAGCTAATATTGGCGGAAATGTCGATAAGTGCTTAAAGCGGATAATGCTGAGATGAGAAATTCTTCAAAATAAAACCTTTTTTACCAGGGAATATAATTTAACGAAGTAATTTTTTCACCTTGTGCATAATAAGATATTGAAAAATAGTTTTTAAGAAAAGGTAAATATTCTAGTGATATATAAAAAAGTTGATGTGTACATTGTATACAATATGAAGTTTACATATAATCTTCATATCTATAATTAAAAAGCATGATTAATATAGATAAATTTATAATAGTATCCAAAATAAAATATAAATTAGAATAAAATACGAACTAAACTAATAACCGATTGTAGCTCAGCAGGTCACTATATAACTTTTAATGACGTTGAAAACAGGTTTAACCCAGTTGTCAACAAAACTTTAAGAAATATGGAATACTCATAAAAAATTCTGAACAGAGCAGAATATTCATACATGAATTGAAATACTAAGCACCTTATAATATAGTCAAGAGACTAAAAAGTAAAGTTCCTCATACAATTAGTTTGACTGTTATCGTTTTATAATAATATTATTTCCGTATGCGCTTGACGTGCGATAAGAAATATTTTGTTGTTGGCTTTTTTCTAATAGAGCTATACAAAAAAAATTCATTCTAAAATTTCAACGCCTGCAGTTTCAAATTTTATTCTAGAAAAGGTAAAAACTAAACCGACAAAAGGATTAAAAAATCCAAGAAAAAAGGGATTTTTTAATGTTATTTATAGTTAGGACTAACGAGTAATGTACCAACACATCTTGCGGAGATAATCACCGCATGGAAAATGTATATCGTCACGATTTTAAGTACCTTTTGACCTAACAAGCCTTTCCAACTCTTATATCACGAAGTTTTCCGTACATTTTGATAAGTTACGAATATTTGCCTACTAAACCACTGGGACTAGGCAAACCTCAAGAAGGTGATTTAAAACTTGAATTGGACGCGAACGATAAAGTTTCGTTACGAATAAATAAAGAATATATATTTTGTAGAACTATATGCAAAATACAATCCGAATCAACACAATTAGGGAAGTGCAAATATTAAATCCTAAATTAAAATTTTAGGCATCTGTTATGGTTTATTCAACTACTTTAAATAATTATTGTGTACTTGCGCGTTGATAGAAATTTTTGTACTATACTAAACCTGCTTTGAAAATATTTATCCTTAAACTAGCTGTCGTATTCTGTGCTTTAATTTAAGTTATAATATGTATAGTTCTTAGAGTTCAATCGTGTAAAACGCTTACAATAAATAATCTGCAATAATTAACCAATTTGTATATCCAAGAATTCTTTACATATTTAATAGTAACGAATAGTCCATTAACTAAAAAAAATAGGGGTGTACTCTTTTGCAAACACAGCCGTGTGTTTTACAGTAATACATATACGTTAACATGTAATATTTTTTACGTTCCCGGCACCGCTTCACTCTATCGTATGGTGTTTGATGGGTAACGTTGGATTGATGTTGAAAAGATCTTTCCAACCATATACGATTTCTACATTCGATTTGGCTCTTCTACGAGTATAGACTGACACTCTATTAAGTAATCTTAATTTGTAAATTTAACATTATACATAGTCATCATACAAATTTCACACGAATGTTTTATATACGCAATCGCTAAATATTGACGAGGGCTGTCGATAAATAAATTATTGTCGTAGCTTCACTGAGTTAAAATTTATGCTAAACGGAAGTTATGTAGCGCGACCCTCTCCCCTGCGTCCCCACTCAGTGTATGGAATTCCTTGGTCCTTTAATTATCGAGTGGTGTAATTAAATTTTGGATGTTGATGACAGTTACATAGCTGCAATGACAAAATCTATCCCCCGATTTTGTTATCAACAATTTTTTTGGACTGTCTCCCACTACGGAAGCAAATTTATATACGTATTCATGTTAAAATATTCAGGGTTTATTTGTTTAAATAAAAAAAAACTGCCAAGCGCCAACAGAACTCAGACTGTGAGTGTACATAATATTTCTATTAAACTATTTGTTAATAATATTTTTTTACAATGTAAATATATTGCAATGTATTGTATTATTAACTGTCTTTCACATAAATAAAATATGGTTTATATTTTATAAATACAAATTTTTAGGATAATTGATATATTTTTATCAATATCTTCGAGACAAATTTTACCAACCCTGTTTTAGGTTTTTTTAAGAAATGTCGAAAATAAAGAGGCAAATTGTGAAAAATATCCTTGAGTTCCTCCTCATGACAACCTGTCTCTTCAAATAATACACAACAAGTTTACACAGTTCTTCAAATAAACACAACCTTTAGTACACACTAAAGGACAAAAACTTGTTTACGGCTTTTATTTACCTCCTGCTTGACTATTATACGAGTAAATTAAAAAAAATATGGTAGTGTAAAGTAAAGCAAAATATGTGGATCGATGAGATGTATTGCAATTTTCAAGTTCGTACGTGGCTCGATTTTGGAGAAAATTTTCTTTAAAAATAAAAAAAGTCTATTTTCCTACTACTTCTTTGTACTCGTAAATACACGGGGAATATTTTAAAAAATATGACGTCTAGAATCATCTGTATAGTTTTTCTACAACTTTTGTTTGGGTTTTTAACAACCCATACGTTTTTTCTAATTTTAAGTTGGAAAAAAGGAGAGGGACATATTTTTAACGAAATCTTCAAAGATATAATAATTAAAATTGCAAACAAAATATTTTTGAGACATTTATAACTAGCCTTTTTAAAGCACACCCCGCATTGTATAAGGATTAAACAAAATTCCGAGTACTTGATTTGCCTAACCTAAGTATTTTAGTTTTAGGTATTGTGATATATGATGGTTAATATTTATTATTACTGCACCATATTTCAAGTTTTTAAATAAAAGAGTTTCTGAGAAAAACGATTGTAATTGACAGAAGTAATTTTATGGTGATTCTGTTTCTTTCTTTTAAGGTATGGAATTCTAAAAATACTTCCGATTTTAATAGAAAATAAGATTTACACGATTCTGACTTTTAATTAAGAAAAACTTACGCGGAATTGATGTTGTTGAGATTTCGTACTGCTACCCGGATGGGCAACATATTCTTTAGTGACGAAGCTCACTTTCACATTGGAGGATATGTGAATAAGCAGAACTTTCGTTACTGGGATGTCCGCAACCCAAGACAAATGCATCAAGAGCCTTTACATAAGCCTAAAGTAACAGTCTGGTGTGCCATGTCTGCATCTGCAATCATAGGGCCTTATTTCTTTGAAAATCAACGTGGCCAAACTGTAACTGTGAATTCGGAGAGATATGCCCAGAAATATTATCATCCGATTTTAGAAGAAATATTATCATCCGATTTTAATAGAAAATTGGTTATGACAGAAAATCTGTAAAAAAATTAAAGTTATATTATTGCTTAATAACCTTAACACTTAAATGTAACTATCATGGTTTAAAGGTAAATAGTTTAACTCAAAAATGCATCCACCGTATAACGACTACCTCCATTAATGCATCCACCATATTCCGACTCCCTCCATTAAAGCATCCACCATATTCCGACTCCCTCCATTAATGCATCCACCATATTCCGACTCCCTCCATTTAAAGGTAAATAGTTTAACTCAAAAATGCATCCACCATATTCCGACTCCCTCCATTTAATCACTATTTCTCATTATCGGGTATATGGATATATATAAAGAGATTTTATGTAACCCATTCCCATCTGCCCTTGGGTAAGTTCGCTAAATTATTTTTGTGTTAAACCCTAAAGATAATTAAATAAATAAATGTAATTTTATATTATATAAACTAGCATGAACCTTGTTGATCTGTTGAATATAATTTTTGTAATTAAATATTTGCAATTAAAGTTCTGTACATGTATGATACACATGTAACTGAGTTCCGTTAACACTAACGATTATAGGAATTAGTTATTCTTAAATTATCGGAAATAATATTGTCAAAGCTATTAATTATTATTTATGGGAAACTGGTATATATCATTTTTACAGTTTTTGTAACGTATGGATGTCAAATAAAAAAAGAAGCTGTTTATCAGCAAAAGCATGAGAAAAGTGCACACGTAGTAGACGTCTGTGCACGTTGCTCAAACTAGATATGTGTATATTTTGAAAGGTAGTATCAGAATACATATAAAATAATAAATTCATGGGAAATAATTTTTAAACGTATAAGACTATACATAAAATAATTTAATTATGAGAAAAAAAAATTGATAGCAAAAGACAAAATTAAAAATATTCAAAATTTGAAACGATCAGTCGCACAAGTGAAATATATTTTACTTAATATATTTTTTGGGGATATTTTGGTTCCTTGCAAAAAAAAAAACGATTTCTAAGAAAAACGGTCACGATAGACGGACGACTCGTGAGTATCGTAATATCTAATAAAGATTCCATTTTTTTATAGTTGGAAAATAGCTTATCAAAAATAACTAAAGGAAAACTGAAACGTGAAACAAATAGTTTGGTGTGGAACCCAATTCAAAACAAAATAATCACATTGGTGGTTGTTTGAACCTGCTTCAATAAATTAAACTTAATAAAATGTGAAAATTAAAGGGCGTTATTAAAAAATGAATTAAATTAATATAATTGAATTTATATTTAAATTACCTTTCTTTTCAATTTTTAAACTCTATTGAGCATTTTAAGGAATTTTAATTAATTACTTTCAGTATTTTCTCTTTATTTGTTGTAAAATTTGATCTTAATTTGACCACTTGTGTCTGTTAAACTCAATTAGTTTTTTTCATCTATACATATAAATTTAGCTTATATGATCCATAATATATTTAGTTTAAATAATTATAACTGGCTTAATCCATTTTATAAACAATCATTAAGTAAATACATTATTACAAAAATATTACAACAGATTATTATGAAAATATTAAATGGGATGTTTATGAAAAAAAAATATAATTGAATAATAAAATTATAAAACAGACGCATATTTAATAAATTAGAAGCCATAATCGTATTAAATACCAGTAGAACTTGCACTATGATGGTTCCAGAGGCTGGTATTTTTATTAATCTATTTAAAAGTATTAATGTTAGTTTCTATCATTTCAATACATTGCCAACACTTATTTGATTATCGTATATCAAATATTATGAAATTCAATATCATAATTATAGAAAGGAAAATGCACATAAAGACAATAACAGCATTAATATATTAATGCTGTTGTGGTCATAATTTTGTGTAGTGACTGATACAGGAGCTAGGATCCCCCCACACGCCTTGTAAGAAGAAGCCAATGGCTTTGTGAATATTATCATCAATATGGATAGAATAACCAGAAAACATTCGGAAAAAAATTGTTTTGAAATCATAATAACTTTTTTTTTAAATAATGTGTCATAAGTTACACAAAAATCAAGAATTTTTTGTCCTCCAAAAATATTCATTGAAACACGTTTGAATTATTTATTCCACTAAACAAAAACAATCCACGAAACCTCGTGCAAAGCCGTCGTAGATACAAAATCACCGACGTCACCAAGTACCGAGATTCGATAAGACGTAGCGTCGCCCAGCTGGGTTTTGAAGAAGATCTTGGAGGTGTGCTGTAATCCCTCTGATAGGAATATTGCCTTTTCTTCCAACGGTTAAAGATAACTTGTATTGACGTGTCATATGTGGCGAGACATGGCATATCCTGAGGGCAATGTGTTTTTATTGAAGTAGCCATTTTAAGCAAATGTTTTTAAAACGATTAATCATCAAATTATGCTGATAGCAAAAAAATAAAATAATTCACTGCCCACACATACACACACATTCGCAACAAGTAAATATGGCAAATGAATTTATGCAAAAGTAACATCATTTCAAAATATTTAAAAATCCATGCTATTGTACTATTAATTTTACTACAATATCTTAAAAGACCCGAGGTAGTAAGATACCGTTTATGTTATATATAAAAACGTAATTAATTCCATAAAACAGAACGATGTAAAAAGATAAGGGATTTGTACATCCCTTGAAGTGAAAGTTTTAACTTTTGCGGTGTAGAAAATTTTGAACCTGCAAGAAATGTGTTACTACAAATTTTTATTATCCGATTATTAAAAACATTTGGAAAAAGCTATTAATTTGGTTGAACATTTCATACATTATTTAATATTTGTCTCGATTTTTCAGATTGGCAAATAATTAGTCTTGTTTTTCGTTGCGATTTCTGGAATGTTGTAGAAATTTCTCAAACATATTTCGTATGCTATATAAAGAGCACGGTATTCGATCTCCTGTTCAATTAGTAATTGAGTTTCCACGTGAAAAACAAAATAGAAAACAAACAAATATATAAATTTCATTTAGAATACTTCCCCGTCTCCAAAACTTCACCCCTCCGACTAACAGGTATTTTACTCGCTCTCTAATCATTTACGCAGTAAAAGAAATTGAACACCCAGACTATCTTAAGGTTAAATACACCAATTTTTTTTTTAAATCTTAAAGTATACTACAAGAATCTTTGTCACTGCACACAGAATGGGGAGAAGTGAAGATTACAACGTGCTTGCGTAATTAAAAGTTAATTTTACTAGTGACATGTAAAGGAATAAAACTTTATGAACTGAGATAGCGGGACAGCTAATGTACAATTATCAATCTAGTGTCTTTTGTATCATAAGTTTTCATTACAACTAATAGTCTGAAACTAATGCTAAAATAATATTTTATTTGTGGAGATATTGTATATAAAACCATCTGCAAAATTAAAGTGAATACAAATTTCATATTGTTTCAAGTCGAATTAAGAAAACTATGAAGTAAATTTAAACTTATAATAATTTTATCGAATTTTCCATATTGCCTGGGCACATTGAAGACAACTATATTTTTTGTTTTGCCGCAAAATGACAAAATGTAGGCTATATTTTAAATATCGTATCTTAAATGGTCAAGAAAATTATCTACCTATTCTAGTAGGAAAACGTTTATCACAGAATTCAAAACAATTTAAGAAAAATCAAATGTTTAAGCATTTTTAATGATTACTCTTAAATTGTCCCAAACATAGTCCGACAATTAGATTATATGTGCATGTTAAGCAAAGGATTAAAAAATTCACAAGTTGATAAGCCATCGGCACTTACTCAGGAAATCTCAAAACACGAGTTACTAAATATCTGGACCAAAGTTAGCACAACACTAGCTTGTACTAACTTAATGAGTACGCGAAATGCAAACACGTAGCAATACGGTACGTAACCCAAAATCAATGTCTGTTTAGAAAAAGGGCTGTGTTTTTCTCTCCGGTCCTATTTCTTACAATCCAATAAATAGCGCCAATAGTCTGCATTAAAGAGAGTGAAAAAAATATATCTCGTCAAGAGGTAGGGAATTAAATGTCTTTTCTTTTAAAAACCGACCTTAAAGCAAGTCTAAAATGTCAAAAATAATTAATTCAAAATAGGCATTCACTTATTCACAATAAATAACTAGGTAAGTTACTTATTTTTAAAAATCGGTGCCAGCACTGTCGATCAACTTAAACTAATTTATAATTTGACTTAATTTATAATGTAAATTTGATACCTTAATTTTTGATGTACTAGTAATACGAAATAGTTTTATAAAGAACGAATTTATAACATAACATTATGCATTTGTTTAAATTGATCGGCCGTACTGGTATCGACTTCAAAAATAAGTAAATTAGTTATGTATTTCGAATAAGTATCTATTTTGAGTTAATTATTTTTCACTTCTTAGTGCTCACTTTCTCTGAAGTCGGTTTTTAATAATAGTATTATTCATCACAATATATCAGTATTCAATTATTTTCTCTGTTAGAATTTTTTATAATTATTAAATGTCAAAGTCAAAACTAGTATACACATAATTTCCTACTTGTCAAGAGTTAGTTATAAATAACACAAAGGAGCGAAGCGATAGTAGTAACCACTAGTGGTTAGCTGCTAATCATTGAGTAGTTCCGTTCTCCATATCCAAAGTCCAATATTAGAGTTTGCAAAGTAAGAACTACCGGTAGCAAATATCTTTAATCACTAATTTACTATCATTCGATAAGGATTTCAATTATTCATCTCCAGAATGCATCATCACACTCTGACGTGGTGGATGGTATAGTTATTTTGTAAAGTTACAACTACCAGTAGCAAATATATTGAATCACGTTTAACTTACTTCCATTCGTTAAGAAGTTCCATTGTTCATCTCCAAAACTCATCATCAGACCTTGACCTAATGAATGATGTAATCATTTTAGAAAGTAATAACTACCAGTATTAAATATCTTGAATCATTGTTGATTAACAACCATTCATTGAGTAGTTCCATTCTTCATTTCCGAATCTCATCATCACATTTATATGGAACCATCCCTAAAGTAACCACTTTCCAATACATAAAAATCATCGAAATCAGTCCACTTGGTAAAGAATTATCGCTGAATCTACATAAAAATATACTCCAAAAATATACTCCAATGATTTGAGAAACTCCTCCTTTTTTTGAAGTCGGTTAAAAAGTCATTTATTTTGATAACTGGCGAATGCAATAAATTTTATATTAAATTCGTGGTTCAGCACTAAAAAAGATGTTAGGCTACATCTAATAGCAGTATCAATTAACTCCTTTATCTACAGTGTTACCAACCTCCTGGAATTCCAAAATTACATACTGGGGACCTATTTCTACTTACATGTATATCGCATGTTTCTTTTAGTGACCTATTTCGACTTACATGTACGACCCCTGTTCTATAGGTCTTGGTTATTTAAATTGAAGTGAAACTTCTTATTAGTTATTTGCCTATATTTTTTTATTATTAAAAAACAATAAGTAATAATATTAAAAACGTTTAAAATAAATATATCGTACCTAGGACTTTCCATTACAAAGTTATAACGACTTAAAAATGGACGAACTGCGATTAGCGCGAAAACGCCATATGCAAAACACAACTTGCTTATGACGTCACTGGTCAGTATTTAGCATACATTATAATGGATTTTATTAAACATCTTTATTATCTCGTTAACTATTGCGTTTAAATTATACATACATTGAATATCATAATTTTCTCATTTTTTTGTGGAAACTAAATTCATAACAACTTTTTCAATTTAATGAGCAAAAAAATTAATACTTTTCCTATTTAGAAGTTTCGATTAATGCTCGTTTGACGCATTTTTTCATCACGTAATTTTTTTAAAACTACTGTGCGGTTTTAAAATATTTTACAAAAAATATCGACATCAGCCAAATATCCTATTGATTAGTAGAATTAAGTTTATTATCATGCCTAAATTTCATTAAAGCAAACATTTTTTTAAACTATACCTACAATTTATTTTATATACTTTTATTTTACCGCATTATTTATTACGACCATATTTGTTAAAATCAAAAAATTATTTTATATGTTTTAGTTGTTTTTTTGTGTGTTTTGTTGTACAAAACTGCACCATTTTCTCTTGTTATCAGATGGTGTTATCCAAAGTAATGTTAGACAAGACCCATATTTCGAAGTTATTTTAGTGTTTATATTCATGATATAGTTTATACATTAAGAATATAACCTAGATAATTATTTGGCGGCCTTCTATTTTCACGTCTTTCAAACCAGGGCAGACATTTCTTTCTTCTTCCTTTCTTAATTTGCAAATAGTTTGCATCAGATTTGGCAACTCCTCAAAGCAAAGCAATGCAATTCCCGGTCTTCTTTCATTAAATGATCTTTACTGCGTCTTCCTGTAAGTTTTAAAATGAGAGCTGCCGATCAGGTTTCGACATCTTTTTTAAAATAAATCAATTTTTGAAGATAATCTCCGAAGGAAAATATGGTACAAAAATACTCGTTATCGCCATTACCTCTCCGAGTCTCGTCATCTTTCTACACTTTTAGGACATATTCTAAGCATTATCATTAGATACTAACACTGCTATTATATCACTTTTGAATCAGAAGTAACCTCGAAATATTTCTGTATCTCGTGGAACTATGCTCCAAGATATTTTCGGTGAAAATAAACTGCACTATTACCCATTTGAGAGACTAGTACTAAAGTATATTGTAACAGATATTTGGTACTTAGCTTTTGTTGCACATAAAAATCTATCAAAAAATGCAAATAATTATTTGTGCATAAAAATTAAATGATAGCAACAAAAATGCAGGTGTTTGCAATTGCAAAAAATAGTACATGCAGATTAGGGGTTTAAAGGTCCGATCCACGGTAAATCTAACCCTGGCAGTATTTTTGAACTACTCATAAATTTAATAAGATGTTTTATTCTTTTATAATCAATATATAACGACAAACATTTAAGAAGATACAAGGTTTGAGTTTCATTTCGAGGTCAAAAAGTTCCCAATTGTTTCTGGGACCCGAGCGGAAACAAAGAGCTAAAACCTCTAAAGTAGTCTTAATTATGAGTCGTTATTAAAGTTTTAAAACCTCTAATCAATTGTTTAATCAGAAGAATTCATAGTCGTTTAATAAGATTAATTATGAATCGCATACAAAGTGAATTATATAGGTGTATCAAAAACAAGTACATGGAGGTTGCAACTATATTATACATATTTAGTCACTATGCAAAAACCTTGATAAGTTTGACGTTAAAGAATCAGTTTATATTTTATTGCGAATAAAGAAGTCTCACGTCAAACGTTTGAGTTCCATGCCAAAAAGCGCATGCAATATGTTTTGTTTTTTTTAGATAATTCATCTCCTTCCACGCTTGCGTATTAAATATGACTTGTTTTTTTTTTATTTCTAAAAGCGTTTTAGATATTAAGTGGAAATTAAATTCGCATTAAGCTAAACTATTCACTTTCTATAATACTTGCGATTATTTTCCTACAAGGTACGTAAGCAAATTTTAGATTTAAATGAATTTAATGGTAATCGTTATCACTGGAAAAAATTACATAATCCTTTTAAACTTAAATTTATAAATAAACGGTAATTAGAAAAAAATGACCGTTGCTATTATCTTAATTGCGAAACAAATAAATTTTACTTCCATCATTTTCAAATTTAGTTATGTGAATTTTATTCTACCTAAAATATTTAAGCAACTTTAACATTAAATGATTATTTTTAAAAATATAATGTTACTGAATATTTAAACAATAACCTTGAGATAATCCTGTTTCAAACTTTTATGTTTCGTACTTTTTTAATGTAGTAATATCATATAAGCCTTAGACAGATATAAATATAAATGTATGTGAAACTACGCAATAAACCATCACACCTATGTCACTATATTGAAATGCCAACTCTGTCGATTAAATAGCAATCTAAAGGGAAAAGATTTGTTTTGTCAAACAAAACACGACCTTCGCAGATATATCAATAGGTATGAAAGTAGTAGACAGCTGTTACGTTAGTATTGTCATCTACAGCTTCTCGTTTAGTTATTTTTAAGTAAATGTTTTCAATTTTCAAGGAAACTCAAAGGATTATTTCTTTTAATACTAAGTATGCAATCATTTAATTACAGAAATATTTGGAGCCATTAATGGCATCATCCATATTTCTGTAAGTTTTGGTCAAATAAATAACTTAATTTACAGTCAGAGTACAACACAATAAATTTGTAAAATTATTTCTGATAAAATTTATGGAAATATTTAAAAATTTTTTAAGCGTTTCGGGGTTTCCATAATATTGATATAGTTAGATCATATTTTTCCATCTGGCTAAATCAATATTTCATCACATAAATTATTTATTGATTTAATATGTATATTGCATTGTTATGAATATATTTCAAGCTATCTAATATTCGTAGGATTGTTCTTTTTTTTTTAAAAAAAATAAAAACCCTGATTGATTTTCTTATCGATTTCTTCTCTTAACAGTTTTTTCTTCAATATGATCAATATGTTTTTGTTATACGGCAAATATGTTTTTGTTAAATAAAAATTTATATTTTTAATCTAATTAAATATTAAATAATACAAACAATAAGACGGTTCCTTGTTTTTACGCGCCAGTCTTATGCTTTAGATATATTCAAACATTTTAACAACACACAATGGTTTATTGTGTACGTATAATAATTTCTAGAATGCAAATATCACATTAAGAAATGAAAATTCTGAGTAAAGTTCTTATTGATAAATATATAAAAAGTTTAAAAATATTTAGCCAGGTGTATTTTTTTAATATAGAATGAAATGAAAAACAGAATTAACAAAATGAACATATCAACATTTCGCTAATGCATAAATGTGTATATTATAGGAATGTTTTATAAAATTTTAGTATTATAGGATTGTTTTATTAAAACTTCGTTCATTAAAACTTCCCATCTATTATCCATATATTTTAGTCTGACAGAATGTTTGGTTTTGTTGTGACAGTGAAGAAAACAAATAGTGCATTAATATAATTTTATCAATATAGAGATATTACATAAAACTATTTAATAACAAGTAAACAAAAAATTATTTTAAATTAAAATTTCATTGAAAATAAATTTTGTTTTAATTTTTCGAAAATATCTTAGATAGCCCGAACTTGTTAATTTATTTCCTTAATGGAAGAAAATTTATGGAAATATGCAAATGGTACCATTCTTGCCGTTTTAATATGAATTTTATAAGTTTATATGTTATTAAACATTCAAGTCAAAATCTAGAGAAAGAGAAATAGTTATTTTTAATCCAGAATATTCTCAAATTTATCAATCAAATTGTTAAATAGAAAACGAGAAAGTAATATTTCAGAAAAAAAGATTACATACAAAAATGGTAAATAATTAAAAAAAAACTCTTCACAAGCGGCCGCTTGCAAATCTGTACAACAACGGTCAAGTACCCACTGAGGCGTTCCATTGTATATCTACGGAGTATATTAACTTTAAATTAATATAGATGCTACTTTGTATTACAACCTTTAAAACAAAAAATAAATCAAATCGGTTAATATCTGTCTGAGATATGCATTAAGTCGGTTAAAATTCTATCCTTGAATTGACTGTATTATTTAAAGTTATTTGAAGTAAATGTAAAAGTGTAGATTTCTAATATTATCTATATAGCATAGTTTATTGCACAGTAACATTGAAGAATTGCTAATCAATTTGATACCTCCAGTTCCAATCCATCCTGGCTGCATATCAATTTATTAGTGTATTATAACTAGTATTTTGGATGAGTTCTCCGTGTTATTTGTGCATAAAACAATATCTGATTAGGTTTACTAACGAGAATTTATTAAGAATAATAGCGTTTTAGTCATTTTATTAAAAAAATACCCATGCGTCTAATTAGAACCATGAGCAATTTTTGAATGGTATTTATTTCAAAGTTCTCATAAGATAATTAATAGATACTATTAATTTTCCCATTACTGAAAAAAGTTTTTTGCTAGCTTTTGAAGCTGGTGAAACAAACTTTCCGGATTTATGTTGATTTGTCAAATTGATGCATGATAGCTATATGCCATTATCATAATATCATAAACAGTTTGGAGCAATTCTTTCGTACGTTCATCGACTATACCAGACATGACTCTCTAAAGGCTACTTTAAAAAAAATTCCATTTTTGGGACCTGCTGTATCATCTGAAATATTTAATTTAAACGACAATTGAAAGGGTTAATATAATACTTTACTATAGTTCTAAAAGCAGCTCTACTTCAGATATGTAGCGGCATAAATAATAGTAATAATAATAATAAACCACATCGCTTTAATAGAAACCATTTATAAGTTGAGAGTAAAATATAAATTACAAACTGAAAAGCGCCGTCGAAAGTTTGCTTATCACACTTCGAGTTTTCCACTAGGATTGTGCAAATTGTAATGAAAACTGTTCGCGGAAACTTCAATTGTTTGTGTTTTGATTTAAATCATGATAACACTTGTTTAAAATATATATTATGGAAACTAAAAGATCATAAACGTTTCGATGTAATCGGTAATACTATCTGAGAGAACATATATTCAGATACAACTTATTTTACTAACAAGAAGTGTTTAAAAAAATTCATGATACAAAAGAAACTCAACCAAACATAGTAAAAATGAAATAAATAATAGAAAAAGGTATTTTTTATTTTTCATAATTATTATAAACTTGCAAAATAATTGTATGTATATAAGTGAATATTTTTGTCGAAAAGATATTGGTTACAATATTGCACGAAAGAAATCTGATAGAAACCATTGAACCATTATCCAAAGTAATTATTTATGGTGACAATTCTAAACTATATGTGTAATGTGTGCATCTAGTTTACATTAAAATTTCAAAAGTGGCAGTCGCAAGAAATACAACCGAATAATGCTGGAGATAATACTACTGTGAAAAAACCCAATAAAATACAATGTCCACAATTAAATGAAACTACGTGATGTAGTAATATTTCTATTTCTTCTTTGCTAATAGCCCACCTCAACATGTAATACAACGAAATCTAGGTCGTCTAGGAACTTAAAGAAAGTAGAAATAATACTACACCACGTAGTTTCATTTAATTGTGAATAATGGATTTCTACAAAATTAACGCCCAATATATTCAAAACACAATGTATTTCAATAGAATCACTTTTTGTCCAATGTCCTTATGATCAACTGAGTATATATATATATATATATATATATATATATATATATATATATATATATATTAGGTACAACAGGAAAACTTTCAAGGTAGAATCACAAAAATACTAAGTAAGATCCATATAGTTTTCTGATTTTTCTATTTTTCTGATTAGTCTTGAAAAAAATTGGCTTAAATAAATATATGATAAAACGTAACACAAGTTTTTGGCTTTACAAGTAAGGAAAAACTGAAAGAAGATACCTTTAGAGTAGGGTTAGTAAGTTCCAGTTGATCATAAGGACATTTGACAAAAAGTGATTCTATTGAATTCAAAAAGAAATCTAAAAAATAGTTTTAAAATAATATAAGTCTCTCCTTTTCTTTATTTTCAAAACGATGAAAAAAAAGCTACTTTTTTGTAACAGAAGATACATAAAAGCTACGAGTAAAACTAATGTAAGTTTCAACATTGTTAACTATATACCGTAAAATATATGGTATGGTTAATACCGTGTATGATGCAAGAAGTGGAGATGAAATGTTGAAATGCAAGAGAAAGAAAGTTTAGTTACAAGGAAATAAATACTTTTGGTTTATTTTTTATGAGACTTTAGTGGAACTGTTGAGTCTCGAGATCAAATCGTACTTGAACTGTTTGACTCATTAGTAAGACAACAATTCTAACTCAAACTCAAACTAACATTGTCTTGTTATTTATTAAGCAGAATTTACATAGGTTCATTAAATTTAGAAAAGAAATAATTTTCTGAAAATTTAATAAAAATTATTTTTTTAAGGACGAGTTTTAATATTTAACTTCAGATTAGTAGGTTAAGTATAATTTGTGTCAAATACACTGTGTCCTATTTGATTTTCCGACGATTGATTTTTTTCACGACATCATCTTGATGTTATCAATACATTGTATTTTGAATATATTTGGCGTTAATTTTGTAGAAATTCATTATTCACAATTAAATGAAACTACGTGGTGTAGTATTATTTCTACTTTCTTTAAGTTCAGTACCACGACCTAGGTTTCGTTGTATTACATGTTGAGGTGGGCTATTAGCAAAGAAGAAATAGAAATATTACTACATCATGTAGTTTCATTTAATTGTGGACATTGTATTTTATTGGGTTTTTTCACAGTAGTATTATGTCCAGCATTATTCGGTTGTATTTCTTGCGACTGCCACTTTTGAAATTTTAATGTAAACTAGATGCACACATTACACATATAGTTTAGAATTGTCACCATAAATAATTACTTTGGATAATGGTTCAATGGTTTCTATCAGATTTCTTTCGTGCAATATTGTAACCAATATCTTTTCGACAAAAATATTCACTTATATACATACAATTATTTTGCAAGTTTATAATAATTATGAAAAATAAAAAATACCTTTTTCTATTATTTATTTCATTTTTACTATGTTTGGTTGAGTTTCTTTTGTATCATGAATTTTTTTAAACACTTCTTGTTAGTAAAATAAGTTGTATCTGAATATATGTTCTCTCAGATAGTATTACCGATTACATCGAAACGTTTATGATCTTTTAGTTTCCATAATATATATTTTAAACAAGTGTTATCATGATTTAAATCAAAACACAAACAATTGAAGTTTCCGCGAACAGTTTTCATTACAATTTGCACAATCCTAGTGGAAAACTCGAAGTGTGATAAGCAAACTTTCGACGGCGCTTTTCAGTTTGTAATTTATATTTTACTCTCAACTTATAAATGGTTTCTATTAAAGCGATGTGGTTTATTATTATTATTACTATTATTTATGCCGCTACATATCTGAAGTAGAGCTGCTTTTAGAACTATAGTAAAGTATTATATTAACCCTTTCAATTGTCGTTTAAATTAAATATTTCAGATGATACAGCAGGTCCCAAAAATGGAATTTTTTTTAAAGTAGCCTTTAGAGAGTCATGTCTGGTATAGTCGATGAACGTACGAAAGAATTGCTCCAAACTGTTTATGATATTATGATAATGGCATATAGCTATCATGCATCAATTTGACAAATCAACATAAATCCGGAAAGTTTGTTTCACCAGCTTCAAAAGCTAGCAAAAAACTTTTTTCAGTAATGGGAAAATTAATAGTATCTATTAATTATCTTATGAGAACTTTGAAATAAATACCATTCAAAAATTGCTCATGGTTCTAATTAGACGCATGGGTATTTTTTTAATAAAATGACTAAAACGCTATTATTCTTAATAAATTCTCGTTAGTAAACCTAATCAGATATTGTTTTATGCACAAATAACACGGAGAACTCATCCAAAATACTAGTTATAATACACTAATAAATTGATATGCAGCCAGGATGGATTGGAACGGGAGGTATCAAATTGATTAGCAATTGTTCAATGTTACTGTGCAATAAACTATGCTATATAGATAATATTAGAAATCTACACTTTTACATTTACTTCAAATAACTTTAAATAATACAGTCAATTCAAGGATAGAATTTTAACCGACTTAATGCATATCTCAGACAGATATTAACCGATTTGATTTATTTTTTGTTTTAAAGGTTGTAATACAAAGTAGCATCTATATTAATTTAATGTTAATATACTCCGTAGATATATAATGGAACGCCTCAGTGGGTACTTGACCGTTGTTGTACAGATTTGCAAGCGGCCGCTTGTGAAGAGTTTTTTTTAAATTATTTACCATTTTTGTATGTAATCTTTTTTTCTGAAATATTACTTTCTCGTTTTCTATTTAACAATTTGATTGATAAATTTGAGAATATTCTGGATTAAAAATAACTATTTCTCTTTCTCTAGATTTTGACTTGAATGTTTAATAACATATAAACTTATAAAATTCATATTAAAACGGCAAGAATGGTACCATTTGCATAATTCCATAAATTTTCTTCCATTAAGGAAATAAATTAACAAGTTCGGGCTATTTAAAATATTTTCGAAAAATTAAAACAAAATTTATTTTCAATGAAATTTTAATTTAAAATAATTTTTTGTTTACTTGTTATTAAATAGTTTTATGTAATGTCTCTATATTGATAAAATTATATTAATGCACTATTTGTTTTCTTCACTGTCACACCAAAACCAAACATTCTGTCAGACTAAAATATATGGATAATAGATGGGAAGTTTTAATGAACGAAGTTTTAATAAAACAATCCTACAATCCTAAAATTTTAATAATGCAATCCTATAATATACACATTTTGTTGCAATATACCTATAATATACACACATTAAATAATTCTATAATATACACAGCGAAATGTTGATATGTTTATTTTGTTAATTCTGTTTTTCATTTCATTCTATATTAAAAAAATACATCAAGCTAAATATTTTTAAACTTTTTATATATTTATCAATAAGAACTTTACTCAGAATTTTCATTTCTTAATGTGATATTAGCATTCTAGAAATTATTATACGTACACAATAAACCATTGTGTGTTGTTAAAATGTTTGAATATATCTAAAACATAAGACTTGCGCGTAAAAACAAGGCACCATCTTATTGTTTGTATTATTTAATATTTGATTAAATTAAAAATATTAATTCTTATTTAACAAAAAAATATTTGCCGTTGATCATATTGAAGATAAAACCGTTAAGGGAAGAAATCGATAAGAAAATCAATCAGGGTTTTTATTTTCTTTTTTTAAATAAAAAGGACAATCCTACGATTATTAGATAGCTTGAAATATATTCATAACAATGCAATATACATATGAAAATAATAAATAATTAATGTGATGAAATATTGATTTAGTCAGATGGGAAAATGTGGTCTAACTATATCAATTTTTGGGAAACCCCGAAACGCTTAAAAAAATTTAAAATGTTTGCATTAATTTAAAATATTTGCAGAAATCATTTTACAAATTTATTGTATTGTACTCTGACTGTAAATTAAGTTATTTATTTGACCAAAATTTACAGAAACATGGATGATGCCTTTAATGGCTCCAAATATTTCTGTAATTAAATGATTGCATACTTAGTATTAAAAGAAATAATCCTTTGAGTTTCCTTGAAAATTAAAAAAAAATTACTTAAAAAAAACTAAATGAGAAGCTGTAGATGACAACACTAATGTAACAGCTGTCTACTACTTTCATACCTATTGATATATCTGCGAAGTTCGTGTTTTGTTTGACAAAACAAATCTTTTCCCTTTAGATTGCTATTTAATCGACAGAGTTGGCATTTCAATATGGTGACATAGGTGTGATGGTTTATCGCGTAGTTTCACATACATTTATATTTATATCTGTCTAAGGCTTATATGGTATTACTACATTAAAAAAAGTCCGAAACATAAAAGTTTCAAACAGGATTATCTCAAGGTTATTGTTTCAGTAACATTATATTTTTAAAAATAATCATTTAATGTTAAAGTTGTTTAAATAGTTTAGGTAGAATAAAATTTACCTAACTAAATTTGAAATTGATGGAAGTAGAATTTATTTGTTTCGCAATTAAGTTAAAAACAACGGTCATTTTTTTCTAATTACCGTTTATTTATAAATTTAAGTTTAAAAGGATTATGTAATTTTTTCCAGTGATAACGATTACTATTAAATTAATTTAAATCTAAAATTTGCTTACGTACCTTGTAGGAAAATAATGGCAAGTATTATAGACAGTTAATAGTTTAGCTTTATGCGGATGTAATTTCCAGTTAATATCTAAAATGCGTTTAGAAATAAAACCAACAAATCATATTTAATACGCAAGCGTGGAAGGACATGAATTATAATAAACATAGTATATTGCAAGCGCTTTTTGACATGGAACTCAAAGGTTTGACGTGAGACTCCTTTATTCGCAATAAAATATAAACTGATTCTTTAACGTCAAACTTATCAAGGTTATTACTTAATGATTAAATTTTTAAAATATCATTGCAACCTTCATGTCCTTGTTTTTGATACACTTTGTATATAATTCACTTGGTATACGATTCATAATTAATGTAATTAAACGAATATGAATTCTTGTCATAAAACGATTGATTAGTGGTTTTAACCCTAATAATTAAGACTACTTTAGAAGTTTTAGCTATTTGTTTCCGCTGGGATCCCAGAAATCCAATTGGGAACTTATTGACTTCTAAATGCAACTCAAACGTTGTATCTTTTTAAAATACAACGTTTGAAATGCATTTAGTAGTGAAAAAGTTCCCAATTAAATGTGTATGTCTTTATATATTTTTTTGTTCACATTTGATATTGATTATGAAAGAATAAAACATCTTGTTAAATTTATGAGTAGTTCAAAAACACTGCCAGTATTAGATTTGCCGTGGATCATATCTTTACACCGCTAATCTGTAGGTACTGTTTCCACATTTTTTGCAACGGCAAACACACCGAATTTTTTTGGTATCATTTATTTTATGCACAAATAATTATTTGCATGTTTAATAGATTGTTATGTGCAACGAAAGCTAAGTACCAAATATTTATTACGATCTACTTTAGTACTAGTCTCTCAAACAGGTAACAGCACAGTTTATTTTCACCGAAAATATCTTGTAGCATAGTTCCACGAGATACAGAAATATTTCGAGGTTACTTCTGATTCAAAATGATATAACAGCAGTGTTAGTTATCTAATGATAATTCTTAGAAAATATCCAAAAAGTATAGAAAGATGGCGAGACTCGGAGAGAAAATTGTTATAACGATTATTTTTGTATCATATTTTCCTTCGGAGATTATCTTCAACAATTGATTTATTTTAAAAAGGATGATGAAATACGATCGGCAGCTCTTATTTTAAAACTTAGAGGAAGACGTAGTAAAGATCATTTTATGACAGAAGACCGGGATTTGTCTTCCTTTGCTTTGAGGAACTATGAGTATGAAGTATTTAAGTAATTTGCTTCATATCCTCTTCAAACCAAATCTGATTCAAACTACGAGTATCTGCAAATTAAGATAGAAAGAAACAAAAAAATTGAACTCTGGTTGGAAAGATGTGAATATAGAAGACCGCCAAAAAATTATCTGGGTCAGATTCTTAATATTAACACGGTGTGTATAAACTATATCATGAATATAAACATTAAAGCAACTTCAACAGTTGGATCTTTTCTAACAATATTTTGGATAACATCATCTAATAACAAGAGAAAACGATGTAGGTTTGTATAACAAAAAACAAAAAAAGTAAGTAAAACGTCAAAATTAATTTTTGGTTATAACAAATATTATCGCAATAAATAATATGGCAAAATAACAATATATAAAATAAATTGTAGGTATAGTTTAAAAAAATATTTACGTTAAATAAATTTAGGTATGATATTAAAATTGATTGCACTGATCAATAGGGTATTTGACTAATGTCGATATTTTTTACAAAAGTATTTTAAAACTGCAGAGTAGATTTAAAAAAACTATGTGATGAAAAAATATTGTGTATAACGAACAATTAGTTGACCCTTCTAAACAGGAAAGTGTAAATTTTTTTGCTCATTAAATTGAAAAATAATTATGAATTTATTTCCAAATAAAAAAAAATTTATTTTCCAAACAAAAAAATGAGTAAATCATAATATGTAATACATATCTTAAACGCAATAATTAACGAGATACTAAAGATATTCCATAAAATCCCTTACAATAATGCTAAATATTGGCCAGTGACGTAATAAGCCAGTTATGTTTTGTATGTGGCGTTTTCGCACTATACATAGTCCGTCAGTTTTTAAGTCATTATAACTTTGTAATGAAAAATCCTAGGTACGATACATTTATTGTATCCGTTCCTAATAATATTATTTATTCTATTTTAGTAATAGAAAATATAGTCAAATACTCTATTAGAAGTTTCACTTCAATTGAAATGATCCAAACTTGTAAAAAGGGGTTCGTACATGTAAGTCAAAATAGGTCACCAAAAGGATAATTGAAAAATGTGTAGGATATTACTGGATTAGTAATTTCTGGATTCATGAGTTGCTGTAGTAGAGTATTTTTGGAAATCATAATAACACAAATAATAAACTACATAAGAATTAGACGATGTAAAAAGCAAATCCAGAATAATGCGTGTCATATATAAAATTATTTATATTGGAAAATAAATCTTTAACTACTTTGACAGTAGGGATGTGAAGTCATATTAATTCAACACCACTTTCATATGCAAAAGCTAGTCTGAATTTAATTTTTAGGGCTACGCAAAAAAATGTTTTGAAATTTTTTTTTGTCCTGAAGTGTCAGTATGTATAAGTAAATATGCAGCCAGCATGTAAATACGCTATAGTGGAATAATTAGTTGATTATAAGCCAGATGATTCAAATATTTTATGGGCCCAACAATAAAATGAAATGATACAATTTTACTGTGATGTCACAAAATTTAAGCTTATGGACTTTTTCAACGATGCTTTGAAGTATTACTAGCCTTTTTCCAAGTAATGAATTTTCAACATAATGCATAATATTGCAGCTCTCATGTATTATATCACTGTATTGATAAATTATGACGTGGGTACAATATATTCACTTGCGTAAATAAGTTATTTATTACTGTTTAAATGTGTAGTTAAATCTCAATGTCGGTATTGAATTCAATATATTATTATGCAGGAATGTCTTTAATCACACATTATCTTTATAGAAAAATTTGTCATTGAGATATATGTTCTGCTTTCTTTCACAGAAGCTACTGAAATAAATCAGAAATATAACTTTTGAAGAGCTAAATTAGTAACTTCTTCAAACTTACTTTGCAGAAAGTTATAAATTTGGTACGGCAGAAAGGGGGATGTTTGTATTATAAATGAATTGTCAAGTATATTACTCTATAGCTACTTAAAAAAATGATATTTAGAATTTATTAAAATATAAAGGTAATTCTTATGGTAAACCTTTTTGTTCCGCTTGTGGTGTTATTTCTTTCGTATGTTTTGTTTTGAAAAGAATTATATTTGCATTAAATATGCATTTTGTCATTAGAAGTAATAAATATTTTCTAAAGCGATCTAAGAAATAATGAAATTTAGATTATTGCTCAATTTTTTTTACATCTGCCCTAATATATTTTGAGATATATTGTTAGATCAAACGCAGAAGATGTTTTGATGGAATTACTATACAGAACCTACACAATTTTCAAAACAATTCCTATCTTTTTTCAGATGCTTTAGAATTAGCAAGAAATATGAAGATATAATTGAAATCATGAAGAAAATTTAAATCATTCTCATCTCTTTGTAATTAAGGACATTATAACTGCTCAATTTATTTCATTCATTTCATGATTTAGAATCGTTAAATACATGGGACAAAATTAATATTTGGGTAAATTTGGAACGCAAATTTTTCCTCTTTATCACATTTTTAATGTAAAGTTAATGAAAAAATAGCCACATATTTAATAAAAGTTAGAACTTTCCATCTCAAGTAAAATGAGAGTTTAATAAAAATTCGTCTTATTTACTAAAAATAAATCAACCCAAAGTTTAACCTTCAAGTAAATTAATTTTAGCTTTGATAATAATTTTGCGTATGCAATGTAGTACAATGGAAAATTTGTAATAAAATTCAGCAAAATTAAGATAATTTTGGAATTCCGGGAGGTTGGTAACGCTGTAGATAAAGGAGTTAATTGATATTGCTGTTAGATGTAGCCTAATATCTTTTTTAGTGCTGAACCACGAATTTAATATAAAATTTATCGCAATCGCCAGTTATCAAAATAAATGACTTTTTAACCGACTTCAAAAAAAGGAGGAGTTTCTCAAATCATTGGAGTATATTTTTATGTAGATTCAGCGATAATTTTTTACCAAGTGGACTGATTTCGATGATTTTTATGTATTGGAAAGTAGTGACTTTAGGATGATTCCATATAGATGTGATGATGAGATTCGGATCTGAAGAAAGGAACTACTTTCAAGATATTTAATACTGGTAGTTATTACTTTCCAAAATAATTACATCATTCATTAGGTCAAGGTCGGATGATGAGTTTTGGAGATGAACAATGGAACTTCCTAACGGAAGTAAATTAAACGTGATTCAATATATTTGCTACTGGTAGTAACTTTACAAAATAACTATACCATCCACCACGTCAGAGTGTGATGATGCATTCTGGAGATGAATAATTGAAATCCTTATCGAATGGTAGTAAATTAGCCGTGACTAAAGATATTTGCTACCGATAGTTCTTACTTTGCAAACTCTAATATTGGACTTTGGATATGGAGAACAGAACTACTCAATGATTAGCAGCTAATTACTGGCCGTTACTATTATCGCTTCGCTCCTTTGTGTTGTTCATAACTGACTCTTGACAAGTAGGAAATTATGTGCATACTAGTTTTGACCTTGACATTTAATAATTATACAAAATTCTAAAAGAGAAAATAATTGAATACTGATATATTGTGATGAATAATACTATTAATGATCAAAAATTCTGAAACAAAATATTTTTTAAAAAACCGACTTCAGAGAAAGTGAGCACTAAGCAGTGAAAAATAATTAACTCAAAATAGGTACTTACTTATTCGCAATACATAACTAAGTTACTTATTTTTGAAGTCGATACCAGTGCCGCCGAACAACTTAAACAACTGCATAATTTTTTGTTATAGATGCGCCCTTTATGAAACTACTTCGTATTACTAGTACATCAGAAATGAAGGTACATTATAAATTATGTAAAATTATAAATTTGTTTAAGTTGATGGACAGTGCTGGCACCGATTTTAAAAATAAGTAACTTAGTTATTTATAGTGAATAAGTAGGTACCTATTTTGAATTAATTACTTTTGACATTTAGTACCTGCTTTGAGATCGGTTTTTAAAAAAAAAACATTTTATCTCCTGACTCTTGACGAGATATATTTTTTTCACTCTCTTTAATGGAGACTATTGGCGCTATTTATTAGATTGTAAGAAGTAGCATCGGAGAGAAAAACACAGTTCTTTTTCTGAACAATCATTGTATTATGTACCGTATTGCTACGTCTTTGTATTTCGCATACTCATAAAGTTAGTATAAGCTACTTTTGTGAACTACTTTGGTCCGGATATTAATAACAGGTGTTTTGAGATTGGATGAATAATTTCTTTTAATCCTGTGTTTAACATGCACGTATAATCTTATTGTCAGACTATGTTTGGGACAATTTTTGAGTAATCATTAAAATGTTTAAACATTTAATTTTTGTACAATTATTTTTAATTGTGTGATAAACGTTTTCCTACTAGAACAGGTAATGAATGATCTTAAATGATCAAGAAAAAATTAAACCTTTATTTTGTCATTTTGCGGGAAAATGGAAAATATAGTTATATCCAGTATGCCCAGGCAAAATGGAAAATTCTTTAAAATGATTATTGGTTTAAATTTAGTTCATAGCTTTTTTTTTAATTTGGCTTGAATCAGTATGAAATTTTTCTTCACTTTAATTTTGCGGATGGTTTTATATTCAATATCTTAACAAATAAAACATTATTTTGGTATTAGTTTCAGATTATTAGTTGTAATGAAAACTGATGATATAAAATATACCAGATTGGTAATTGTACATTAACTGTCCGGTTATCTCAGTATATAAAGTTGTTTTATTCCTTTACATGTCACCAATAAAATTAACCTTTATTTATGCAAGCAAGTTGTTATCTTTCACTTCCCGCCATTCTGTATGCAGTGACAAAGTTTCTTTCTTGTATACTTAAAGATTTTGATTAAAAAAATTGGTGCATTTAACCTTAAGATAGTCAGGGTGTTTAATTATTTTTTACGGTGTAAATAATTAGAAAGCGAGTAAAATATAAGTTAAGTACAAGTTTTGGAGTAAAGTACACATTTTGGAGGGTAATATGGACGAGGAATTACTCGAAATTAAATATAAATTTTGTTTGTTTTCTATTTTGTTTGTACTCGTAGAAACTCAATTACTAACTGAATAGAATATTGAATGCCGTGCCATTTATATGGCTTACGAAATATGTTGGAAACATTTCTATAACATTCCAGAAATCGCAGAGAAAAACGAGACTTATTATTTGCCAATCAGAAAAATCGAGACAAATATTAAATAAAGTTTGAAATTTTCAACCAAATTAACTGCTTTTTTTAAATGATTTTATTATTTAGTTAATGAAGATTCGTAGTAACACATTTCTTGCAGGTTCAACATTTTAGAAAAAAATTATACTATAAAAAACTGACATCTGACTACGAGGAATCACCAAACGAACTTCAAACATTTTTGTGTGCAATAAATTACCCGGTTTAAGTAAATTTTAATATTTAATTCCCCTTTAATGTTGTGGATATCGCATAGAAGTTGTGGTTAATTTTCAAACACCTATTTAACCAAATTTAACCACAACATTCACAAGTAAACCGCTCTATTTATTCCTACTGTTAGCCACGAATTTTTCACTAAAGACATGGTATAAATATATTGCAGAAACCGGTAAAAAATAAGAGGAAATGATATGGGTTTAATTCTTCAAATGAATATTGTTTTTTTGATGTTATTTGTGATGCTTAGATAGAGTTATTGCCCGAACATTTTGCTTGTGACATGTATATATTGCAAATATTGGGAAAATCAAAATATTTGGAAAAGAAGAAAAATGTAGAAAAGAATGGTAATTACGTGTATATTAACTGTTAGTTTTAAATTTCTTCGATGGATTTGACATTTTATAAAGCACGGATTTTTATAATATAGAGAATTTAAATATTAAAAAAAATTGAAATGTCAAGAAAGAATCTGGACGGTGTCGGGATTCATATTACATGTATTATATAAATGGGTTCGTGTGTATTAAATTGCCTCTTTCTGATTAAAATAACTAAAGATTTCACGGGAAAATTCAGTTCACTTCACATTTTATACGTTTATGCTCAATGAACTGAAAGCGGGGGAGCTTATATTTAAAATGATAATCATTAATAAAGTCTTTAATTGTTGCAATTAGTACATACTTTCATTAATACCAATGATTATTATGTTATCAAACTCGTTTTGGATACATAAATCTTTAAATATTTTAGTGAATTTGTTTATTTGCTTTGATACTATGTACGAAGATATTGACACACACACGCATGCGCGGGCACACCTGTCGCAAACACGCACGCTCGCATGCACAAATGCATACATCGCATGCATAATAATAAAAAGTGTTAAAAAAAATTGAAAAGAATTTAAAAAGGTTAAAAGTGAAAAAGAAAAACAAAGGCTTAGATTGTTCGCCGACCACGAAGAATAAGAGCTTTCGCAAAAAAATTATTTTAAATAGTAATTTTTTTGACAAATTATTATAAAAATCAATGGGGCTTTATTCTAATATTTATTAAATCACTAGAAAGAAAAATGACCAAAGTATGGTAAGAATTTCAAATTTTAGCATGTGCTTATATACATTATATATAAAATTATGCGTGTTATAACCACTAATGTCACCAAAATATGTGCCAAATGAAACAGTTGTATATAAATAAAAGAGCTAGTTAACACTAATTTAAAAAGCGACGATGTTCGTGGACGAGTTTTATTAAAAAAGTAATCTTTAGGTCTCGTTATTTTTTTTTTCCTTTTGACCTTTCAAATTTAGGATATTTTATTTCAGAAAATATTAATAAATGTATTGTTATCCTTTTTTTAAATTATTATTGAAAAAAGGTGAATTTATAAAATTTTGCAGTGTACCTTGTTATTGATTACTTATTTTTTTGTATTGGTTGACTGGAAGGGTTTGCTTTCATATTACTATTTATAATTTCACTTCAGAAATTGCAATGTGCGAGAAGTAGCCAGGTTGGGGCAGATCAGGAAACGCTAACCGCCCTTGATTAATCTATAGGCGCAGTTGATAAATCCGTTATAGCCTCACTTGATGAAGCTGGCTTTGTACCAGAAGACCTGCATTTATAACTGATTCAATGTCTTCCAAGTTACATAACGTGGATCACAGACAGTAGATATCTCTTCCCATAAGTCCATTAAAAGACGTGGTTGTAATAGTTACCATAATTAGAGTCACCACGCCCCAGGAGAGACGGTGAGTGGCTCGGGGGTGTAAAGGAAGCTCTTTCCCGATCGAAGTCTGGCAGACTTGTATCGAGTTATGAAGAGAGGATAGCGATGACCTGTTGTCTACTTCTGTCACCCCGTTGCAATTTCTATTACTTTTTTTTCTTTTAAAATCTACCTTCTATGTGCTAAGTGAAATTGCAATGATATTGAAGACCAATCGTACTGCAATTTTGAAAGATGGCTCAGTAAAGACGAAGAGGTGGCATACTGTGGAAATTATTGAGATATGTAGGCTCCTTGCCTGTATCAAACAGATTGATGACGCTCGGTTTCTTCTATATGTTGGTGATGCAGATCGCAGCAAGTACAGTTGTATAAAATGCTTGATCTGCTATCTCCGTAAATCATTTAATCCAGCAACTTTATTGTTTTCCATTTGTTTGGTGATCTTCTGAATTTTTTCGACAGTGAATGTAATGCGTAAAAGTGGATCATAACTTTGATGTTTTATTTAATTAATATTCGATATGTTCTACAGAAGGTTCTGTCATTTAGCAACATTCGATGAACTATATGGTTGTGAACGATATGTGTTTGAATGAACTGAAGTTTGGTGGGGTTGTTGCCAAGATTCTTAAGAAGGTTCCTAAGAAATTGCAACTAACGTAATTTTAAGCGATCTAAACAATATAAAATTCATACGCAATGTAGGTTGTCTAAATTCAAAACAAAGAGTAGCAAAATATTTGATTTTAAAGATTATTATGTGGCCATTTTGTGTCGCAGATCCCTATTTCCCAAATAAGAAAATTGGAAACCAAAATTAGGAAGTGTTTTACTATTTGAATAATAACCGTCTTAGACAGTGATTAACTTTGGTAACGGAGCAAAAAATGGATCATTAAGATTTAAGGCGGTAGTTCCTATTATATTAAGAAGACGATAAGACTTTCGATTTGAATCTATGCCGCATTAGTTAATAAGGTTTATAATATACATTATAAAACAATATTACTAATGATGCACATATTTATTTAATTTGATAATTATAGCAGATACTTAATACAGAGTAAATTTTTAATAAGAGATAAGAAATTTTCAGAGAAATATGAAAATATTACTTTTTGCACCTTGATGATTTTATAATTTTAGGCCTGTGTTCACAATCACGTTTGCCGGCCAATTTAACTGTTTCTGGTTTTTTTTCTCATGTCCGAAATTATAACTTACCGTATACAAGTAAATGGTTAATATATAAGGATTTGTTAATTTTTATTTTTAGTTTAACATACTAAATTGTTTTGGATTATTCGCTTATATTTTTGTAGCCGTTCGAAGACGACACATAATGTTTTCCCTCTGTGAATTTGTAAATTTATCTAAAGGGTACGTTTGTTATAATTATTAAATATGCTGTATGAATTGGTACGAATGTCAAATATTAAGACTGAGAATAATATATTATAACATAGTTTGAAAAATTCTTCATTTTAGAATATTTTAGGAAAGTATATTTCCGGATTGAATTTGTTATTTTGTTCCAAAATTATATTTTTGTCTGAATACATGAATTTTTTAATTTAGGTTTTAATCTTGCTTTTAATTTAATTTATCAGTTTCAGTCCGTATTTTTTATGGAACCTTTTTAAATTAATTTAAATAAAATTGAAGTCCAACAGGCGTTTTTGGGAGCACTACTTTCATCTCATTTTTGCCTTTATTTTATTTTGAAATTATTATTAATCAAAATTGTTTTTGATCATAAATTATTATAAATTTTCGGAATATTTGACTAAATTTTATTTGCATTTTTTTTACCGCTGGTAGTATATAATTGCTAAACTAGCTGTACAGCCATTACAAATTCTTTCAGTTGCCTCTTTAAATTTATTATCCTGAAATGTGAGTAACTCCTAAAATAAATTAACGTACCTATTGTAAAATGGTTCAGAAATATAAGATACAGTTGATATTAGCGATAATGTGGATAACAGAAATTTAATACCTTTTCTAAAAATAGAGCTTAAATAACAAGAACATTCCATAAAAACTTAACCTGTGACGGGAATAACACGTGGTATATATATTCAATATTACGATATAGAACTTTAAATGCACATATCTAGTTACATCAATGATATAATGGATAAGTCATGCCGCGTTGGATCGAGTGTACAACACTTGTGTTTGTCATAGATAATACGTAAACTGACGAAAATAACAGCGTAATAACACGATTAAACTTAGCCTTAAAAGCGTTCGAAATAATTGTAGGTATCTTTAGTTGACGAAGAATCTAGAATAAATTATTAACTGAAAGATAAAGACAAAAAAAAGATTGTAATTATGTAATTCAGAGGAAGTAATTTTATCTCACGAAATAGTTGCTGTAAATTAAAATATTATTGAAAAAATTTGTTTTCCACATAATTCCCTTTTCACTCTAATTTCCCGTAAACAATTCTTCTCAAATTAAAAGAATACTCGTTAATTAAACAAGATAAAACTAATTAGTTAACCCATATATTCATGATGAGAATATGATGGTAATGTAAGTGGTTGGTGTAACAAGGAAAAATAGAGAGGGGGAGCTGTAATTTTTGTGCATATTTTCTTTGAATTCCATAGTAGCATCGGTAACACGGAGCTTTTTCATAGATAGGCGCTTGTGAAAAAACAAGTGTCAGTTCGTTCCCTTTGATCACAGGCATTTTTCTGAAACTTACTGAGATAATCAATTTGGTGGCTCCGATAAATATAATAGAATATATTTTAATTTTTAATTCGCGGAATCTATGAAGGCGGTAAAAAAAATTAGGCTTAGAAATGCGATTCCACGGAAGCAATATTTAATGCTGGAGGGGTTATAGCATTTGATTAATTTCGTACTACGTAATTTGATTAATACCCATTGTTAAAACGTTACGGAAATATGGCTATCGCTGTATCTATACTACATCTATTTCCTTCTGATACCCGTATTCAGACAAAGATGATTACATGAATATTGAAAACGAGAGTTATAGTTTTTAGTTTTCCGAATATATTACATATATATATATATATATATATATATATTTATACACACACACACACACACATATATATATATATATATATATATGTGTGTGTGTGTGTGTGTGTGTGCACAACATTTAAAGATTGTACCGGTAGAAAATTATAAAAATGTGTCAAAATTCATTTCATAATTTTGGACCGTGTGGCAGAAAGTTATAAAATGACTTCACATTGCAACATGAAAACACATTTTTATTATAACATGTAATAAACTTAGAACCATTGCAGTTAGTTATTAAAGTGAGTCTAGGCAAGAGTGCACTAGGTGCAAGTTGCAAATTGTAAAATGTAAATTAGTGAATAATGTAAAGTAATCCTCAATAATGTTTGGAAAAAAAATTATTAAAGTTTTGAGAAGCGTTTTCGTTGAAAAAATGATTTGTATTTTTACTAAGGAAATTATTTCACGAAGATAAACAAGCATGGCTCTTTTTATAAACTCTTTGACCGCATCTACCTTGTTTGACAATTAAATGTCTTAATATACTTCCGATACGTATAATTCTGTCATTTTGGATAAATTTCAATTGATTTTGAAAATTTGGGTCTTAGACGGACGAACAGTTTCCGTAGAATACCGTTACATTAATAAATAAGGTTTTTAAAGAAGTTTTCAGAATCTGATTCTAAGACAGAAGACGACAATTCAATACACCATCAGAAGCATTTCAAAAGTTAAAAATGAGCACATTTGCAAATGATTGATTGTTTTATCTTATTAAAAAATTTGCGCCAAAAGCAACGTAGATTATGGCATACAATAACGTAATTGATTTTCACAGATATGATCCAAAAAAACATTTAGAAGAACAAGCAAATTAAAATACAAGGTTTGGAAAGAAACCAACTGGTTCAATATTAATTGTGCCGCGATTACACTAGTTTATTTAAAGATATCACTCTGCATAAAGTTTTAAATTATTATGTATACTTCCAATTATATTTCTAAAGAATGAGTTCTTAGTTTAAACAGATGTCTGGAAATCTGGAAGAATCATACTGTTCAGTCGTTTGTTGAAATCTTACTTGTTGCAAACGTCGATATGAATTACTTGCGAAAGATTAATGAAACTCATTATTTGTGAAAATTGTTTCCTTGTTATAATACCTTTATATAATCATGATGTAAATAACGTGACAACATAAATAAATGTCTTGTTTATATTTTTCCCTTAATTGCAGTCTTACTCTTCATAAATTAAGTGCGCATGTAGAGTATGGCTTTAATGAAATTCCACCTGTTAATTTTCTTCGTTCTCCGTAGAAAGTGAGTCTTGCTGGCTCCTCATAGCACGAAATAGGAAGGAACACTTAGATGAATAGTTTTTTAAATTATTCAATTTATTTATATATACACATATATATGTATATACATATATATATATATATATATATATATATATATACATATATATATATATATATATATATATATGTGTGTGTGTGTGTGTGTGTGTGTGTGTGTGTATGTGTGTGTGTGTGTGTATGTATACACATTTATAAAATAGCATGTCAGAAAGGAAATTAAATAGTTTATTTTTTTAACGTAATTTCTACTTAATTGAAGTAATTTAATAAATTGATGACAAATTAGATCTGACATTTTTCCCCTTAGGATAGAAACGAATAATATTCTCATACAGAAATATACGATTTTACTTAATTTATAATACTATATTATTACAATTAATAATAAGTGACTTATTGATTGCGAATAAATAAGTATCCATATTTAATTAATTATTTTTAACACCTACTTTTTTTGAAAACGGTTTTAAAAAAGAATATTTTAGAATTGTTCGTGATTAATATTATTAATCATCGCACTATATTCGATTATTTTCTTTTTTAGAATATTGTATAATTATTCGAAGTCACAGGCATATCTAGTATACAGATGATTTCCCCTTTATTTATAGTTGGTTATCAATTACACACAGAAGCGGTTAGTTGCTAGCTATTGAGTAGACCCGTTCTCCATATCTGAATTCCAATATTAGATTTTGCAATGTAACATTCGTGGCAAATATATTTTTTCACGGTTGGTTTGTTACCATCCGATAAGTAGTTGCATTTTTCATCGTCAAACCCTGATCTGGTCGATGGTGTAGTTATTTTGCAAATTAAAAGTTACCAGGAGCAATTATTTTAAATCACGTTTCGTTTACTACTATCCGTTTAGGAGTTTCATTGTTCATCTCCAGAACTTATCATCAGACACTGACCTTGTGGATGGTGTAGTTAGTTTGCAAAGTAACAATTACTAATAGCAAATATTTTTAACCATGGTTGATTTGCTAACACCTATTAAAAAGTTCTATTGTTCATCTCGAGAACTCATCCTCAGAGTCTACCCTAGTAAGTAGTGTAGTATTTTTGCAAAGTAATAACTATCCTTATTAAGTACTCTGAATCATTTGATTTACTGCCATTCGTTAATCAATTCCATTGTTTTTTTCCGGAATCAACTATCAGATTTTCGACACATTTAAATGAGACCACGTCTAAAATGCTCCAGTTCCCATGAAAAAAAATCATGAAAATCGGTCCATTTAGTAAAAAATTATCGCTGAACATACATAAAAAAAATTCCGATGAATTAAGAACCTCCTCCTTTTTTAAAATTCGGTTAGAAATAAATTCATTCTTCCGTCAAAACTTTAGATGTATTTATTGTACGGAATTAATAGTCGTTAATTAGGTTACACTTTTGCGCATATTTCATTAATTTTTCATGGGTATATCACATAAAAAATCTTCCATCTCACGTCGTCGTGAAAAATAAATTGACGTCATTTACAAAAATAGTCGATCAATATGAGAATATGAAACCGCCAGAATGAGAATATAAAAATATTTCCATATTGGCTGTTGGTTTCCGTGGGAAGTTTGTTTACGTTATATCAAGTTACTCACTGTGTTTTAGGGCAAATGGGTGACGTGTTGCCAACAACACAGGGCAAAAACTAAAATACTTACTCGAATTTTCTTTTTGTAATAGATTGAATCGACAAAATTTTTTTACTATTATGAAGGTATTATGAAAAAAGTATTAATACCTATAGCTTAAATAAGGAAAAATGGAATAAGAACGAGTTGGATCCGCTTCTTGAAGGTTCTGTGTCAAAAACAACAATCATCGTATATGTTTGTTATGGGTTTAGAGCGTTTGGACTTGTACTCTACTTAAAAATATATATGATTATTTATTAGCTAAAATTTTTTAGGGTTATAGTTATTGTTGTAGTTATTCATGGCTAAGAATATTTTGCAACTCTTTACAAATAGTAAGAAAAGTCAAGTTTGGAAATATTGAAAATAATGAAAATATTGAGCATACTGACCAGGATTCGCAGCATAATATAGCAAAGTACCGTGAAAATACTCAGCGTCATCTAGCATCTGCTAGGATGTGAAAAAAAGTTGAAGTAATTTCGGAGAATAGAAAAAACAATGACAAAATACACCTATGTTTACTTTAAATGTACGAATAAAAACGTAGATGGTGTGAATTCTAAGGAAAATATATATATGGTGATGCTATATGGTGATGCTATGTGTGTTCTAGGTGTGAAAGAAATTTTTGACACAAATTTTTTTCCGTGAAGGTTTTTTACATTCCTCTGTTTGTATTTCAATTCAGGTACGTATCTGGTCGTATTGTGTAAGCAAGCATAAATAAATTTCGTAATTTTTTTAGGAATTGAAGTTCGAATTTAAGGCCGACTTATATTTTTTCATTCTACGGTAGATGTCAATTGTATCGTGATGAGATGATAATATATTTTTTTTAACATAAGTACTTACCATTTGACCCAGTATAAAGATTTTTCTAAAGCAAATTTTAATTATTTAAAATGTTATAATTATTTTAGACATTACAAGCTATAGTAACGATTTTTGCAAAAGAAATAATATTCATTGTAGACATTGTAACGCTTTTATGTATTTATGTTTTAACAGATTTTTGGTACACGACATCTTTACATACAAAAACGAAAAGGCATAAATAGATAGTTCAAAATAGGTCAAATAATTTACAATTTGCAGAAGATTTATTAAGCTTTATGATATTTGTACAAAATCAATTTATTACCAGTTCTTTCTTTATATTGATGTCACATATTTTGTCCCGTTTATTGTCATATTTTGTCCCGTTCATTGTAGTTTTTTGGAACGCTATGTGTTATCTATACTTCAATTAATTGTAAATATCTATATTTTTAAAATAAAATCTATATACTATATAAGATCTATATACTATATATAAAATCTATATACTATATAATCTATATACTGCTATATAAGTTTACTAAGTATTATACGTTGGCTTTAAGGAGTGTAAGTTAAACAGCCTAAATATTTTACATGGCGACACCAATTTTCATATGTCTTCACTTATTGAAATATATCAATTATATTATTAGCCTACCATCTGGTAATGTATACGGATTTATCATAGCTGGTCCATTCATTTTAGTTATTATACATCTCCTGTTTACTATACAAAATAATATTAATAGTTTGAAATATTGAATATATTTGGCGTTAATTTTGTAGAAATTAATTTAGTAGAAAGAAAGTAGAAATAATACTACATCACGTAGTTTCATTTAATTGTGGTTAATAGTTTGTATAAAGTGACTATTATTGAGAAACGACATAAAAATGTTTAATCAAATTATAATAGGTCAAACTTTAACACTGACACTGGAACGTGGTGACGAGAGTAATCATTCTGAACCATGGAGATATGAATCGCTAAAGAGGGTATCAGACAAATTTTATATAGAAACTTAACTAATCCCTCAGACGTGTAAAGGTCATCTTTATATTGCATAAAGTCGTGTGAATAAACTCATAATATAAATACATAAATAATATAGTAGCTAGTTGAGCAAGAAAGATGCGAGTGCAAAAACTTGTACTACTTGAACTTCGCCTTTTTTATCTTCGTGCCATGTTTATTTTTTATATAAATAGAAATAAAATATTAATGTAAAGTATATATGATTTATCTATAGGATCCCATAAAGCAAAGGGTTAGCGCTCTTTTCCAATTCGACATTTTTACGTAGAAGTGAAGAAAAATACCTGTCTATCGAATAGAGTGGTTTATGTAATTTTCACTCAGATAAAAGAAATAACATTTTTGTAAATACAAATTATCTCCCATCCAGTTAATTTTCTAACAAACTTCGCTATCTGTTAAAACAATGAGTTAATTTTAAATGTAAATAGCGGTATACATACGAAAAAAAAAAAAAAATATATATATATACATATATATATATATATATAAGAGGGGGCGTTTTTAAGTTCGCGGAATGGAGGATAAGGAGTGAGAATAAAAATACAAAATTATTTTTATTTTTCAATATAATCACCTGCTACCCTAATACATTTTTCAGATCTTTCAATTAGCTTATGTATACTTTCATAAAAAATGTTTTCGTCTTTGCCCGAAAAATACGCTGAAACTGCGTCCTTCACTTCTTCATCCCATGAAAACTTCTTTCCACCAAGTTATTTTTGAAGGTTTGGGAACAAATAATATTCACCTGGAGCCAGGTCAGAACTGTAGGGTGGGTGTTACAAAATATCGAAGCCCACCTTGTGCAGGGCGGCCAGCGCAACACGCCTCGTGTGAACGGGCGCGTTGTCGTGCAAAAGGTCAATTTTCCCTTCTTTTTTCTTTGATTGCTTGTTTAAACCTCTCTAAAATTGGCACATAGTATTCTCCGGTTTTGGACACACCTTTATCTTTAAAATCCGTCAACGGGATCCTTTCTGAATCCCAAAAGACTTTCGCCATGATTTTTCCCGACGAATTTGACACCTTAAACTCCGTGGAAGGTGGTGTACCTTTTTTGTGCCACTTCATTGAGTCTTGTTTGGACTCAGGTTCATAATGAAGAACCCAAGTTCGGTCTCCAGTAACAATTCGACTCGATAGTCCATCCTTGTCTTCACTACAGAGGCAAAACGCGCGAGAACACTCCACGTGGCGTTGTTTTTGGAGCGGAGTGAGCATTCTCAGCACCCATTTGCGCTGATCTTTGTCATGCCTGGAACATTTTAACCATCTCTGCAAGCTGTTTCTTCTTTAGTCTGGCATGTTTCAACACTAATTTTTCAACTTTTTCAATAATTTCCGGAGTAGTTCTTTCGATTGGCCGACCGGGGCGTGGGTCGTCTTGAAGTGAGTCTCTACCCCTTTTAAAGATACTATGCCACTTGTAAACCATGGTTTTACCCGGGTAAGAGTCCCCGTAAATGGATGCCATCTCTTTCAGTATAGTTTAAACCGTAGTTTTTTCCTTGCTTCGTAAGGAACTTTATAACGGCGCGGCACTCGATTTTTTCCATAGTTCAGTCTTTCTTCCAGATTGAGATATTTGTTCGATGATAGTTCAAAGACTAATGATCCGATTATGATAAAACTTGGTATTTATACTAATAATGAGTTACTAAACTAGCTATCATTACGTTAATCACCTTTACTAATGGCCTACCTTTCCCTAAAACGCCCCCTCGTATATATATATATATATATATATATATATATATATATATATATAATACCATATGATGTTTCTCAATCGTACCAAACATTAATTGACAGAATTTAGTAGTTTAGTCAGGGAAACAGTTTTAAAAGTTGTGTGTAATTTTAATACTTTTCTGCTTTACTACCGGTGCCAAAAAAATAACAATGCCGTCGCCGTTGTCGCGTGTTATAAACATATAATATTACCTCTTGAGATACCTACATCTTTACGTATCAAAAAAGATTTACTGTTCGCTCGCCCACTTAGCACACCTTGTTACAACGGACGCAAAGTATTCCTTTTATTAAGTTCAAGGAAGTCTCATTGGAAGCTTGAATATTAGATATCCAGAGAAGATTAACTGGCCATCTATGTAACACTTTCTGGTCAAAGCGTTTCTTTCATCAAACTCAAGTGTTCTGCATTCCGACTAAGCACGTCACAGGATATAAAAGCCGTCCTTTTCAAGCTTAACGAAACATTACACGAAACTTTGTTAACACATCTGTATTAAGCTTCTTAATATTTATATATACACAAACCTTTTATTTCTATTTAAAAACAACATCGAAACATAATTCGCGTAACGTAAACATTACAAATGGTGTTTACGTTTGTTTGTATTAAAATGCTATTCAATTTGTTTGAAAAAAAAGTTTTTGGCGTAATTGTTTTAAAATGTGTATGAAAACTAGTACTGGCTTAGTTTTCATTTAATGTCGGACGGTCAAATACACACATCATATCATATATATATATATATATATATATATATATATATATATATATATATATATATATTCGTACCTAAATATATATGTACAGCACCATTATTGCTTTTTGATAAACGGTTAATGGTATTACGTCACACGTCTTTAGGAACCCTTCAATAAAATAAATTACTGAATTACACAAATGCTAGCAAAAATAGGGGTTGTAACAATCATATAAAAAGATTAACAAAATGGGATGCTAGAAAGTAAGTTAGGAAATGTCTATACATCAGTTTAATTGATATATTAAAAGAATAATAATTTAATACGATCAAAATATTGTACAAGATATAAATTTCTATTAAAAATTTAAATCTGTTTTTCTTTGGTAATTAAAATTCAGGACAAATTTTGAACTGTTCTGATTTTTTAATAATTTTCATAAATGTTTTTCATCAATATTTAAGACGTTGAATTTTTAAAAAGCATCAGTCCAGTTTTGTTATTATGTTTTGCATTTATTCGAACCACACATTGATTTAATTATAATTAAACACATGCCTTTTCTAATAAATAACATTTTATTGTTTAGACTTATTTTGACTTATATTTTCAAGTTTGATTATAAGTTTTAAGATTGCTTAAAAGTTAGATGTTGGATATTAGAAGCTCAATATGTAGGTAGTGCCCAGATTCAAAATAGACTTAAATAACATTTATCACAATTGTATAAAGGGGGCTTAATTAAAGCTTGAAAAGGTTAAATTTTCCTGAGCACTTTAAATTATTGCCTGGCAAACACTCAAATAATTTCCGCATAAAATTTCATTAAGTATCTAAAAATATGACGTCAATTTTCCTTTAAAATATCCTTATTGCAAAGGCGGCTGCCGCATACGAATCGGGCCTCTGACGCCCACTACCAAATTCGCATTACTTGAGCGAGTTTCTTGAGAGCTACTTCTTATATATACTCATAGGTGTAGTCATTACGTACCATTCAAATGGTAACCAATATTTAGCTCCAGTTATGTATATAGTAAAAAGTAAAAAGAGGAATCTATCCTCAAGAAATGAATCTTAAAGTAAATTTAGTTTATATGTAATTTAATCTAAACGTCCATGAGATGTCACGAAAGAAATATGTAAAAAGACAAAATTATTTCGGAAGACATTTTTCTTCCTGATATACTGATAGTATATTATTGAACATGCGTTTTTCTTGAATCCTTGCTTCAAATTTTTTATATTATAATCAATGTAACTTAATGAATGCTGAAGTGGATTATTTATAGAAAATAGTGCTAGAGACGATAGCTTCATTTCTCTATGTCTAGAATCATCGACATCGGACCGCAATACATTTTATTCGAAATGAAGATTCTGTTCGTTACATTATTGAAGTACAGCATTTCTAGGCAATTTATTGGCAATTAGTTTATTTACTTATTTTTATATTTTCTGTCATCTGCAATATCTGATGAGCAATATTGTTTTTATTGATAATACAGTAATCTCTTAGGATTTTAGGATTTTATTAGAAATCAGTTTTTGACTACCAATAATGATAGTTTGAGACTTGCTTGGGTTAACCAAAAGACCCATTTCATAAGCCCACTGGCCAGTTTAAGCGGGATCTCGATTAAGGATGTCGATGGTTTTTGATAAGGAATGGAGGTCAGAATACACAAATTTGTAGGTAGAGAGGTGGTAATTGTTACAAATATTCTTTAACACATACTGAGAAAATCTGATAAAATTTTGAGATTTAAATACTGAGAAAAGGAGAGGAGATAGAACCTTGAGGTACATCAGCTGTAAGATCAGTTCACTCAGAATACGTATCTGACGACTTACTACATTACTTGCGTCCCTGGAGATATGAGCTAAACCACTGAAATGAATGTTGGGATATATTAAGATATTTCGGGAGGGCAAAAAGTATATTGGAGTCAACAGAGTTGAACGCACTACTGAAATCAAGAAGCACAAAGACAGTGACTTGTGTATTATCTATAGCCAAGTGTATATGACCATCAATCAAAAAAAAAAATTTAAAAAAATGCCCGTGTACAGCACTTTAAACGGGTATTTGACCTTCAGATCTGACGATTTAACCCAGTCTGGGAAAAATCCGCCCCTTCATGTCGTCAGCCAGCGAAGAGGCGGCAAAAACCCAGACCCTCGCTTGGCCCAACGGGCGGCACCGAGTCCGCCCGCCCAACCACAGCCTAGTTAGGCCCGGCCTAAGGCCCTACAAGGCCACTTACCCTTAACAAGGGCAATCGAGGTGCTGTGACCAGCTTTAAAGTCAGATTGTAGTGGATGACTTATGAAAATTGAAAAAGTAACGAGTTAACCATGAAAAATGCTATCAAAGATATTGGCTAGAAGCGGTAGGATAGATATGGGCAGAAAATCCTTTGGTTATGTAGGTAATAAAATTTTATATACAAAAATCCTTGGGTTGCGTAGGTAATAAATTGTATAATTTATGGAATATCTGGTGTATGTAGCAAGGTAAAAGTTCCAAAATGAATGTAGTCCCCAAATTATCTGGAAACGTATGTAACAGGTGATAACTAAATAGCCTATCGTCATGCCATGCCACTACTCAAACGGCTGCGTCAGTCGATCGATAACTAATCCGTTTGTGTGCAGAGATAATAAGAATACGGTTATAAGAAATTCACGTGTCATGATCTATTGGTCATAAGAAAATAGTATTTACTATTAAAGCTGGATATTCTTTGCCTGTCATTTGCATAAATAAAAAATGTCTACAAAAATTAGTCCGACTTATATTGGTCCCGAATATTTTTCAACAATTTTTTTTGCACATTGGCGGATTGTACAGCGAACGCGTATACTACAACATTTTTGCGCCTATGCTTTGTTCAAACTCGCGAAATATACGTGTGCAGTTCACGTTTTATTTGTGCAATGCATGAAATATGCTTGCGCATTGCAAATTCGTAAATTGTTTATTTGTGGACTTGTATTTTGACTATCATTAATATTTCTTTATTATGTTCCGCAAAATTGATAATAGCAAACTGAGGGAGGAATGGGAACAGTACGCGAGCAGTGCTTCCGTGGTTCACGCGCAGCGCAAATTGCGTGTGCGAGCATCCCATGTGCAGACCAAAAATTACACGCGTTACTAATGTATGGAAAGGCGCGCGTGCCTCGAAAAAACATGCCTGTCCGTTGCACAATTTGCCAATGTGTAGGCACCTTCAGAACCATGAGACTGAGAAACTTTAACTTAGTCAAGTTAAATCACGGACAATGAATAAATTACACTGGTTCCATTCATTTCCACAAATTTCCATACCCATATATACATGTATATATATATATATAGATATATGTATATATATATATATATATATATATGTATATATATATATATGTATGTATATATATATATATATATATATATATATATATATATATATATAACGCAAAAATAAACATTTAAATAATATTTCAAAGGCAGATTACAAAAAAAGGCTTAGACTAATTAAATTTTAGTAATCTTAGCAAGTTAAATGTATTTATAGGTAGCTATAGATAAGATTGTGTCACTATTTACTCGATTCCTTACAGCTTGTATTTTAAACATAACAAATATTTCATATTTGATAATATTTTATGATGTAAATTATAATAAAATAAAGATTTAGTGCATAAATTAACTTAGCTTCTTGCTAATGAAAAGTCAATAGTATACATTTATGATAATTACAAGATCATTTAGGCTACGTCCAATCGATTATGAATAAAGATAATTATATGTTATGTGAATAAATTTTAATAAGAATGTAAAGAAACCAAATACAATACAAACTTTTTCAAATAAACATTTATTACTTCACAGTGGTAACAGAATATTAGAGCATGCGCATTACGGTTTTATTGAATGTGTGCAACTGGAATGCTTCTAATTACGAGAAAATAAACTTGACTTAGCAGGTCGCTTCTTTATATAAAATGAAAAATTATTATTATATTCAAAATCATCTGAATTTGAACTTTTTTACGACACATAAAATTATGACATACATTATGGTAAACAATAAAATTATAATCAATAAAGGTTTTAATTAAATATAATTTTTTTCGGATAACAATATCCATGTCCTGTTAAAGGAATGTATTTAATGTTAAAATACTTTTAGTGATATCAGTTACAAATAAATGTATTAATAGTTTTAATATACTTAAATAGATTTTTGAAAAAATACTTAAAGAATAAGTGTAAAATAATCTATACATATAATAAAATTGTAACTGAATTAGCTTAGTGGCTGAATTAGCAAATAGAATGATAATAGAAGCCGGAAAAATGTCGTCTATCTGTATATTATTTTGTGCGTAAATCACCAAAATCTACTGGATGGATTTTGATAAGAGCAATTATTAAAGAAAAAAAAATTTCTTTATAATTTCGAATTTTACATGAGTAAAACTGTGGAACATAGCTAGTCTTTAAATAATTGTGTATATAGTAGAAAGTTTATAAGGGAGAAGAATTTATAGTACGGATCTATTTTAAACTGTATATCTACTCACGCCGCACGGAGAAAAAGTAATATCAATTAATTAATTAAAAGTTATTTCGAATTTAAATTATAAAAGCCATAATAAGGAAGTATATGTTAAATAGTTGTTACTATTTTTACCCACAACTTATGCACAAATATTGTTCACTTATAATTATATTCAACATAAAAATATGAGGAGGTTATTATTATAAGGCTTTAACGTGACTTTTAACGAACAAATGTGAATAATTAAGGTAGTCAAAATGGTCCAATTTAATTCCTTCTATAGCCATTGGACCACAAAGACAAAATTTCACCGTCAACTGACCGTCATCAACCATTTTCGTGCACCGCATTCCTGCAAACAACCCTTGTTGGAAAATACACTGTCACTTCTCGTACCTTTGTTGTTGATGTTTTATGGATCGCATAAAAGTGCACCGTTAAATGGAGATTAAGTACCCAAAGCTTAACTCTAAAGGATTAATCTCGGAGATGTCAACAAGGCGTTGTGTAATTGTTCTTTTTGTGTTTGAAAATATATTGTTTTGTATTTTAAATGACGCATCACATGTAATAAATATTTAATAGAGCTATCTTATTAGTGAACTCGCTGTGTATTTTCATTAGGACATTCTTTTAACATAATTTCTATATTAAATACAACAAGAAATAAGAAAAGGGCTTAATAAAAAATTAATAGAAGTTCAATGGTTTCTCCTTCTTTTTCACAAAGTATTTGATATTTGAAATATATTAGATTTTGAGGGCAGTCTTAACGCAATTATGATATGGATAATTACATATTATGGGAGTCTGTTGCAATCTTTGAGAATAACTCTTAGAGTAAATGGTAGAATATCTAGATTCTATTTAAAAGTACGTTTTTATTTATGGGTATATGGAAGAAGTAGAGGATGACCAGCTAAACCAGAAAAAACACACATATTAGTTCCGATAGAATTTAAAACTAACTTATCATTCACCGTGAACTGCAAAGCAATTCCTTGATCGTATTGCTAAAACGGTCAGTACTCTGGCAGACCTATCAATAAAGAGACGTTTTGCTAGTGCTCAGGTTGTGAGGGAAACAAGCGTTTGTGGTGCAACTGCTTTAGATGAGATTAGACATTGTTTTAAGATAATGATGACTGACTTATTCATTCATATTTGTTTGTTTGAAAGTGAGTAGATGAAATTGAATTTGTTGAATATTAAGAAAATTGTACATATAAGATATAATTGTTACGTCGAAGTATAACAAAGGTAAGCAAAAAATCTGTCACGTAATCGTTAAAATATCAAAAGCAAGAAACCGAAATGAGAAATTAGTGTATAAAAAGGCTTCAATTAAATAAGTGTTGCAATGAATTAAAACAAAGTTACAATAAGAAGCCTCCTTTTGAAAGCTAACTAGGTTTTTACAGTTTATTATTTAAATGCAATGAAAAATTTACAATGAAATGGAAACTTGTTAACATTGATAATAACAGTTATCATTGAAATTGTGTGACAAGTGTATTGTGCCCAGCGTATATACTCCATTTGACATATTTTATATACTCCATTTGACATATTTTATATCCATTTGACATAATTCGATAGGTGCATGCCACAATGACATAAATATTATATTGGTAAGCTAGTCGGCTACATTACTTGCAATATGATCATATTCTTTTTTAGATACTTATGTTTCATCATTAACCGACTTCAAAAATGGAGGAGGTTCTCAATTTGTCGGAATCTTTTTTTTACGTATGTTGAGCGATAATTTTTTACCAAGTATACCGATTTGGATGATTCTTTTTTTTATTTGAAAGATGGTTTTATGGTGGTCCCATGTATATATATAATTAAGAAGATAATTTGTGGGTGGTCCCATGTAAATATGATGAAGAGGTCCCGAAATGAACGGTGGAACTCCTTAACAAAAGGCAGCAAATCAACTCTGATTCCAAATATTTGCTACCGGTAGTTGTTACTTTGCAAAATAACTATATTATTACCAAATCAGGTTCTGGTGATGAGTTCTGGAGATGAACAACGGAACTCCTTAATGGATGTTAGTAAATCAAGCGTGATTAAAGATATTTGCTACTAGTATTTGCTACTTTGCAAAGTAATTATTATACACTGTCGACCAGGTCAGGGTCTGACGATGAGTTCTGGAGATGGATAATTGAACTCCTTAATGGATGGCAGTAAATTAAAGGTGATTCAAGATATTTACTAGTGACAATTGTTACTATGCAAAATGACTTGTAATAGATTAAATTACAAATAAATTTGCTAACTTTATACCTAAATTAAACTAGTTTTCCATTTCATTTGTTTATTGACAAAGTTCAAATTTAGCAGTCCGTATTATTTATCTATATAATAGGTTTATGCCTAACTAACAAGTTTAAGTGACTAACACTCTTATACAGAAGAACTTTTGATATAGATTATTTACGTTTCTATATGTTATATAATATAGAAACTTAAAAAACATATACATATGTTTATTATTACCGATGAGTGTGACAATATGAAATAATTGAAATGCTTTAGATGAATTATAAAAGTATGCACCTATTCGTTCTTTGTGACATCAGATTTATTCAGAGTTCAAAATATCAACTGTTTACTTTAAAATGGCTAAAGTCTATTAAAATTGTGATCGAATATAATTTGTACCTTAAGGATTATCTCAGTGAAAATTAATTCCATATTAGTCTATCAGTGTTTACGCCATACCCAAACATAAAACATGAATTGCATTCGTTTTAGGTTAAATAATGATGGCAATAATTGCGTGTGGAAATAAACATGCTTGAAAATAAATTCTTAAAAAAGTTCTATTACTTTTCAAATTAATTTTGACGTATTTCATATTTTCGTGAAGCATTTAAGATCCACAAATTATTATTATAAATAGTATGAATAAAATATTTTTGATGATCCATAATTTAAAACCTTTCATAAATTTATGATTGAATGGAAATATTCACAAAGTATGACTGCATGAAATAGACACAAAGAATGCACTTTGTAATTTTTATGCATTTAGGCATGACACTTGAAATGTTCACGTACTGACACTTGATGGAAATGTAGTAAGCTATTATTACTCCTAAAATATTAGCTCTGTTACATGAGTCCTTAACGCTACTTCAACTAATTCACAACTTATTGCACAATGAAAAATTTGAAATTATTTATAAAGTACATAAAATAAACAGATCTATGCATCCTCTGTATTCCCACTGGAAATTAGCAAATATCGTCTCGACACAGTACTGCATGTTTGTGCGGCCGCAGCGTGACAGTTCATTTGACATTCTGTCAAGTTTTTCGCTTTCGTTCATTTGACTCAGTGTAGTAAGTAGTTGATACCTACTCAAAATAATACATAATATGCTAGATATATTTATCCGATATGCACATGTTTTGATTCGCGAGTTTGTATCAAATTATAATTTATTGCGGTAACTTAAATTTTTGTTGGCATGTTAATAACGTGCCAATTTTTCATCAAATTAAAATTGTTTTATTCCCGATCAAAATGCACCTTTCACCCACTCCATAGCCAAGTTAAACAATAGGCATTTGAGTGAGTCTCCTTATCGCAGTTCTATTTGGTGTGGCAATGTTATGAGAGATATAACATAATTTTGTTTCCACTTTTCACATTTTTAGAGTCATTCCTGTTAGGTTTATTAATTTGATTCATTATGATGATTGATTACATAGTAGGTGTCTATGTCAAACATCTATTTTCATTCCATAACTTGTGTAATAGAGTGTATTTGATCAGTCGTTGTTTTTCCTCTTCGGAAACCACATAGATAGTTCTCAATAATTTTGGTGCTGTACGTACTCAATCGTTTATAGAGAATGGTGGAGAAGATTTTATATGCTGTATTCAACAACGTAATTCCTCTGTAAATACAACATTCCATCTCATCTCCTTATTTGTTTATAGGACAGACAAATACTTCTTCCCACTCGGTGGGCATTTGTTCCTGTCTCCATATACGACTAATGATATTATATATTGCTTTATTTAGGTTAATCTCTTTGATGTTAACAAGCTCAGCTTTTACGGCATCCAGTCCAGTAGATATTTCATGCTTTATCCTTCTAATTGCTTGTTCTACCTTAGAGAGGTTTGGGCGAAAGTTCTCTACTCCTTGATCTGCTCTGTCTATGGTAGGTAGTGCGTTAACTCGTAAACTTTTCTGCTCTGTCTATATCTTCAAGCATCACTTTAAAATGTGCACGCTATCTAGCCAGCACTTCTTCCATATCTCTAGTAAGTTTTCCATAATCTTTTGGCCTGTTCTTGTTCTATTGTTGAAGTTGACTCTCACACCATTTACTGATGGTATAAGTTCCTGGCTTCCTTTTGCGTTATAAGATTTTCTATTATTTGATTAGAGGTTAATGTTAAATTTATATATAATTGAAGCAGTTAAAATAATAAAAACATTCGACAATACAATATTTTACATAATACAAAACAGTTTCAGCGTAAATTAATTATCGGCGATTCAATTAAATATGGAATCATAAATATGGAATAAATATGGATTTAAATTAAACAGCGTCAGCTATTCAGGTTTCACGTTTTTAAGGTCCCATACCCCAAAAGTAAAAACGAAACTGTTAGATAATCGCTCACTTGTTCACTCAGCTCTCTTTCACAGCCGTTTTTCTCAGAAACTATTAAATTTAAAAAAATTATTTTACATATATCTCAGCAATTAACACTCAAAAATATTTATGCGGGAATATTATAGCACAAATTAAATTTTAAATTAAAAATAAAAGAAATTATATATCTCGTGCAATATCAAATGAAAAGTAAAATACGAGAACATCAATCTTTAAATTTTATCAAATGTACTAACGTAAGTATATAAAACTATACTTCGCTGAAAATATTCGCAAAAACAAATTCCCATCCCATCTCCAAAACTGTTCAAGTGAATATTATAAGGAAAATAATGTTAATTGAGATTCACATCAAATTTACTATAAAATAAACCATAATGGTTATTATAAACTTCATATTTTTGGGAAAATCACGATATCATTACAGGTATATTGGGCAATATTCTTGCAAGGTGAAAAATTATATTTGATGCTTGAAAAGATAATATTCAGTGTCCATAAATATTTATATGTTCTAAAAAATCCAGATAATACGAGTTTTATTTATGTTTAACAGCTTATTTATTTATTATTTTATTGTCTGCCTTCCGCGACTAACAATTGTTTTAAGTTTTTTTACCGCTTTCACGTTTCCTCACTCATCGTCAGGATTAGGTCTTCGAGATTAGATTAAGTCATGAACGATTGTGTAAACTCAAATCATTCATTTTATATGCCTATTTTGAAGTTAAAAAGAGTCGAATATGTTTCGTAGAATATTTTAATCTTAAATGCTATAAACTATTATACTAGTAAGTAACTCATTCAAAATCCATTTTTAAATTATGAAATTTCTAGAGATAACCGGAGATATTTTCTAGAAGTATTTTATTTATATATAATACTTTAGCACTATATAATATAGCACTCAACTGCGTAGTTATTTATATAAATTTATATTATTTTGACCAAAGAATTTTTATATCTCATAAATTAATTGAATGATTTAAAAAAAGCTGAAGTTAGATAATTTATTGTCCTTAACTAATTTTTCGAAACCCTATAACTATATCCTTCAGGCAGGCTATAACTTTCAGTTTGTAAATAAATGCGAATGAAAGAAAAAAAGAATTTAATCTTCTTCTTAGAAATATTCCAGAATTATCTTCCAATGTTTTTTGTTATTAGAGAAGTTCCAGTACATGTTACATACGCGTATTATATTAAACTACTCTCAAATAAATTTTAAACAAACAGTGCACGAAGTGCACCTAAAAAGTAATTCACCAAGCTATTGCCAAATGGAGCCGAATTTAATCGATTCAGCGTCTCCGATCCAAACGTGACGCCAGACTTTCGTTCACTGCTCAGGAAAGGTGCACTTTAGAGAAGTTTCTAATTCAAAAATTACATATCTTAATCAATTTAGTCACTGTTTTAAAAGAACATAGAACAAGGCATAAATGACGTGAGTTCTGATTAATGATGTAAAATCTGTCTTTATGCTAAGCAAGAGAAAATCTTACGAAATGGAAAGTGGTATCAACCAGCAGTCATGCTTTTTTCTGTCATAAAAAATTGTATGGCAGTATAAAAAATCACGGAAAGTATTAATAAATTACAATCATTTCAATGTTTTGGATAAATTACGACGCACTGTACGCGACTGATCACTTCTAATAATGATAACAAAAAAATAGACTTAAGTTTAAAAAAATTTACTTCTTGGAATTTATCGAGTTACCTTGCTCGATATTGTTATTTGTTTTCAAAAATTGGCAGGAATTTGAAAATTATGTATCTCATCAAAATGAATTTATCGCGAGAAAATTCAGAAGTGTTGTTATATGATGACGATGTGCGCGATGGAAGTCCGTCAACAGTGACAACTAAATATGATGTCAATGTTGGACGGCCCACTGTAAAAATTGATAGGATAGTAACTTTTCGGCAGATTCGGGCATATTTAAGTGTTAATATAATTCAATTAAATAAGTTTAAATACAAACATTTTGGTGTCAGTAACTTTTTGCTAAACCCCCATGATTTGACCCAAACTCGTTGATTGGTGTTGTGAAAATTAGTATTCGACAATGTTAAGAATGACAAAATCTAAATGTACCGTTATGAGCTAAAAACGTAGGGAGTTCTGAAGGTTTACCGATAAAGTTGAGAAAAGAATTAAGTGTTAGGTAAAAAATGGTCACCTCCTTCTTTAGACGAATTAGTTATTACGCTACGATTATTCTGGAAAATAAAAGGACGGTTACAGCAGAGTGGTTGTTTGCCTGTTGTGTAAAAAGGTTAATAGTAATACTCTCACAGTATAATACTCTTTCGTCACAACTCTTTTCGCCTTTGCATTCATTCAAATGCGTCATCAAATAGTTGACTATCGAGTGTGGAAATGATCCACACTATGCGATTTCTATTTATTGCCAAGAATAAAGGATAATCTGTTTTTGATTCAGAGAGTCAACAGCTTTTTTTAAATCAGAGAATCAATATTTGATTCTCTGATTTAATAAAAAACTGTTGACTCTCTTCTAAAATACCGTGAAAGAGACGTTCGAGCAAGAGTGGGCCTATCGCTTGTCTCAATAGTTACATTGAGTGGAACCAGACATGGAATGCCACCGGGATAATTTGCAAAAATATTATATGTATGACAAACTTATTAGTATGTTCCATTTTCGATATTCTAAAAACTTATATAAAGGCAAGGGAAACTCCATTAAAATAAATAAAAACAGATCAAACAATATATGTTTTAATTGTTTTATGTATTCTGTGACTGTAAATGTGGTAAGTAGTGAAATATTGCTAGGTCTAAAGTAGATAATTTTACCCAAACTATGACTTACTTGAAAGACTGGATCTAATCTTTTATAAATGAGATAGAAGGCATATGAGGTTAGAATGAATGTAGTTCAATTACATCAAAGGGAAGATTTTTATAAAGTTTTGGTAGCGGGGTGAGATGTAGGCCAGATATATTGTGACATGACTTAAAAATATAAATATGAAGGAAACATTCATCATAACAGCATTTAGGTCCTAAACCGTCAGGTCATTAGAAAATTTGTTTCCACGAAATAATATGTTTTTTAACTATAAAAAGATATTTACAAAAACAATTAAACTTCATAGTCTATTATCTATACCTTTGAAATATATTGGCATAACAATTTTTATTATTTTAGGCGAATGGTAGCAATTTATAAAATCTTTGTCTAATTTTAGTAATTTAAGTAATGAAAGACGAAAAAATGATTCTTTTGTCATTCCTTTTATTAAAGAAATCAAGGAAACTTCGGATTTTAAGAATGCTGAGATATCGTAACAGGCGTATAAACGCATTTTTTTCTACAAATATTTATTAATATCGACTTGTAATTGAGAGGTGCTTTATTTTTAATTTTTAAGCATTTATGTGGAGAATTTACAATTAAAATATAAAATTTAATGGACGTGGCGTTGCTTAGTAAGCAAATATGTCGTTTGGTCCCGCCGCTACAGCCTTGTGATTAATTTCAAATTTAACTTGGTTTTGAACCTGAGTGGCTAATATTACTGTGACAAATATACTTATATTATTCATTCAAAAATGTTAGGGTATGGTAATGGTATTAAGTTTTTTTATATTACTACAATTACGCAATACATCTGTTCGGCGTTTAATCTTTCCAAACCCACATGATATATTTCCATTCACTTGTTCAGAAAATAAAATAACGCAGCGTAAGCTTATCTACTATTATGAGAAAAAAAAATTAGCGGAAGAGAAAACGATGATTATCGATAAGGGTTTTAAAAGTATTGCCTATCATATCGAGAATTTTTCATGTGATAGGCAACACTTTTAAAGTTGTATATGGTGTCGAATATTATCAAAATTTATTCGGTCGTTTGCCTTCCCAAGGATCTATATTAGCGTATAATGTGATATCTATTAACCTAATTCCTGCAAAAGAGTCGTACTGGCATGAGAATCAAATTTCACGGAACGAATGTAGGGAAAAGAGGAACGAATAAATGGATTCTAATAAACTGAATTCGATCAACCGTTAAATCTGATAGAATCACGTCTTTATGTCGTCTCTTCTGGAAAGAAACTTCGATTTTAAAATGAGCCTTAATAAAATAAAAACATCGAAAATCATGAATTTTGAAATTAAGATGTTAAAATGAAGATTGCAGAAGAAGGTTGCATTTTTTATTGCCGTAGCTATCATGTCTTATGCGCGGGGTGTCTATGAATATGCTATCATGTCTTATGTGCGGGGTACTATGAATCCATCCAATGCACGCAATGTGTCCGAATATCACTACATCCTATCATTTTAGTATCGAAGGTTCCTTACCTTCGATTTTGAAATGAGCCTTAATACAAAAAAAAACATTGTAAATGCTAATATTGTAAAACAAGATGTTATAATGAAGATTGCAGTAGAAGGTTGTATTTTTTATTGCCGTAGTTAACATGTCTTATGTGCGGGATGACAATAGGTATTATGAATCCTTCCGATGCACGTAATGTGTCCGAATTTTACTACATCAAAGAATTAAATATATTGAAGATTAGGGAGTTATAAATAGAACGAACCACGTTCGATAACTGCCCTCACTAAGCGACGAAATATGAGAAAAATTTTATACAGTCATATTTAATGGTTTCAGAGTCAAACCATCAAAAATATTATTCTAGCATATGTTTAGCTATACCATACCAAATTAAATTATCCTGATGGATTTAAAGAAGCTTGGTTATATATTGGGGATGAAATGGAATTATTTGTAGATATGTTTTATATTTTGTTATCGTATTAGTGCAAATCTGCATAATCTTCTTTGTTCTTATATTTTTATACTTTATTTTCAGCCTTTAAATTCACCTAAACATCTATTAGATGTTCAGTTATTCTTACAAATTGCCTGCAATATTTAATTTTAATGCAAGTGTCGTATTTGCCCTAGAAATTTACGATTTTTGAATAAAAAAAAATCATTTCTTTAGCTACTCTCAATTATATTAGAATAAAAAAATATGTTATACTATCCTAAAATACACGAAAAAATAATAGTGGTTTCAGAACGGCTCACACACACTGTATTACATTTTACACAGAAATTAAAATAAAAAATAAGACGGATTGAAGAAAGAGACGTAGAGTCAAAACAAAAATGTATTAATAGATTATAAATGTAATTAACGACTACGACACTGCGAATGAGATAGTATCATTGTTTGTTTTGACTATAGAGATAGAAGGTGGCATATATGATCCTAACCCATAAATAATTCACTTGGTTTTATCACATTTGCTAATCATATTGATAACAACTGAATATTGATATCTCACTATTCTTATGTCACCTTTGCCATCTAAATAATATAAAATAAATCAAAAGTAAATATCGTGAAAAAAATCAAATTAAAGATTATTTTCATGTACTTGCAAATTATATTTTGTTGCTTTGCTGGCAGTAGTTGTGTAATTAAAACACTTTTTACAAAGCGAGAAAGCGGAAATCCATTATAAAGAAAAACAATAGACAAATACTTTAGGAAAAGACGTGAAAATTAACAATATTTTGAAAATATTTCATGGGGGTGATTTCGTGATGTGTGTTATTCTTTAATTAGTATGTTTTGTATTGTCATTCTGTAGAGTAAAAGAGTCAACGTCTTTCAGATTTAATTTAATAATATATATCATGTTCAAGAGATAAATACACAATTTAATGAAAAATACTCGAAAATACTTTCGCCTGATCTGGTTACTTCTCTCCTATGTAAATGATGGAATCAGAGCCAGAGTATATATATATATATATATGCAATAACTAGAGAGGTGATATTTCCTATATATTTGTTCTAAATAAGAAAAGTAAAAAAGTATAATTCGTAGCTTTAAAAGCTACATTGAACAATTTTATTGTGTAGATAATATGGGGGTTCATGAAAACATGGCGTCATATAGATTACGATTGTTTTCTTTGTATTTTTAAATTTAGGCTTATTGTGGCGCTCTATTACAATTTTGAGTTACGTCTACGTGTGAACTGGATTTACAACCTAAATTATTATGGTCTAACGTTCCTTAAAATTACAGAATTAGTATCTTACGAAATCAATTTTCGTTTAAAATAGGCATATGATGTATATGCTAAGCACTTTTATAGATGTATCAATATCAGCAACTAATGGTGGAATATAAAGTTTCGATCCAAATTAAAATAAATTGTACTGTAAACCGATATTGCACGGGAAAACAGATACACGTAGGCGCGTTGTAGATGTGATCCATCCTCATCAGTGTGAATAAAGTACTATTCATATTTATTTTATAGGAAACAAGAAATAACACTACGTTAGTTTCCCTTTATATCTTTCTTTAAAAATTATTCACGTTATTCATATATATTATAGTGGCCTTAATTCTAAACATAGTTGAAATACCAATAACATTATATAATACCACATTGGACTTACAAAATGATGTCCTTAAACTATGAAGTAATTAAAATATTTTTCACTACTGCTGTAGTGGTAAAAATCCCAATATTAGCTATTATAGCTTTGTGTAGACGGAAATAATAAGACATTTAATTTTAACGAGGTTACAAATCATTCACTTTTATCAATTTCAAAATTAGCAAATAAATTGGGAAGCATTTTAATGTTTTAATATTTAAGCGGTTAATAAACTATGATTAATCTATTATACTATTGGGTTAAATCATATTTACGCCAATGTATCGATTATGTCGTTGGAATAATTAAGATTTGAGTAAAATATAAATTATTCAAAGTTTGGTATAAAGTACAATTCGAATTTTATGTTCATAAAGGGGCGTCGCAAAGGACGCTGCTTCAAATTATGAGTTCGAATTTACGAAGTAACGATTAAAAAAATTGTATACGCGCGAACATACTCTGCACCTAGCAGTGTCAATAGAAAGGTAGACCTCGTTGAAAATATTTCGTTCGACGCTGTGGCTGTGAAGTAACTATGATATTTTTGATTTGAGCGAGAAATGTTTTCTTAATTCTTAGACGCGCGCACGTCTTGATGAATGTTCGAAGATTGGTGTCGACAAAAGCTGAGTGAGATCCATTAAAAAGTACCCCAGAATAAAATGAGACACATCATAAGGATCTGATATTGAGGAAGCGAATGGACGAGAATTAAAGACGACTTGTCTTTGCACTAAAAGTATAACTAATTCCTCATACGTTAATCTAGCAATATACATAACGTGCTTCGTATTATATTTTTCAACCACCAATAGTAAGAAAATAAGGTGGTATAAAAGAAAATTTGATTTTTTTTTCCAAATGTATTTATGACAGAACAAGAGGACTTGAAGGTTTTACCAGATTCATTATTTGCCACTACGAAAATACGTCAATTACCACAATGGACAGTGTGATGTTTACCTCTACGGGAATCAAATCTACGTAAACATAATATAAGTGAGCCTAATGTGATATCTTGGACCAATTATTAAGGCGAATTTGAATGCAATTCCTTTTCGTGTTTAATTCATCTAAGTGACAAATGTAATTTAGTTTAATTTTATTTTGTTTTGCAACTATTTACGAATTCATTTATGTGGGACAAGGATTTAATGATTGTAAATTAACTCGAATATTTTTCTAGAATGAAGATTTATTAATTATTTTTATTATGTGTGTTTGATTAATTATTACTTTCATTTTCACTTTTTAATTATTTATACTCACGTTTCATTTTCATAGTTTTAGCAAGTTTTGTCCCTAAATGGAGAAATGTAAAAGAAGAATCAGCCTTAAAAGATGAATCACATAGTGATTAGATGACTTACGTGATGGCATGCAAACTGAATATGTCTCATCATTCAACCGTTTAGTATTGTTAAGGTAATATTTTTTACATATCTAATGACCATGTGTAATAGGAATCTTAGAATCGAGTAGTTCTTCATATTCAAAAAAATATGGAAGCATTTTGCTTATTTTGTTACCGAAAGAGCACTGAACGTTTTTTTTACTAACCAAAAAGGTTTTGAGATTTGTAAATATAGTAAACTCGATTCTAAGGATTTTTGTTCAGGATTTAGGTATTGGTAAAATACATCCGCCTCAAACGGAATATCAATACCAGATAAGTTATAAAATTTAGGATCGGCAAATTGGATCGAAATTGCTAGTTGCAATAATAAAAAGTCAACTAAAGAATACAACAAGTCGTCTGTTATTTTCGAAGCCACTAAATATTTTGTATCAGTTTTAAATTTTAATGCTTAAAATATAATTGTGTTTTGTACAAATGGAATAAAGCTGAGATTTTTTTATGTTTTCTATTATAAAGACAGATTGACTACCAGTATTGAATAATGTACTGTTAATAATGTAATGTTTATGACAACAAATTGAAGAGTAAGTAAAATTACATTATATTCGTTAAGTTACATGTCACATTATCTAACGTGTCATGCCAAGTATAGTAATGTGCACGTGTATTAATTTATAACACATTATGTTTACAGATACTGGAAGAGCTAAGACTGCATATATGACGAGTTGTGCCACTATCGAAATAGTTTCAAGCATAGAATTAATTTATAAACTACACTACTTCTCTTTTTTAGTTTTAAAAATTTAAATTTAGGAGGTTAGGTTATTCTTTTTTCTTCATTACCGGTGCTCTGTCTAATTTGTTTCCATTTGATGATGCGGAATATTTTATTGACTATTAGCCTTAACATCATCATTATGATTTCTCAAATGCGGGATCATTATCGATCGTGTAGCCTAAACTATTACTTTTACTATAATATAAAGTATACATGTTTTCACTACAGTATAAAATGTATACATATACGGGTAGATATTTTTGAGACTTGTCTACGCGATTATGTAACCATATTATGATGTGGTGAAAAGAAAGACATTACTCAATGTTATATTTAAGTTACTCTCAATGAGATCTTCTTATAAATTGCAAATCCAATACATTTTGAATTGAAATGGTTTGTTTAGCGGAAATATATTTTTTTGATTTGATTAAACTGCCTTTATGCGATGACGTTTTTTAATTAAATCCTTTAATATTTTTGTCATCCACATTTATTGATAAATCGTCTAACTTACTTACACTACTTATTAAATTGGGCTAAGTAATGAACTAGATAGAAATAATAAAAATAAAATAGACTTCTCAACGAGGGATTAACAATGCACAGAAAGGAAGCGAAGTAAGATTAACGATACACCGCCACTCGATGTTGCTAAACGAATGACGCTGCAGCGGTAGTCAAGAATGTTTGGTGACGTAAATCAGAATAGAGAAAAGAAAATATTATCACATAAGCATTCAAAAATATTAAATATTAAAAAACAAATATTTAATTATATTTACTATTGTGACCATGGCGGATATTTCAGCCAAAATAATCACTCCTTTGCATACACGTAACTAAATGACTTGTTTAAAATTAAATTAATAAAATAAAATTATAATAAATTAATAGGCCCAACCACGAAAATTAAGGTTGGAATAAAATATATTATTGATTGGAATAAATTAAGGTTGGAATAAAATATATTATTGGTTGGAATAAATTAAGGTTGGAATAAAATATATTATTCAAAGTTTGATGTAATGTACAATGAATACATTGTTTAACGTTACTGTTAATAAAAATGGTTCTCAAAGGATGTTTTTCCAAGCTCACATTCGAACTATTTGACAAGCTAGTTCCGCTAAGTGCGCCCTTTTCGTCACGCCGGCGCTGTCGGTTCGTCCTTCGGAGCGGCGCACAGTTAATATATTATAGTAGGCGTTTGAATAGACATATTCCATTACTACATTGTATTTTCTAAAGTACAATTTCGTGACATACTAACATTTACACCATCTATTTTTCAGAATAACTGAAAGCTAACAGCAACTGTTTTAACGATAACTTTGTTAAAACTGCAAACGGGAGAGCCTAATAAACGACCATATTTAATTGTCTAGACCAACTTTCGAAAGCAAAATGATGAGTTTATGAAATGAATTAATGAGAGAGTTTGTATCTAGACATAGATTTTGACCGTATATCAAGTGAGAAAGTTATTCCAAGAATAGTATTTACACCTAATGCTTAGTTTGGTGAAGCCAATGAAGACAATACAATCCTTACATTACACGACGGCACCTGCGGTAAGAGTAGTAATTTTTATTTTTAAAGGAAATCATATAGCCACCATAAATGGTGGCAACTATACCAACCGTATTTAATGGTTTACCCAGACGGATATTTTTGGCCCTTACGATGCAACTATCTCAGATGCCATCATAATAAAAAGACTTTGAAGATATAGTGACGAGCCTTTCGGGCGATTTTATATACCCAGCGACAATTTTTTTATATAAAGAGCTTTAAGGCGCTGTAGAGAAAATGGAAACTTTGGGATATAACGTTCAAATGCCGATAAACCTCGGAGACCCCGGAGAAGCAAAATAGAGCCGTTCAAAAGGCAGATGAGTCTTGAAAAGTGACCAAGTGTCGTTGGATCTTTTAAAGGCCATTAAATGGCACCTTAAACATCGATTTATAATACTTAGAAAAACGGCAAATTATAGAGCTATGGGTCATTTATTTGATGAAATTGCAACAGCACTTCTCAGTGATTTTGAGCACCTGCTTATTAACCATAGATAGATAAGTAAACAAAATTCTAGAGGGAATAAATCAACGGTCACTTAAATAACAGCAAATAATATCAAACATCGCATAGCTGTTTCCCAGGTAATCACAGCTGACGATATTGTTGAGCCCAGTCTTTTGAGTCCTTACTAAGGATAAATTGGTTCCTACCAACTAAAATAAGCACCAAGGTATTATGGTAAATTCAGGCAAACTTGGATAATAGATATATGTATATTATCAAATGATGAATCTGTAGAGAGAGGAGCTACTCTTGGGCATTACTACAGCTATATGACAGAAATGCAAAACTCGGCTGTTGTTCCAACATATTATTTTTATTTCGGGTGGGGCTGTCATCAAAAGAATCTTACACCACCAGCTGTTGTTCTGGACCATATAATAAAAAGAGAAAGGTGGACAACGAAAATGATGAACGCAGTAAGGATAATCTTCATTTGTAATATTTTATCAATAAACTGGTCTTAAAGTATTAAAATGATTAATATATATATATATATATATATATATATATATATATATATATATATATATATATATATCAATAATTACTTTTACCAATATTTATAGCAAAATAGTGGTAAAAGTAATTATTGATATTTAATCACAATAAATAGCTCATTCTTGGGCCAATGACTCTCCTTTAATACTATGAAAAATTACTTAATAAACTGATTTGTCGTAATAGATATTCTTGGCAGGCGGATTGGTGATTGCAATTGATAGAAATTGCATTCAAGAGGACACTGCTGCCCATCGTTCGGAAATTTTTCTCAGTTGCTTCGAGGACATTTGTGGTATAATATGGATTATTTGTATTTATATGTCGGAAACCAGGGAGCGAAATTAAAAAAAATACTAAGAAATAACCATACAACTATTAAGAGTATTACATGTTAAGGCATTAACTCGAGTATTTTAAAAATATATAAATCACAATTAAGTCTATAAATTTAATGTGCTGTAACTCGGTTCCGACTGAGTTTAGCGGAAAATGTCTGCATTAAGTTTTAATTCCTTTGATATTTTCTATTTCGAAACATATAGATCATTACTGTCCGCTCGAAAAAAAGGCAAGCCTCATTTTGGCAAGTTTGCATTTTTTGAGTTTTGAAGACTCAAAAAATGCAAATTTTTTATGTCTTATAAATGCTAAACTTCATAGTTCCAACCAAGTCATAGTTCTCCCTTTATGTATACATAACATTTTTCGTATAAAAAAATATTTATAATTTAAATTTTGATAGCAACCTTTTCTAGAAATTAATTCAAAATCCCGGTTGTGGGGTTTCTAAACTTTTAAACAAAAAGTAGTAAAGAAAATTAAAAAAATACTTCCATTTTCTAAATGAATATTTTTTTGAAATAAAACTCTGACTAACTTGTTGTCAGTACTGCCAAAATTAGTCAACTTATCGTCATATTACACTGTCATGTTTAGCAGCAATAATTAATGTTAACAAAAATTTTAGAATATGAGCGGTATATGCATACATACTCAACGAAAAATAAAATATCAGTCATTTATCTAACGAAAATTATTTCAAGGAAGTCATAAAAATTATAATACTAATTTGGGTTCTCAAAGCCTATATGATCAATATTCACAAGTGAGTTAAACTTACGATATATTTCAAAATAATGAGGTACATTAAGATTATCTTTGTTTATAAATGATAAATTTATCGGCCAATCAATATTTATTTATCGCCTGTATGTTACATACGTTTGCAAACAAGTTAGCTTCAATATTATTTTCGTAATTATTACTTTTTTATAAACACTAAATTTCCTATAAATTAAACGATAATTTTTTTTAACCAATATTACTTGTAACAATTTCCCTTCTAAACTAGAGACATTTACTGCACTCAGTTACGGGTGGTATCCCAAATTTCATTATAGATCAAATAAAACAAAATTCTTTTGTAAATTGTTTGTTCAGTAAAAATAAATATGTATATAAAAATCCTAGTCTTGAACTACAGCTTCTCACGTATTCGTATTGGTTCAAGTTAACAATGGATTTTCACAAGCAACATATCAAAAGGCTTGTTTAAAATTCTAAAACTTTGTTAATTTCTTACGCTTTTACAGAAGAATGTAATCGAACTGATGCAATCTTGTGACTATAAGTCATTGTGCTCGTGTAAATTTGACCATGACACGTTGCTTTCCAGTGTAGCAACAAGCATAGTATAAAAGGGGATATTTTAATACAGTTTTTGTAACATGTGAATTAAATAACTAACGACAGATGTTGTCACATGTGAAGTTAAATATTCAACAAGATTACAGCAGTATCAAAGCGTTTAAAAATCCGTTCAAGACCTCTGATAAAAATCTGATTAAGCGAAAGATTCATTATTTTATCACGATTGGTGAGCACTGAAGTACATTAAATGGGGTCTTTATATATTTTTATAAATGTGTAATATTGTATGGATGCAAATTTCATTAATTACTTTTGTTTGGAAATTTTAATAATACGTCAAGTGGGTACATGTAATGCTTACATTTATAACCCAACATGTGTATGTACATATGTGTATGCAATCCTACCACAATACGTCTTTTTCAGTTATTATCATATATTACCAAACATTGTTGTAAATTGCATACAACGATAGATTGTGTTGTTTGTAATACTGAGTTCAAAATATTTTATTAAATTTGAGCGTTGGTCTGATTTTCATCTGTAAGTTCGAAAAGGACTAATCTGATTAATATACCTTTTTTCCTCTTTCCTTGCGCCTGATACTATTTAATTAAACCTACCTGTTTTTAGCATAGTTGTAAACTAGTGACAGAAACAATTTATTGTATGAATCAAGTTTAACAAACGATAGTACAATACTGAATCCTCTGTAGAATTTAAAGAGGATCTGTGTATTGAATAAATTACAATAAAAAATTTGATCTCAAGAACATGACTCGAATAAGCTGCATGAGAATTATTAAAGTCCTTATTCAACGCCATCCTATATAAAGGTCAAAACATAATATTTAATCATCCATAGCTGTCATTAGTTCCTCCTAAGCGATCATTCACTATTTTATTTTTTTTTGAACAAAAGTAAATATGAATTTTTTTTTGGTTTTAATTCCATTTCTTTTAAATATTTAAGTTTCATTTATTAACGGTATACTCGGTGGTTTAGTACTGAGGTAGAGAATGTAGGGCCTAATCTTATGACTTAAACATATTCTAATAAAAATTGATAATAATTAGCTTTATATATTGTATTACTTCATATATTATTTAAGCATAACTGTAACGGTTCAATTCATTTAACTCTAAAATATTTAAATTTTTTTTACGATGTAAAAAGAACGCAATCACTAATAATTAGCACTGTACGTCGTTGAAGTTTCAAGAGATTTCATATTGTTCATATATTATTTGAATATAGCTAAAATGATTTCATTATTTTACTTAAAAAACCCACTACGATTTTATTCAGTTAAATCATTATTGATCGTTATCCACATGTCCTAAAGGCAATTATGTACGTACATCACAAACAGTAAGATGATGAAGGTTCCATGTCAACATAGTAAGCCATTTTTGGGTAGAATGCAAAAAACAAAAAAAACCAAAGCTTTCTTCCTTAAAACAATTTCAACGGAAACTTGCAGATATGGTAGAGTTTTTGAATTTATCTAGTTTAAATTTTTATTTTGGTTAAATGTATAATATTAGTTCAATACTAATCTGTATTTTTTATTTTTAATATTACTCACAATGGTTCATCAAACTAAACCTGCAAAAAGCTTTGAATACAATAACATCCAAGCGAAAACCACAGTACAATGCATTGACCCTGTGTGCTTGTCAATCTCTTTTCTATAAAACCAGCTATTCTTGTGGTTCTATTGAAAAGGTTTGCGAAAGACGGTTTCACTACATTTGAAATTCAAATTTGGCATCTGTTCCATTATTTTCTCATACTACATCAACAATTGTCACACAACGGGCTTCTTGCGGGCTTTGTGTACACAGCGAGCTTTCTGAGCTTGGTTTGCAACAACAGAATTTATTTTCAATATTGATATTGACATTTAAATGCCAACGTTTAGAGACAATTGACTTTATAAAATGAATTCTTTGGAAAAACTGCGTTGTATTTATAAAGAAGCCCGTACTATGTCTCTTCGAAGAGAGAAGACACTTTGTCAACGGTGAATACAAAGTAGAATCGAATATTAAAAGAAATGTTTTTTATTTGAAATATTCAAATAAAAAACATTTCTTTTAATATTCGATTGTAAATAATTCTTTTAATATACGATTTTTCGCCCCATTTTCCCTAATATTTATTTTATAAATATTAAGGAAAATGGGGCGAAAAATCGCAATATCGTAGTTAAGCTTCAATGTATGTAACATAAAATGAAATTCGATACTCCTAAATAAAGAGAAAATTTTTTTACGTTTTTAAGTCATTACGTCTGTTACTTTGCATCGAAAACATGAAGGTTTTCCACTTTTATATTATAAATAAATATAATAATACAATAATTTTATATACGTATTTGTTATATTTCATTTACGAGGTTCATTGTTTATTCAATAAATATTTTCTGTGAAAATTTAAGAGAAATTCCACTCCACCAAAGGTTTATCCAAATTTATCTGATAAAATATATGTAAATAAATGTTTATTAGATATAAAAAAAAGTCAGCCCTTTTTAAAAAGTTACTATTTTTGGATGATACTGTTTTCAGTATCGCACAATTTTCTCACTACTTAGACACGAAAGAAATTAAATTTCTGTTGCATAGGATCTATTTTAAATGAAGCAAATATTGAGTATATTTACTTCATTTAAAGTTTACTAACTAATAAACTATTTAGATATGAGCTACACATAAATCGTTAATTAAAAAAATAACTACAAAATTAACAACACGTGTTCTTAACAACACGACATCTATATGCGGTAAAAATTGTATGCCTTCTTGTACTTATACCGTAAATATATTCTTTAGATTTTCCTAACAATTCCTGCCTGAATACTCATAAATAATAAAATCGATCAAGGTAAGGCGGAGCAAAGTTACTTAAAATGATTTGAGTAGCTTTATACTTAGTAGGTTCAGATCTGTTATATCTACTCAGTAAAGACTTTTTTACTTTTTTGAAAAATCTTTACTCCAGTTGCACAAATTACTTTAGCTAAAAAATATTCCACTAAATGATATGAACCACTAAATATATAATACCCTATGTATTGAAGTTGAGTTGTAATGGAACAGATAAGTAAGGACCGATTTTAATTTTAATTTTTAGTTTTTGCCATTGTTTGAAATTTTTTAACTGTCGTGAAATCTTTACAATTAAAGATTTGCTTATAACCTTAAAAAATATCTTAGGATATGGCTATAGCTTAGACAAAAAATTGTAGGGATGTGTTTATCTTCTAAAATTTTCCTCTTATGCCCTAAGTCGCTAAATGTGAAATTTCTGACATAATTTATATATTAGCAAAACTAAGTGTGTTTCTTTTAAAAAAGCAATAAGTGAATTCTGATTTACCTGAATTATTGCACATCAATATTTAATATTTATTATGTTAACATACACAAAACGTGTTTGAGAACTGTCTCTGCTCAACAGAGCTCTTTTATGTTGTACATGTATCAGAGAGAGGTCAATGTACCCTATTGTCGAGATATTGTCATGGTTTTTGGCTAAGCTAAGGTTAGGCAGTTAACAAAATTTGACCCTTCTAAAAATCTTTTACTTTCGAAACATGGACACTTTTTACAATCTGTGAAAATCGTTTCTCCGAATGTTTGTTCTGGGTGCCACGACTTCAAATTAAGTCTGATTTTTAATTTTTATAGGTCTTTTTAAATAACGAAAACATTTTACGATAATTGTTACTCTTCTCTTAGAAAAACATTTTTTTTAAGATTTGTAATGTTAGTCACACAATTTTAATGTCCGTGCTGTAAAAAATGTTCTACTCAAAACTAGAAAATTATTGAATAAATTTGCGCATGAAATGCATAAATCATTTAGATAAAAAACTACTTTTAGTTATAAAAATATTTTAATTTTAAATTTGCTTCATCTGTATGGAATATTCAAATTTACACGTTGAACAGTTTCTGAAAAAAAATGAACACAGTCTTAATAAAATGAACACAGTAGCCTGATGGTTCGATTTTTCCTTGAGGTACGAAATTATAAATGAGCTTAGTACGAAAGTCGTAAATAATAAGTTATAAGGCAAATTATTCCCAAAAATAAATTAAGGATATATTTGCAAAGCAAGACACTAAAACGTATCTTCACTTTAAATATAACTTTAACATATCTTCGGTAAATTAATAATTACTTATTTATTAGAATAGTTATTAGAAATATATATTTAACATTACATAAGTTAACAGAAATGTTTTCGTTAAGTAAATTCCTTTCTCATAAGTTCACCTCTAATGAACATCCTAATTATATGTATGCGAATATAAGGGTATTTCAAAAAATGTATCTATTTTACATCAATATTTAGTTTAGTTCATCTTAAAAATTAAAAATTTTAGAGAACCAAATTCTAGATTTTGCATTTTACCAACATCATATCGATTACCACTATTCGATAATTTTATATATATAATGTTCAATAAAACTAAAGATTATTGACTATGATTTATATTCATTTATAATTTTCTCAAAAAAATTGCTTTGCACGTACAAGAAAATAATGTATAAATAAAAAAATATTAATGACAGTAATTTTTTTATTTAAATATTAAATGAAGTAAAACGGCGAAAAACTGCTTAACAGCATGTTTAATACATTGGAATTGTAAGAAAAAATCTCGGAAACTGCTGTCTGTCGGTCTATCCTTACAACCTTATAAAAATTTAAGAGAATGCATCAATTTTATATTTTCGTGCCTATAAGTTCAAATTATTCAGAGGAAATAATTTTATTCATATTCGATTTTAGGGTTCCGTCCCTTAAATTGAAAAGAAAAAACGGAACGCTTCTGGGTTATTAAATCATTTGGTTGTCCGTCCACCAGCCCGTCCGTCTGTCAAAATGTTTTTTTTCAAAATCAGCTTGCTGATATATCGAATAAAATTGTTTACTGAGACGTTTGATGTTTTAGTACAATTAAAATTTTTTGGTTCACGCAACAAAAAGGTATAGCCTTTTAAAGCACATTTTTTTAGTTAAGGGACTACTCACTAATCATCTAAATTTATAGGAGCTTTTATAGTACAGGAAAAGCGAAAAATAAAAAAAAAGATATCTAATTCTATGTGGAAATATACATTTTGTAATTTGTTTGTTGGAGCGCCTATAAAAGGTGTGATAGGCAATATATTTACTTTGTGAAAAATTAATTTTGTAAATAGTTTAATTAAAAATAATTAAAAATGTTTGTTTTAATGTTTTTAAATGTCTAAATGCATACATAACCCGCGTAGTATTAGTTATACTTGTGCTTGGTAGGTTTTTTACGTTTCCATTGTGCGAAATAAAATTTCTCTTATACTTACTCTTTCCGACCTCCCGCAATTATCAGACATCCCTTGATTATAATAAAATTACTTTTTCTTATAAGATATAGAACCTTAACATAATAAAAAGTGAAATCTAGTTTGGGTAGGTACATATACCATATTCATAATTTCAACCTCAATAATCTTGAAGCCTTTGATCTCATATTAATTATAAGTAGCACTTTTAGTGCCTGAAGTTGAGTTCACACACCATATCTTCTACAGGCGCTAAAAACTATAATCACTATAATTGAAAATGCTCGCATGTTGTTCCTTCTTACTAAAAGGCAATGAATCTTTACAATACCTTTACTTTTCCCTAGATCACAAAATAATTTCAAAACAATTATCAAACATATCTTGATTCAATAGTCTCATGGGCTATTGAGAATATAAGATTTGAAAGATATTACTTTGAATTTTAATTGAATATAAACCGTTATATATTCGCTCTGCACTGAACAAATTTCCTATTTATTATTAGAAAAAAATAGGAAATTCTAAGTATTATTAGAAAAGTAATAAGTATTATTAGAAAAAAAGGAAATATGCTTGCCTTTCCCAGGCGTAAACAATTTTTTATAAAAATGTATTATATTTCGACATATAATTAGAAATATTAATTTTTTATTTTAATTTTTACTTAAACAATAAGATCTCCCAACGTGATGGTTCTCAACATTGAAATTATTCATTATCCTTAATTGGGAACTCATAAAAAAAAATTGAAAATATAATGTGTATGTAATAACTTGATTAATTTCGTTATGTATGTAAAAATAATTCATAGTGTATATTTAATCCTGTATTGCAAAATAAGAGTGAGTAAATTCCTCTCCAGGCAGCATCAACTACTTTGTTCCGATATAGAATATCTGAAATATTTCTAAGGGTTCATAATACCCTAAGTTGAATAATTACGATTTTTAATTTAACGTACTAATGATCGATTTTTTTTTCTAAATAAAAGAACGTGGAAAGTAGATATGACAAATTGGCTGAAATACCAGTTTATTGTAGAAATAATCTTGGTATTACAAATACTCGTATCTTTTGAAATTGTGATGCCATTTACATACATATATCAATAGTAGATATGACAAATTGGCTGAAATACCAGTTTATTGTAGATATGATATGACAAATTGTCTGAAATACCAGTTTATTGTAGAAATATGACAAATTGGCTGAAATACCAGTTTATTTTAGTAGATATGACAAATTGGCTGAAATACCAGTTTATTGTAGAAATAACCTTGGTATTACAAATACTCGTATATTTTTAAATTGTGATGCCATTTACATACCTACGTCAATCGAATCTACACTCAAATAAAGGATTAAATAACGTGCAGCGGCTCTATTAGCCGTTTTTCAAAACAAGATTTAGTTATCAATAAATTTTAAAAAAATCTAATTTTCGCGTCTAAATACCAGCGCTCCTATGGCTACTTAAGTCCTAATTGGCAAGAACGTTCCCCCGTATGTCATCTGCGGGACACATTCACACCCACAAATTCAAGGGTCCGATTATGACTAAGATAATAATACCTGAATCTAAACCAGTTTTACAGTTAGGGCCATCCAGTTCCTATATTCAGTTTTATTGAGCAGTTCTTATAAGAGCAAACTCGAGGGTCTGATGATTACTAGAATAATAATACCTGAATCTCAGCCACTATTACAACTAGAAACTTTGAGTTTGTGCTGAAATATTGGATATTAATGGGCATTTCTCACACCTACAGACTCGAGCGTTTGATGCTGATCAGGGTAATATTACTAGATCTTAGAAGTTTGAGTTCAAATGTCGTATTACGGGGTTCTTATATATCTCTAATAAAACAGAGTACTCAATTATGGGGTTCTTATATATCTCTAATATATCGCTATCTCTAATATATCGGGTTCTTATATATCTCTAATATATCGCTCTTTTATATTTTAATTTATTTATTATTATTAATTACGGGGTTCTTATATATCTCTAATATATCTCTAATATATCGGGTTCTTATATATCTCTAATATATCTAATCTATTAATTACGGGGTTCTTATATATCTCTAATATATCGCTCTTTTATATTTTAATTCATTCTTGATACCGCTTCGACTCGATTTTTGATCGTGAGTTGAAAGAATCAAACAATTAAATATATAAAATCACAACAATTTTGTGTATTGTAGGTTATTATTCAGTGCTTCTATTTAGGATTTTTTAAGTTTTTTGTATGTTTATTGCGTAGTTTTCATACACCATGCATATCTACGAAAAGTCACAATAAGAGTAATAACTAATAAATTATAACTGAATGACACAAACCGAGCGGGGCCACCCGTGTACATAGATAGAATCTAGACGCGTGACTCCTCGCTTTACGACTATTTCGTAGACATTCATCGGGTTGTTTCGACTAGAGACTACCAACGGTATAATACGAAGTCGGTATTGTACCGTTGGTAATTTACTATAACAAACATTTTATATGTTATACTAAGTTATGGTTATGGTATAAGCCATTTGAGATAGTATTTGTTGTATGACACCTTTATTAGTCATTATCATTAATTATTCAGACGTAAATAAAACTTCATCATTTATAGTTGTCTTTACCACTAAAATACCAGATATTAACAGATGATTCAGCATTAAACCGGTATAATACTATATCATGAGGAATTTTTCATATTTTACATATTTTATTTTCTTAGGTGAAATATTAAAACTACGCCATGTTTTAATTATTCTTTATAAAAAAAGTGTTAATTATTATATTTTTCATAAGCCTGAAATTTCGTTAGATTTTGCGTTTTTCTTCTAATTTTATAAGGGTGTTATTTTGATAAATGATACTTCATAGTATGTATGTTATACATATAGGTTATGTATTTCAGTATCGATAACATATATAGATTATTTAAAAAAAAATTTATTATTCATTAAAAATAAAAATACAAAAAATGAAAAATTTGTTATTGTTATTATTTACAAAATTTTATTATAAATTTGAAATTTTGTTTTAATATCAACAGGTAGAATAAACAGATTTAAAAGAAAATATTTTGTTACAAATGCCTTTATTTTTGTTACCTCCTCTTTGATTTTATCCTACTTATTTTTCGTAGATATAAAATATATTTATTATATATAAAATTTTGTGAAAGGTAAAAAATAATATTTGTAAAAATGTATTTGTCGTCAGAGTTGTTTAACTCAATATATAATTTTAAATGGATAATGAAATGATTTAAATGGGCAAGAAAATAACTTACTACGTATATATGTATTTCTTTATAAAAATTCATAATCATTGTACATAATCACTATTACGTTTAAAAATTTTCTTTGCATAACGTACTTGCATAAACTTCGTATGATACATATAAGAATTGCGGAATGATAGTCCTGTATATACATATATATATAACTTATTGAATAACACTCACATTATTAGCGCAATCAATATAAACATAATGAATTTGGAACGAAAAAAATACATTTACTTCCGGATTATTATTATTATTATTACTATCGTTCACTTAATGATACAAAATTATTTTGAGGGATACTATTTAGGAATATATTCATGAATGAAACAATAAGTATAATTAGAGCCTTGAAAACCAAATGACTAACGAGCCATAGTTTCTACAACAATGTCTGAAAAATTCAATGGGTATATTTTTATTGCAGAGACGTAAAATACTTTTAGAACAAACTCTATTATAAATCTTTATTAAGAAAAAGATGAACTTCACTTGGCAATTCGTAATAATACCCACTTTAAAAGACCTCTGCATGTAATTAAAAATGTCTAAAAACATTTAATTTATTTTTATTACGCGCTTGAAATTAGAATACTTAACTAGAAAGCAACTTAGTTATATATTAAAGACGATATTTTTATAATATTTAACAATTTCTCTTAATCTTCTACTTTTCACGTATGTAAATTAATTTTGATATAGGCTTCATTGTTTATATCAAAATAAACTTTCAGACCTAGGAGTGCAAATGTCAGTTAGTCCCTTTCACATTGTTAATATTAATTTGATAAATGATATACCACATCCGATGTATACAAGATTTCATGTTTACATCGAAATTGCTGTTAATTATACATGTGTTTCCATCCGAACAAAGTAAAAAAAATGAGTGTCAAATCAAAACAAAACGTCACGATAATACAGGATTGGTTGTACAAATCTTCATTGTTTTAAAATTCAGAAAACCTCGTGTCATAATTGTGGTTACCAAGTATATACGAGTATGTGATAAAATTAGAAGTTTTGTAACTCGCAATTGATGATCTGTCTACTTTAATAGAAAGTAATGAGCTCGATTTATGGCATATGCTTAGGTGAATGTTAACAACTGTTATGTATGTCTTATATGTTTTCAAAATGACAATTACAAATTTAATATTGTTCTCTTCTTTCATTCTCTCCAATGATTCGAGAAACCTGTATCTAGCAGTGGACTGAGAAAGGTTGTTAATGAGGATGATAACTTAAACCTTTTAATAACTGTGTCAAGAAGTATTAACCTTTTTATCCAATTTTTACACTTCTTTAATTTTTTATAATCTCTTTAACACGAATCAAAAATTTAAAAAAAAATTATTATTAACAAACATAATTTTCTTGTTATTACACATAATCTGTTTTCGTTATAAATACAATCATTTCTATTATGCACTCTATATAACTATAGATTTTTATTTGAAAAATTCAGGAGATAATTGAAAATATCTGTTAGATTTCACTTATCTTATTAGCCACCACACGCCTCCGTAGTATGTAAAAATTGATAAACGACGATAAACAGTTTCTGTCAGTATTTAGCTTTAAAAACGATCTTTTCCTACATCTCGATTTACCCTAATTCCTACCCGCTACCGCCTATCCGCCATTTCCTCATATTTAGAACTAATTTTTCGAACTTTAAATGTTAAAACTGAAGTAAAGAATTACGGTCAACTAAATAGGTTGTGGCATCTAAGATATCCTTAACTTAGAGGGCGCTAGATTGAGATAAAGAAAATAATGGGAAAACTAACTAAGCTAAATAAAATAGTTAAAATATTATAAAATATAGGCATAATACTTTTTTAAAAACCGATGATAATTGGATATTTAAGAGTTATGGTAACGTCAAACAGCTCGATGCAGCTATTTAGAATTAAACAAATTAAAAATATACTAAACATTTCAAATATATTGCATACAAATGAGGGCAGTAAGAAAATTATTTTTGGTGCTTCTAACGATAGGGAAGAATATTGAAAGAAAAAATAGTGGAATTGCATGTTGTACACTAGAAATGATATTATTTTTGTTTGACTTAAACCTTAGGTATTAAATTATTCAACACACTATAATTAGATAAATTTATAACTACATGAAACAATTAGAGAAAGTTATAAATTAACTCAAGACACTGATTTTTGAGATTATAAAAATTAAAATATTGAGTACAGGATTAATCCAGATATTCAATAATTTATTTCAAAATTTCAATAATAATTGAAGCTAGGTCAGCAATTTAGTTGCAATTTTGTAAATTAAGTGTCCTAAAATGAATAAAAATATTTTCTGACTTAAGCAAACATAACAATTATAAAATATTCCAATATTGATAATGCGCACATAATTAGTCATTTAAATAATATATACAAAATCCATTTCCTTTTGTAAATCAAATTACTTGTAGGACAAAGGTTTCTGGGCATAAATATACAAAATATGAAAGAAATTGAAATTCACGTTTGAAATGTTAAATACCTTAAATCTCCACAATGAGATCTGACAGCTGTGAGCAGGTTTAGTAAATTATAATTGACGTTAATAAAAGTCCCGAGATCCTGTCTATGTCGATCTATTTTCTTCACTTCAAGGAATTTTAGTAAGAAAAATTTTGTAATATGAGAATATATTTTCATTACAAACAATTCGAGTTACTCAAAAGTTGAAGTCGATAAAGAAAATGTATATTTCGTCAGTAGGTACATAGTCGATGTGATCTGCTCTACTTTAATATTTTCTCAAGGCTTTTCATAGTCGAGGAATATTTCCGTTTTGCATAATGATTTTTATACACTTTCATGCCTTTTTAATTTTTGTGTACATTTGCTTGGTTTTGATCTTATCTGAAAATTCAATATACTCGTAATCTAAATTTAATATACCTTTCTGTGCATAGTTATGGAGTACTAGATCTTGCTTGTGACGCAGACGCAATTCGTATCGAATACACAAATTTAGTCTGTTTGTGAACCAATGTTCTAAAGCATTAATGTAATTTTTTTTAATCACTTTGCATTCACCAATAACATCGTTATAAAAAAAATATTGTCTAGTTCGAAAAGACGCAAAACATAATTGTGAAACCATAATCAATAATTTTTAAAAATTCGCCATCCTAACTATATGAGCTAATATTTTGAAATATTCAAATTAATTTAAAACTGTTGTTTTCAATTTTATTTATAGCTGAGAACCCTAGGGAATGATTCAAAACATTCACAAATTCCAAATGAAAAAAATTCACTTACAGTAACAAATGTAAAATTTATTAGCGCATTATCTAATAGATAATGTAATTCCGTATAATTGAATGTAATAGATAACGCGCTGGTTGACACCAATATATCTAGTGCATTTATGTATAATTAAAATGTTATCGTTAATTGAGATACGTATATTAGTTTTGCGTTCAAATTAATTTTTAACAGAGTGCGAAATAAGAAACGTAATTTCTATGTCATGATGTAATAAATTTCCGTCTAGATATTTGTTTAAAATCACGTCTCGTATCGCCCCATTGTGATATTAGCGTTAAAATTCGACCAATCTTTTCTTTAACAATTATGTCGTCCTTTAGTAATAGTCTCTTTACAAAAAACTGTTAACACTATTTGGTATAATTAATCAGTAATAAATAGATACTAGAATTGATAGAACATATTTGATATATGAACTATTAGACACAAGGCTGAAAATATATTTGATATATTTAAATTGGTGAACATATAAAAAATTGGTGTAACCCTGTGCAACATATAGGCTGCATAACTTCTACTCCCTAAATTCAACGTATAATTCTTGAATAATGAAAGTTGTTTTATATAGATGGAGATCTGCACTAATATCAATAATATGTGGACCTAAATATATGGATACAGACAAATAATTTAAGTATAGGAAACCTAAAATTTCCCAATGAATGTAATTTCAGTAAATGTGTACCAAAACATATTGGTGTTGATATAAAGAAAATAGGAGTAATAAATTCATTACGGAACATATATCACAACGCTCAATAAATTTTCTGTGTAATATAAAGTCTATTTTGCCCGAATTATTTGAAGTATTTAAATCAGCATTGAAAATACAAGCAAAACCTATTAATGTTACAATATAGAAATTAAATGGTATAATCTGCCTTTATAATACTGTGAACATTAATAAATTAGCATCAGAATATTGATACATAAGGAACATATCAGAGACCTTTTAATTGTCTAATCTCTGTTAAGGGATCTTTATCAGGAGGATCACAAGGTTATCATTAACCACAATAAAATTTCATTGTTTTACATTCATTTTTCGTAATAGATTTACCAGTACAGCCTTGGAAAATATTCTTGGTTATATATGACTAAAGCAGTAAATATAATAGCAAAAATGTTTTACTATATTTTAATAATTATATTTATTTTTGAGCCCAACAAATTCTGTATAAGTAGATATATAAGTCTAAGAGCAGTAAACCCATAACAAACACACAAGACGAATGTTTGTTTTTATGTTTGAAAATAAACCTGTAGGAGGAGCCTTGTTATTGTTTCGGTTTTTTTTTATTTATACCGCGTTTATAAATCCTTGTTCCATAACTCGTATGAATACGTCTGTAGATTCAGTGTACTAAAAAAAGATAAAACAAACAAGTATGTAAATTTTTATAGGTGTATTAATATAAAGAATTTATATCAAATGAATGACGTTACTGTCAACACGCGGTGTAACTTGATATAACTTAAATAAACTTAGCATAGAAAGTAATGGCCAATATGAAAACAACATTTGTTGACAGGCTGCATGTTACGTGACATGGTGTCGGAGGTCGACTATTTTATATAAGGAAATATTACGTAAAATAACCCATAATTTCATTTCCGTCCTTTGATAGCATTTTTGGAAATGCATACGTAAGTATTTATACAAATAGATTAATGTTTTAAACAACTTATGTCTATGGTTTTTTTCTTCCTAAAATAAAAGTTCAACAAGGGATAGAACAATACAATTCTTCCAGATATCCAAATATTTGTTTAAAATGAAAACTCATTCCTTAGAGCGATTCGTTGGAAGGAAACAACAATGATGTGTACGAACGTGGAAATATATTTTTTTAATCTTCTTTCGTCCCAAATTTATTCTGCAGATAAACTTAAAAAAAATAAACCAAATCACTTTTCTTATACCTAGAGTTCAATTTACTATTTTGTTTTCATTGACTTGTAATAAGCGTTACGGTAACTAACTGTTAAATGAATCATAACAACACCTTATTGTGTTAATTAATTTGAAAAAAAATATACTATCATTAAGGTTATTTTTAACATATGAAAAGTTTATACCTGATATCACTTGCAAACGCTCTCCTTTTCAATTCTTTAAATGTTTCTAATGGCGCAATGAGTTGGCTTCTTATAATCTCAAATGAGATTTTTGAAAAATGATTAATCATCTTATTTTCTATGGAAAATATTTCTTCGTCAAATCCCATATCTTTGAAATCGAATGGAATCTAACTTATAATTATGCTTATATGTTTTTTGAAGCGCGACTACCTAGTTTGAAAATTTCATGATTTAGACATGAAATTTTTAGAATAGGTAGATGCCGTCAAACAGTACACAAGATGAGTCCTTTTTATCAGCTTGGAAAAATACCCTTCATAAAATACAAATTATTATGTTCAAAATTGTAATCGCTTTTCCGAAACATTTTTTCTTAATTGATTATAATCATATTATTTATTAATTATTTGACATTTTAAAATTTTACAATTACCACTTAGTGCGCCCATAACTAGATTCACTTTAAATTAAATGCAATTGTCTATGTCTATTATGTATTATAATATCTATTCAAATATATAGTTCAAAATGTAATATGGTTTCATTTAAACTTATTTCGCAATTTGGAGTCATGTTTTGAATTTTTACCCCACCTCAATTTGTTGCGTATATTGTTAAAAAATATGTATTTATACTTTGAAATATCCAGCTAAACTTAAATAGTACTCTTCAAATATTGTTTCAAAAAAAAGTTTTTAAACATAAATTTTACAACATGTCATGAAATATATATCTGTTAATTCAAAACGAAAAAGAAACTAGAAAACGAAAAATCAATAACTCTTGCTTTTGACAGTCACAACGTCACCTTTGTAAAATATGAGCGACAGAAAGAGGTAAAGATTGCATACAAAATGAGAGCAATATTTTTCTAATGTGTTACCAAAAATGTATTAATCGAATTACAAAGTACAAAATTATTCTAATTTTTTATTGGTTAGCATTTATTCCATAACGTTTCAACTGTTCAGTTCAAGCAACCTCATTTCGAAGTCACATGTATTTTAACCTCCTTACTCAGGAGTTAACAGATAAGTAGCTCCCCAAAGACAAGATCTCGTATCATATATGTTCAGTACGTAACAATGTTCTGATACTATTTCTTTAATATTTGCAGTACTCTAAATGGAAATTACTCGAAATCATTATTAATGGATTTATATGTTATATTGTATTTATATGTTTAATGTTTAATTTAGTTCTTGCTTGTCTTTTTAAACTACGACTAAAAGTAAGTAACTTTTGAGGTTTTCTATGAAACAAAACACGTAAAATTACGTGGCACCGTAAACTCACATGGCATCGTAAAATTAATAGATTTTTATGTAGTTGAATAAACGTTTTGAAATTTTGTTGGAGGTTTTAACTTTTCCTGGAATTTCTTTTCAACCCTTCCTCTTTAACCCCCTCAACTCCCAATATTTTCACTTCATATCTTTACTTGAGTCACAAATTGTCTAAATAATTTAGTCCTAGAATAGAATCCTGTAATAGACAGGCAGACGGACACCGGATGATCTGATTCCATGAGTGCCTAACTACAAAAAAGTTCCGTTTTGGCGATATTTGTACTGATTACTGACTGTCCACTAGAGTTGCAATTTTTCCCCGTTCATTCCTATAATATTAAACAGTTTTATTTAAATAATTTTCTTAACAAAAATGTATGGCTCAATTAACTAGAATGGCCTTGATTAATTGACTAGTATATTTTTAGTTTGGGACCAATGATGTTACATGAAGTCACAGTTGAATTACGTGGAAAACAAAAAAAAGTAAATATTATTTTCTGACATGAAGCCTTTCTTGTAACCTATGAGTCTCCAATGTTGCGCACCTAAGACTATCTAATACTATTTTCATTTTTAAAAAAGAAAGTCACATTATAGTACAGCTTTTATACATTAAATTAGTTACTTTCTCAAAATTACTTAATGCTAATCTTCCTTTGTAGTTCATTATAAAGTTTATTTGAAATTCGTCACTAATTAGATAATTTTATCATTAATTAAAAAGCTTTTATTGCTAAGGTCATTCGTTTTAGGATGCTGTCATTTTTGTCACGTCAAGAATGATATATTATATAACTAGGTGTTGTGTATAAATCCAACGCGACACGACTTTTCCATTATATCACTAATGTTTTTAGCATATGTACTTAAAGTTCTGTAGAGTAATATTTAATATAACTACCATATATTCGTCTAAAGATACCTTGAGCTTTCATTTTTTGTTACTCAAGCTACCCACATTTTCACCACTATCATTCCTTATGTTGTTGGTTAAATTTTCCGATCAATAATATACATCGACTTCCAAAAGAAGCTTAGCAATTACATAACCTACAAATTGAAACAATATAGAATATAAAATTTTCCTAAATTGGCTCTTTAACTATATTTATTATTGTCCATTGTGTTTCTTTTATGTGCACAATTAAGCATGACCCATAATCATTTAAAAATGTAGCGAACGAAGAAACTAATTTAGAGTAATATACTCAAGAGCATTTGTTACCCCTTAATTGCTTGTTATGTAATATTTAAGAAGAAAGTAGATTAAAATTGAAAAAAATTATATAAAAATTGGTTATTTAAATTTAATTTAGATTGAAAAGCTAAATTAACAATTAATTTATTCCAATAAACATAGAAACAAAGTAATTAAAATAATAAATTCAACCTGGCATTATATGCATGTGTAATATTCTAACATTATGATTTTTATGCCTAATTACAATTTGGTATTTTCAATCGTAAATTGCAAAGCTCTACCTTTGCAATTTTTAATCCGAATAATATATTTAATAGTAAATAAAACATACTCTTCACATAAACTTAGAGATTTAAAGAAAGCGGACATTTTATGACGTCTTCAAATGACTGAACAATTGTAAAGGAACAAATTAAAGTGAAATTTTTATTTCATGTTACAGTGAAAATAAATAGCATCTTGATACAGATCATATTGCGATACAGAATACAGTAGAACTGAACATTTTTCAATAATCGAGACATAAAAAAATAATAATATTGTGTGGTAATATACATTTGTTTTCCAAAATGTATGCTGTATTGAGTGTAGGTAAATAATGGGAATGCTAAATTAATATTTACATCATTGGAAATATAGTTTCTAATATTTATGTATTAAACATTATTAATAGACAGGCAATAGGCATGAATTGAAAACATTATCTCAAAAACATGACGGGTAATATGACCTTAAATAATGCCCACCAGATTTTGTCCAATTGCAAAATGTAATGATCTTAGTCGGTTATCATTTAAATATTGAAATAAACAATGTTGGTTCACACTTTTCTTAATTTGGCAATTAAGTACCTGTGGCAAAAGTGGCTACCAAAAAACTTTTAACACCAAATGTTTTAATCTTTATTAAGAATAAACTTTATTTTATTAAAAATGTAAAACACATTAAAATCTAATTTTCTATAAATCATTCCTTTAATATTTTTCGCGGGTCTTATTAAAGCATTGTAGTGTAATAAACTCAATTATCTGAATTAATTTTTTTTGGAAAAAACGAAAAAAACTTAAGAACATTTGTATCTTACATAGAAACTATTTGATATTGTTGTATAAAATGAAAGGGAATAAATCAACGCAATAGATTCAAATAGAATTAAAAATAATATGTAGCATACAAAAAGAAGTAAGTTAAGTAAAACTTGCGATCCCTTATTTAAATTAAATTAGTTGTAGCTACAAGCACCGCACATGGACTGGGAAAGAACGATTTAATTGTAAAGAAGCGTTGTAACCTGATTGATGACCTGGACATCAAACAAGACAATCGATAAGTGTAGAAACTTTCTCAGAACCTTGAAAACAATCCCATAAAACTCCATCATCTGCAAATGGATATTACTTTCGACCAGATAGCCAATCAACTGTTATTGAATAGTAAATTCTTTTAAGGACACCTTGAGTGAAGATTATACGAGAAGTTGAGAACGAAAACCATTCACTGCTCAGCCCTTTCACTATTGAAAAATTTCAGAACCACATTAAACAAATAGAGGACTACAAAATAGCTGGTTTGGATAATGATTGCCATTATATTTTCCCTTTCGACATGAATATAAATAATTTAAAAAAGCCGTATAATTTTAAACGTGACATCGTAACTTGAGTCTTATTAAACGAGAAACTTTATTTAATACTGGTATAATAATATGGGAAAATTAAGAATTACGTGTGTGGTACGTTCATGGAAGAGGACAATTCTTACAGAAAAGACATTTTTTTCAGTTCTTTGATGGATTAACACACATTATAACAAAATTAAATATTGATCGTATTTAAATTAATTCCACTGCAACATCGTCAAACACGTAAACGCATTAACTTACCAGGTATTGAAGTCCGTCATTGGCCAATTAATGCGCTTGATATATGCATTAGGTGAATTTATAACATAAATTCTCAATTAGCTTGCAGGTGACTAGTCGTTTGTATTAACTTACATAATAATGTGATGTGCTAAACTGATTTTTTATTCGCTAAATTGATTGGAAACGCGAATGTATCACACAGCTATTATTTTTAAAATAAGAAAGGTTGGTAAAATAAAAGCTTTTTGATAATACGTGTGTATTTTCACACTAACTTTTGTTTATAATGATTTTATAAAAGAACAATAATAAAATTTGATTTTCCAAATATATTTTGAAACTCTAACAAGGCTATTAAATATTTATAAGTAATGCACTAATGTTAGTAGTTTTTAACCAAGAATGGACTAAAACCATTTCTAAAGTATCACTTTTTATTGGGAGATTGGTTATTATTTTCCTATTACAATAATATCATTTCTGCAATACCTTGTTTTCTAAAAAAATTACTCAGAAATAAACGTTATTAATTTAATAAAAAATATGTTTATTAAAAATAAATTTAGTATTTACGTGTTTTCTTTTATATATTTATTTGTTATTTAATCATGAATCTACACAAAGGAACTCATTTCTACAAAAGCAATCTTTTCAGGGTCAACCATTGTTATTAACTTAAGTAATCATTTTCGAGGCAAGTTGCGAAATATTTTAATTATTTTATAATTGACATTTTATTCAGTGAAAAACAAGTAATATAAATAACACTGAATATATGTTCAAAAAATAGCTTAAATTTGAAATATCTGGAGAAAAAATAACAAGGACGGAATATAAAGGAAAACAAAATATGAAAGGATGAAACACTGCTAAAAGAAATGATATGTATACACTGCACGAATTTCTATATTTTCTAAGCTCGAATATTTTGTAGATTCGTATACATTGAATACATTAAGGCATATTTTATTATCTGAATGTAGGTACTAATAAAATCAGAATCAGCGATAGTTTCATTATTTTTCTTCTAAACTCAATTCAAATTTACTTTTTTAACTGCGTTTTGTATTGAAATATAAAATTACCATTTTCTTCATACTAGTTATCGATTGTGATGAAATATAGCCTATATTTTACCCCAGATTTAATAGATTTAAACACCGAAAACTACCTGAAAATCCCTTTAGCTGTTATTTCGTGATAGTAAAAAATAAACACACGTTCAGACAAAAGCTCTAAAATCAATATTTTGTTATTCTATTACTTTTGTTATGTATGTCTTAAATAATTTTGTATAAATACCTTTAGTAGCTTACAAACGCCAATTTCACAATTTTATTATATCTATAGATATTTGTGCACATAACGACCAAATTTATACAGACTAATTAGTATTAGTCTACTAAAATAATTGAAATATAAATATTGACAACAGATTTAAACAAATTTTAAAGATATTGGGTAATAAAATAAACTTATTTCGAATGTACATTATATTTAAAAATTATATCCCCAGAAGACGATTAACAACCATGTCTACTCTCATGCGTCTGCACGCATTTCTCCTCTGGTCATGCTAATTTAATTAATGTAGCCCCAGGTGGAATATTTCATTATGCGATTTAAAATACATGTAATTCCATTTAGTGAAGTATATCGTTACACTATACAAGTATATAACCAATACTAAGCGTCGAGTAGACAATTTTTTGTTGTGTTGGTCAATCAATGCAATGTGAATTAATTTTTTAGAAAAATAAATGGATCTTTATTTATCCACAGTTTGATTAGGTGAAGCGATTTTGTTGAAATATAAACTAAATGTTACTTCCAGTTGACCCTTATACATATTTTAAAAAAAAAAACTCGATCTATACAGAAAAAAACATGCGATCGCACAAAATTCATTTTTTTCCATCCGACAATTACTTTAATTATTTGCAAATGTTTTCATTTTACTTATATGCAAAGTTTACAGTTTTTTGTATGTATAGAATTTGTAAATGAAATTTTTTATTTCACAACTTTTTATATTTCAATTATGATCATAATTTTTACGGTCTATCACGCACATAATATTATCTAATGCTAGATGGAAGCAATTATTATTATTAAAATTAAGATACTAATACATAGCAATATCTTAATATTGCAAATAAATGTTAACTTAAATCTTTCAATTAATGAAAAGGAAATAATAATATTTTAAAATCTATGTTTTGCATCGCTTAATTTTGTAAAGATAAATTCACTTGGAAATAATGAAAATATATTTTAATAACAACAAGTAAAAACCCTACAATAATAGTTAATGGCTTGGAATTAACCGAAATAATATTATGTGAGAGTAAATAAATGTTCCTGGTTAAGAAAAGTACAAATATTTTTTAAAATTTTAACCAGTGTCCAAGAATTTTCTAGTTCTAGTCATAGTATTCTTCTAATCCTCATCCAAAATACGAGAGTTGTTGATTCATTTAAGTTATTTAAAAATACATCAAAAGTTATAGAACAATATATCTTAATATTGGAAGAGAACTATACAATTAAATAAATATATTCAATTGAGATTTGCTAGCTAGACAAATTGTAAAATACAGTACTGATCTCTCTTTTAGTTTCTTACTTTCTTTCTTCTTTGCATTTCATGTTTTTAGGTATTTTTATATCTTTACCGTTAAAATTTTTTAACCTGTTTCCACCATTTCATCAAAATAGCTCAAAGTATAACTATTAATTTATTTTAATATTAATTATTTTTACTTCCCCATGTCAATATCTAGCCTATCAAATTATATTTTTGGTAAAGGATCTAAAATGTTTCCATAGTTATTTTATTTGCAAAAAAATATTTAATCGTCTTAACGAAATACAATTCATGAAATAAATGTATTAATAAGAATAGTCCATCTATATCAAAAAATTTCATTTAAAGAAAAGAAAATAACGATTAATTTAGTTATTAACAAAAAACTCAATTTCCGATATTATTAGGATGGGAGATAATAAACTTACCGTTTTTTCTAGCGATTTCTGGAATACTAAAGATATATATCAATCATCTATAGTAGATAAGTATAGCGTGACATTCGATCTTCTGTTCTATTAGCTGAGTTCAAACATAAACAAGAAACAAGAAAAAATAGAGAATTTCCACAAATGATACTAAGCGATCTCAGAAAGACAATACGCAATGTATGCACAACAATAGCGAAATGTGTACTTTTTTGTATTAAAGCCAAACATTTAAAGAGGAAAAATTTTATCTCCTCAAAAATCTGTTTTGCTTACTCTATCATTATTTACGCGGCAAAAAATATAAATATATGAACCATCCAAAGATGGAATTTATTAAATTTTTTAGTCAAAATTTCAAAAAATGCTTCAAGGTAGAAATTTTATCTCTGTATAGAAAATAGTTACAAGTGTAAGGTAAGATTATTTTTTATATGAACTAAAAGGAGGGCATTCAAGATATAATTACAATGTCAAAAAAGATTAAGTTCATTAATGTATTTCTAATATCGTGTACCACTTAAATTATATGTACGTATTAAGCAAAGAATAAAAAGGTCTAAACATTTTTGAAATGATACTTGTAGATCAAATATCCATTCATAAAGGAGTTTTTGACCACAAGAATAACAGAACCTTACAAGTGTGTAATTTTTTATTTCATTTTCTTTTTTATGATTGAAATTATTTATAATTTTTTCTAATATATAAGAGCATTCTCATATAACATGAAACGTTCACACATCGACATCTGTAACCGCTATTAAAGGGATTAAAAGAACATAATTCAAACCTAACCTAACATGCCCGACGTTATAATTTATTTTTTTATCTATTTTTTCTGGTTGGCGCTATAGTTAATACCTCATCTATAATACTACAATATTCTTGGTTTTTTTAATGTTTTTTTTTAATTTGAAGCAATGAGTAATGGCAAATTTTCATGATATCGATGAAGAGTACCTAAATATTTTTCTACTATATTAATAAGCCGTGAAATAAGATTTTTTTTTAGGAGAACTCTTATTTGGGAAAAAAACGTATCTATTTAATACACATGATTGAAAAATGAAATGATATAAATTGAGTAAGCGATTAAAGAATAATTGCATTATCAAATACGCGTTATCAAATACGAACACAAAGTAATACGTTACGTAACACAAAAAACAACGATCGCCTAGCAAAAGAGCTCTGTTTTCCTCTCCGATACTATCTCTCCAAGCTAAACATTACCTCAGTAGCGTCCGTTAAAGAAAGCAAAAAATTATCCCGATGAGAACCGTCTTTAGGGGAAAACTGTACTTTATTTTGATTACTGTGATTTGCGATAGAATCTCGAGTTTGTAATCCGGTGATTAAAGAAAATATTAGGCTACTCACCAAAGCGATATCAACTAACTCTTCTATCTACCGTGGGTAACTTGTTCTTGTATCAACAGTGAAGTAATACAATTAATTGGACCATTAGTAATAAGTGTAGCAAACCCTACTAAATTTCTCCCAAAATCGAGCTTTTCAAGCATAATAACCTAGATATAATCATCAAACTACATGGCATATCAAAAATTATTACTACAAAGTATTAACTTTGGTGTCAAGGTTTATTTATTTTTAATAAATAAAGTGATGCCCTTTTCTGACTGGTGATTTTATGTCCAGTGGAAAGTTCTAAAATAACTTTTCTGTTTTATCTGTATTGACTTAATGGTAAATATGTGATGAAAATGACAAATCGTTTCTCAATTTTAATCGAATATTAATTTTGAGCCACGTAGTTTACAAATCTAAATCAACAGATGAGTAAAACGAATTAAACGTTCTTAAAAGTACTTGTTGAGAAGTATTTATATTTTTCTCGTGATTTCAATTATCGGCTTGTGGCCTTTTTTGTTATTGCTAAAATTGATACACATGTAAAATAATTATTTTGGAAATTAATTATCTAGATAATATCGACCAAATCTATGCTCATGTAATGCCAACCCGACAGTTCATTTAATATCATGTCACACTTTGCGCACACGACGTCTCCTGCTCGCTATAATAAGTAAACGAGACACACTACAGTTTTACTTAAAAAACCACAATTATTACAAAGCAAACTAATCATATATTTTTAAGTTTAAATCTAACCGTTTGAAGTTATTATTTGCATCAAAGTTCGAAAAGTCTTAAAATTTTATTTAAATAAATAAATGTTGTTTGATAATATTGGTCTTTAATTTAAATATTGCAATTAAATACCAACAGATTCACATCATGGAAATTACTAACTGTTTCTATCAGAATTAAATATATATTTTGCAACAGAATCTTAAACATATCTCTACATATAATAAAACTGAAATTTGTATCCGTATTTAAACAGAAAATAATCACAGTTTTTGTAAAAACATTAACAAAATTAATATGATGTCGAAGGGATTATATTTACAACAGTATTTCCTGTTTATTTTATGTCAATCATCCATCTTCACCTCCCTTTCGTGTGAAATTTTTGTGATCTGTTATTTCTTAAAACGTTAGAGATATTAACTGACGAATATATATTACTTGCGACAATCTTCACAAAAAGCAGATAATCAAACTATTATATTCCAATTAAATTACAGGAAATAATTACCACTAGAAAATGAGATAAATCTTTTACGCTACAACTTGAATTGGAACTTAAAATCAATGTTCTTACATTTATATACTTATTTCTTCGCCTGAGTTACGAAGTGTTGAATCGCTCAGTATTTTCGTACGCCAACTTAGAAATCTTCCCAGGGTAGGTATCGTTAAAAATGAATCATGACAATTATATTCCTAGAATCTCCGTGATCTTCTTTCGCTTCTTGAATAAGTTTTTCATAATCTAATAATTTTTTGCAATTTAATCCTATTTAGTGCTCTATTTGAAATGCTTAAAGGAACATGTTCATTGTCATGTAAAATATGAATGATGCGGTAGTTAAAAAGTCATTGCTGTAACATATGTTGAAATTATGAATAATTAGGTTATAATTGGAGGTGGAAATATAAAACCAATTTATAATCTATCCTAATACATTATACCCAATAAACGCGTATAGCATATTGTAAAATGTTGCAATTACGTTTTCAATGAAAATATCTTAAGATAATAATTGAACCTTCAAATTAAAACCCAACATTAAACATTAAAAAAATTTCATTTAATGTAATCTACATACTTTTATACATATGACCTAACAATGTGAAGACAAATGAATATTCATATATTGAAAAAAGTCATTCAAAATACATAATTGCTTATATCTTAAATTGTAGCCTTTTTTATAACAATGTAGTGAGTCTCTAAATAATCAAATTGACTGTATAAGAATTACATATTATATGCCTGTTTCCTGTATATCGTAGACATTAAGTAATATACGATAAAATGAGATTATATTGCTTTACAATTGTTGAAAATGTTTAAATGAATTTACTCACCATCGAATAGCGTTGAAGTGACAATAGCATAAACCCAAATCATACAGAAATCAGGGATCCTTCCAGTTATCGGGTTATAAAACTTTTAGTATGCAGATAGAGCTGCAAAAGGTAACTAAACAAAAGTTTAGTCCCATACATGTAAAAGGTAACTAAAAAAAACAATAGTTATTAATGTAACTGTGATAATATATTAATTTGTGTAATATATTTCTACTAGGTCCAGATTGATTGCGTAAACTTTATTCTTTATAAAATTTTTAAGTAACTTCAACATTGGATTTATTTTCAAAAATATAGCATAGTGCTAACTGCTGAAACGATAATCATGAAGTGTAAAATACATTATGTTGTTTGAAATTTTAGGAGTTCGGGATTTTTTTCTCATATTACTCTCGTAATGTCATATAAATTTTAACCAGCTCTAAAACTAATTACCAATACGTAATAGATTATGGCACACATGCAAGAATATTAAAAAGTAAGCTGTGTTGATTAAATTATAGTGGAAAACCTAAAGATTTACTTTGTCAAATAAATTTGTAGATAATATGAAACAGAACATTTACTTCAGGATTTACATTACCAAATAAGATATGTATAAATGCCCGTTAAATATCATCACTTGATACAAAGGTGGCTAATATTTACTCTAATAAGCAATTATGTTTTTAATCATAATACAATGCAAAAATTTACTCAATTATTTCTTCTTAAATTTATGCCAACCATAGGATGCGGAAAAACATAATAGTAAACCAATATTTCCAATTTAGTTTAGGTAATACCTCATCAAATGAATTATATATTAGTCTTGCGTCTATATTGAAGCCTTGTTAACACATATAAAATGCTCTTATATCAGTAGAATAATCATTTTTACCCAAAATCTTCAAAAGATGAAACCCAAAAAGGCAACAAAAATAGATAGTTCGGTCTTATTTGGTTTCATTTCTTTCTGTTTTTGTTGTAAACATGCTAAGCAACATGTTTGGTTAAACAAAAATCAACGGTTGTTCTTTAATAAAATCATTAATAATAATATCAACAAGACGATGATCAATATATTGTGCCATTAATTGCACATATCTTTTATTATAGATAAATGCGAACATACTGTTACAAAATAAAAATATACCATTTCTGGTATGCAAATATCACATCCAGATATAAAAATTCTGAGCAACATAAAAATTTATAGCACAACTATAATTCAGAACTTAGCTTGAGAATATCATATAATATTGAATGTAATAAAAAATAAATAAAATAGACATATCCACTTGCATATTCCATTGAAAACAAGATATCGTCCTTTCAAAAGTGTTATATGGTTGTGCGGTGTCGGCGTGACAGTTTATTTGGTAAACAGAATGTCCTTTGCGCGTCTGACGTTACTTGTTCTTTATACTAGTATTAGATGGGCGAGTCCTCCAGTTTCATATCAAAAGCACAAGAGGTACACACACAAAGAAGCTATGTATGTATATATTTGTATATATATATATATATATATATATATATATATATATATATATATATAAATATGTGTGTGTGTGTACGAAATATCAAATAGATGAGATAATATTCTATTGTAATATAGTATAGCTTAAATTTGTAAGCACCTTACTGTTCGTTACCTTCAAAGTCTTTATAACATATACCAAGTCAACCGTTATTTAAACGATAAATTGCTTTGTTGGTTAGCAACTTTATCGCTTTTCTGTTAATTGTATCTAAGCTATTTTGGTGTTGTCGTGTATGGATGGGCTTAATTGAGTTTCTGGTAAAAAAAGGAAATGTGAATTCGGCACAGATCTATTTATAGACTTGCAGCGCAGGCGCGAAGAGTTCTTCGGTATGCCCAGTCGGGCTCATCGATTGTTCATCTCATTCGCGACGCTTTGCCTCAACTTTCGTTTTTCATCGTCTTTTTATCGCCCTTGCTATTTTGTTTAAATATTGATGTCACTCTACGAAAATCATTCAGATATCTGGACTTCTACTTCTTACATTGCATTTCCATATCTCTCTTCAAGTTAAGCATTCGCCTTAATATTAACTTCAGTGGTGATACCGCTTTAGGAATACCATCCAGAAGACAAATTTCTGCTCGACGACTTATCTATACTACGAAACTAGAAATAGCACCACAAGTCACTACAATTCCGCTACCGTCATTCTGGAGTGACAAGCAAATTAAACAATAGTTCGCTGCAAGTTGCTCAAATGGTCTTCGCGCAATTAGAAGAGCAGGATGTCGAAAAAGCCAGTGACACCTTGGGAAAATTAAAGGCAACAAAAGGCGTACACACTTCTCAAGAACCATCGCACCTCAATTTATGTAGAAAGCAAAGAAAAAATAATGTTCAATGCAATCAACAATCCAGCCGGCTTTTGAGCAAGATGAAAATTTTTGTGACGATTTAATTAACACGTTACGCCTTCTGAGACTGAATCAACTACCAACCTGTATTTATAATCTCCTCACTAATACCTCGACCTCCAAAACATCTCAAATAATACGCCAATAATCGACCTTGCACCACTGGCCAACATGTTGCTTGAGCGGACACAATAAGCATTTTCAATTGCTTAACGACTACATCTACATACAACAGTAGCTATAAAGATATGACAAATTCCTATTGAATGAAACACCACGAAAAACGAGTGAACCATTTTTGATCTCCGAATTCACTATCGATATACATCAACGTCATCGCCGATATTCTTAGCTGGGTAGAACCCCAATCTAGCCCATTGATACTCGAGGTCACCAAGACGATACAGTTACTAACCTAACAAAGTAACCTAACGCTCAGACAAGTTAACCTACCCAAAACTTAGTACAAGTTACATTGAGAAGTGTTAAACCACCACATTTCGTATATACTTGAGAAATATTAATGCGCCGTTTTTAAATCCGTGCACGACAAAAGAAATGCAGACATTCATACAAGGCGGAAGATGGTGGGACAGAAATTATTTTGTCCGTCTATGAACACGCACGTAGCAAAATGAAACAAGGCATGTATGTCCTAATAAAAAAGAAAAATACATTGCCACACTGCAATCATCATCACAATCATCGAATCGGTAGTGATGATACTCTACGAGAACCGGACATCTAGACTATCATGCCCTGAGACAATAATAAGCGATCAAAATGCGTCAGTTCAAATGCCAACTTTTTGCCGACTTCACTAACTGCTTGGGTAAAAGGATGCAAACTACGCCGTATCATTCACAGTACAGCGAAATTACCGAGCGTTTATACCGTTCTCTCAAAATTATTACTAATGTCACGTTTAAGCACGCAAACATCTGGACATCCAAACTACTTTCCGTACTCCTCGGATTATGACCTGTCTTATACACGGACAATGGAGTGAGCACAGCCGAACTAACTTGTGGCTATTATATGAGACTATAGAGTAAAATTCTAATCGCATCTACCAATAAACCAGTCGAGTTAGACTTCAATTACGTGCAACAACTATGTAACGTGATCAACGCACTCAAGCCCTTCACCTACCCAGTTTTACTCTGGATATCCAACTCTATCTATTTGTTCAGCGAGATCTCTTGATTTACGAATAAGTATTCGTACTGAAAGAGGCGTTAAACATGCCCTCATAACCATTATATTATAAATCCTATAATGTGCTAAAACGAGGCAACAAGACATTCATTATGCAGCTACCAGACAAATAAGCGACCATCTCAGTTGATTACTTGAAACCCGCCTACGCACTCGGCGAGGACAGTGAACAGCCATAAAAGAACACTCACCAGGACCAACTGCACAAAGTTCAAATGTAACTATCATACACGTTATATATAGCTTTGCGTCTCTTAGCGTTCCAGACAACTTTTTTCGTACGCACTCTAGGCGTACGATTCGACTACCGGTGCACTTTGCTGAGGGGGAGTACTGTAGTTGCACTAACTTACAAAATGGCCATAACCAAATAACTGTAAAAAACATTAATATTTCGGTGAAAAAGTCAAATAACAGAATCGAGATAGTTTGAAATAATAAAAAACACAAGAAAATTTTAGAGAAGAAAAACAAATAACAAAACTCTGAAAAAATGTTTATAGACAAAGTCAGCATGTAGTAAATGATGGCTACCCCCGAGGGCCGCACCATGCAACGGTCGATCATGATGCTTATGAAGCGGAGGAATGACACGCGATTTAAAACCAGTCACAAGCCAAAATTAAAATATAAGTTATAAATTAAAAAGTTCCATCGAATTCAAGGTTAACTAAAATTAAAACCGCTGTCATCTTGTGTCTAATTTCAGAAACAGATATTTATTTTGTGCCTAATATTTATTTTAGATTACCCTGTAAAAAATGAAACAATATACGTTTTGGTATCGGTAATTACAGGAACTATTAATATTCAGATACGACTTCCTTTGTTTTGCTGTTCCTTGCTTATGAAACAGTTTCGACAAAAATGAAGCAGATTGGAGAGAAAAAAACAGACTAACTTTCATGAAATATTTCTTATTTTTCGCAGCAAATTTTTTTCTTTATTTTTCGTAGCAATTATAATTAGGAACAATATTTGAAATATCGAATATTTATGTCATAGATTATAATACTGCATCAAACAAATTCTATACCAAACATTGAACCATTACTCAAAATAATTATTTCTATACATAGATCTAAAACATATATGTTACATATCTGACAACATTTGGTTTACATTAATACAAGTACTAAAAAAATTGGGTGAGCCACACCCAATTTTTTGTGTCATAGACACGGCCGTGTGTTGCACGTAAATACGTCTATGTAACGCATTCATTCTTTTACGTTCCCGCACTGCTTGACTCGGTCATATGGTGTTTTATTATTGCCATTTGATTGTTCTTGAGAACCCCCTTATACGATCTCTGTATTTAGTTTTAGCTTTTCGACGCGTATAGGCCGACATTATATATTTTGATAATATTTTATTTATTCTTACACCTTATTATATTCGCTGTCACTACTTTAAACTAATGGTTTTTATACAATCGATAGATTTTGACGACAGCTGGTGATTAAAACTTAAACAAACATCGTAGCTCTTCCGAGTCAAAAGTTATACTAATTGCAAATCTCGATACACAGCAAAATAACCCCAAATGGCGGCGCTTCCCCCTCCACCGCGTGCAATGCGTCACTGTTCTCGCTTATCGTATTGAATTCTTTGATCCTTTAGCAATCCAGTGGTTTAATTTTTGATGTAGAGGATAGATTCGAAACTGCAACGCTAAACTCTATCCCCCGATTTTATTATCATTAGGTTTTTTGGATCGCCCCCATATGGTAGCAAATTTAAAGACGTATTCACGTCACAATTTTAATCACACAAGGTAGAGACGGAAAATGCTGCGCAGATACCGTTCCAATTGAAATCGTATCGTATTACTCAGAAAAGCCTATTAATGACGTCAAGGTGTTATCATGAAAAAGTCAATAGCAGAATTATCAAAAAGAACACTATAAATCAAATACCAATTCAATTATATCTTTACCTGAAATCAGAAGTTAAATATTGAATCTCTACTCTACCACAAAATGTTATTTTTATCGAATTGCTTGAAAAATATTTAATTCAGAAATCTTGCCGAATCGCATTTAAGTTTTATTCAATAAATAATAAGACAATGTAAATTTGACTTTTCATTAGCCTTCTTCTTTTAATAAAAAGCCAGCCATTTCAAATATTAACTGAACTGGTGAGTCAATAGTTCCAACGTAGTCTCCATAATAAAAATGAACAAAAATAGATCATGAACCAGCAGAATTTATTTCTGTCTTAAATGTTTTTCTTAGCAAATAAAGTTTAGTATCTATACGGAGAAATGTTAAAAATATTAAAATGTGGATCAGTTTTGCTTGTATTTTTTCTTACAAAAAAAATTCAGTTTGTTTTTCTTTTCATAATTTATAAAATAGAAGATGTGAGAAACATATTTTTTGTTTAGATTTCTTTTTAAATATAATAAAATCACTTTTATACTGATCTCGGTACAAAATGAATAGAGTCCAAGATATATTTAGTTTTAAATGACTTAATGAACTTTAATATATAGAAGTATATTTAATAGTCAATTTCTTTGTGATGTCATCTTGCGGGATGCGAATTAAGGATAACAGTGTACATTGAAAGAAATGATTATGCTGTTGCCGTACAACAATATGGAATAATATGTAATTTGGGGCCTCGCATTCTAAATATACATTAGCAGAAATCGATTTCCAAGTTTCGCGCTGGGAGTTGGTAATTGGATGCGAAGTGGTGTGTCAATCCGACCTTGTCTGGGTCATATGGAAACGTCATGTTTACTTTGAAATTATATTAATATGAAAGGAATTTTATTGTTTTAGTTTTATGATAAATCCTTTATCATAAATTATAAATTTTGTCGGTAAAATTAAATATATACCGACAAGTGTTAGGCCCTTAACATATTGTATTTTATTGCCAGAGGATAGTTTTTTTAAAGTAATATTACATTAAACAAACCGTATTTATTTACGGATGTTAATTACATGAGTACTGGTAGACTTATTATATTTTGCTATATTATAAGCTCGAGGAAGCTTTGATTGTGAGTGGAGGAAAAGATATTGGTTGACAAACACTGGGCGCCTCGGAAGGAAAGATTTTTTAATGACGATTTTAAAAAATGCTTAAAAAAGTTTAATAAAATATGATCCATCAGAATTCTTTTAAGCTCGCAAAGAGAATAAATTTTCCAACAATATCACAGATGAAAAATGATTTTATTTCCCAATAAAAACGAACGAACGTTTCACTGCTTTTGAAATTATAGTCGAATATATAAGATAAGAAACCTACGTACTTATAATACAGTGCAAAACTGAAATATTGTTTTTCCCTAGTTTTAAGTAAAACAAATTTTTAAATTGTTTCTATATATCATATTAAACCTATTATTGTAGTGACTTGAGAGAAATGTTTTAAATTATAATTTAGCAAGAGGTGTTGTAATAGTATCAGATCAGGAAAAAATCTCGGCGCTATATTCGAAAATGCATGCGGCAAAACCGCGGAATGAAACTAGTGTATCGTATAATTCAATAAAACTTCATATATAAAGCGGCCATCGGAATTATTATCTTTAACATTTATCTTGTGTTTCATTTCTTACTATATACTTTAGTTTCAAAAAACTGAGAACCGTGGAGTGTTTTGGTTTGGTTCAGCTTGCTGCAATGAAAGCTCTCCACATTCAAGTATTTTGCTCATATTTTGTGAAGAATTCATATGTCACAATGAAGACATTCCTCTTGATGCTATCCATCAAGTAACGTTTTTAGAATGTTTGAAATTTATATTATAAGCTCAAACCGTTTTATAAAGTGAACGTACTTCCATACAGTAGTATGCGCTGTACATACGTAGTTTGTATAAGAATTAAACGTAGTAATGCGTGATACTGGTACTAGTACCGACTAGTTTCAATAGGTTTTCTTCCAAATGTTATAAGCAATATTGATTTTGTACTTAGACAATCTATTAATTTTAGAAATATTAATTCTAGAAATACATTTACAAATGTTTAAAAATATTTTATAGTATTTTTTTAATAAATATGATATGAATTTAATTTAAATTTAAATATAGTACTATTTTTCCAAATCTAATAAAATAAATATTCATTGTCTCTTTTATTTCCTTCTAAATTTTATGTGAATATTATATAACTTGGGATTCCACTTCTGCGGGTTTAATCTGAAGTCTTCGGGTATGAAATATATATATTCGACATTTGGAACAATACGGTAAATTTCTAGACAATGGGCCTGTTTTGAGTTATGTCTGAGTTCTCATGCTGAACTAAAAAATAACTACGCGCGTGCAGTTAGGTGGTAGAGGTTAGGTACCAAGCGTCGAATGGAAAAGCGGCGGAGAAAGCTAAAGGACGAATCACAAATCAAAGCAACGCCATCAATTATTTCAATTCTTTATTGTGTGAGTCACGCAACATCTGTTTTCCAATTAGTACTTTTTTGTTTGATGTCGTCCGAAAATAGCAACTTATTTGTTTATGGTATGGAAGATAGGGAGCATCATGAACTATTAAGAAGTAGAAATATAAATCCAATTTTTTAAAATGATAATTGATAAGTAAGAGGTAGACGAACTGGATCAGAAGACAAATAAAATTACGAAAGATTTTCATTTTTGTTTAATTAAAGTTAATTTGACTAAACTGACTAGACTGACTAAACTGACTGCTAAATATGACGGTGTAAAAGTCTTATCATCACATCTAAGCTCTGAAAATTGTAAGGAAATGGTATGAAATTGAAACCAATTACATTAATGGCGGAATTTATTTAAAGAAGCAAGTCCATTGAATTTCACGTGCTTACAAAATAAATGGCCTCAATTTTTCATACCATTAACTTTTATTGTAATTATTTCAGAGAAGGCTGTAGCATGAATAGTTAGGCAGAAATGTACATTTAGTTCTCCACAATACTCAATAATTGACAAAGTAAGAGGTCATATTAAAATATCAGGGCTTAGAGTGACCTTTATACTACGTGGTCGTCCGGTATTTTTTCTAAGTCATATTTTAAACGTAAGGAAAACATCTCAAAGTAACTTCGTTTGCCAAAAAGGCACTACGCTGTTTTCCACTTTAAAAATATAAAGATCAATCGATTTTTATTTCATTGCATCTATTCTTAGTTAATGTACCCACATTCTCGTTGGCGGATTTTACTATGAATAACGTGACCATACGTCCCGCTTTAGGCGGAATAGTCCCACTTTCAGGCTGTCTGTCCGTTGTCCCCAGCGGAAGCAATAATATAAATTTTTGCAAACAGACTAAACGATAATTTATTTATTTACCTACCTACATTCATTGCGTCCAAAATGCGTGGAAGAAGGGAGAGCGGATGGCCGCGGCATAACCTAGAGAGACCGACTGAAATGCGTGAACGGGATGGATGATATAATGTATTTCGCTACCTCGTCACTAGCGCGAATGTGAAGTCGGGCCAAAAATTTGTTTTGTTTTAGTTTGAGTATTTTGAATCAGTCGAGTCAAAGAGTTCGGACGCGCACAATCAAACAACTCTTTTTCCCATTTTTGTGTTTGATTATTAGTTAAGCCCGCTACACACGACGACGATGCGCAAACGGACTATGCAGTCGGTTTTCGCAGTTATATCGAACGTGTGTATGAAAATCTGGGTAGATTTTTTGGTTGGTGCTGACGATCGGCGGCATTTAGACAATCTACTCGATAAATCGTTTACGATCGCGTTTTCACCTTTTTATCGTAGCTGGTGGATAGAAATCTGAACAGTTTACTTCAAAAGCTTGTTGTAGGTAGACACGTCCATTCCAGGTTTTAACATGTCGACAGCTATTTTATATGTGAAGTACATATATATGTGTTATCTAAATATTATCTACATATTATATGTGTTAATGAGAAAATTATCTTGCCAGGGGACGTTTCCCTCATTCATAAAATAATTCATAAATTAACTTCTTATTTGTTTTGCCGTTCTGTGAGCATCATTTTGATGAGTATTTTGTAATGGTTCAAGCGTTGATCTTGTTGTAAGACCTGACTATGTCGTACACTCTTCAATGTTTTCTCTATCAAAAGAATCCGACGGAGCATATGAAGCAAACGACGTTATCATCAAATAATTATGCAAAATACAATTTGCTCTTACGATTGATTCAATGTTTTTGGGTGACATTTTCATTTGTGTTCTGTAAATTTTAAATCTCGCTGCTAGTATACCAAATGAATTTTGAACTATGCGGCATGCTCGTGATATTCGATAATTATAAGTCATCTCCACTCTTCTGTCCAAGTCATTTTGCTGAAATTATTTCATCATATCTTTTCCTAGAGGAAACGCGTTGTCAGCTACAAAAACGGACGAAACTGTTTGTGAACTATTACCCAATTTCTTTTCTTTAGGAATATTTAATTTGTTGTTTTCCAGCTCTTCATAAAATTTCGTATTCAATAACATTAGTCCATCAGATACTCCACCATTTGTACCAAAATCAAATAATAAGAATCTGTATTTTGCATCAACAATTCTCACGAGAACCCACATTTCGACGTGCTTGCCATTAATGGCACCTAAGCAGTGAGGAAATTTCCATTGCTCCTGGAATTTCTTTGCTATTGTTTTCCATTCATTTTCTCTTTTTGGTCACAGCAATACGACGAGTCAGATCAAGAAACATCAAATCGTTTTGATATCGAAAGAGTCACACCAACACCAAGCCGTTCTGATATTGATAGAAACACACCAAGATGACTTGGTCGTTCAAATTCGACGAAGAATACATGTGAAAAGGTACTTCAAAGTGTGAATGAAAGTCTTAAACTTTCTAGGATCCCAGAAAATCATTTATGGAAGAAATTTAGGCATGAAATTGCAAGAGTTGCCACAACCGATGATTTGTTATGAAAAAAATTATTAATTAGACATTATTCTTAGCTGAAATAGGTAGCCTAACTACATTATATACTGTGAAAAACTACGATTTTATGAACATTAATTTTTCCACTGAGCTACACATTTAAACTTTATTTAATCAGCCACATGCTCAAACCTTTTTCACTCAGTCAAATATTTAAACTTCATCTAGTCAGTCAGATGCTCAAACCTTTTCCACTCAGCCACACATTCAAACTTCATCTTAGCTAAATTTTCAGACTCAATATTAAATACCTCACCATTTTCCACTTTACTTTTCATCAAATTCACAATTTTTGGAAGTGACGGCTGCTTCTCTTATAAATAGTTGTAGGTGTTTTATTACCTACTTGATTATTTGCTAAAGATTTTATAAATAAAAACTCTAAGCTTAAAACTGTATTTTTAATGCTTCATGGTTTTTGTTTGCATTTATTTGTAAAGTTAACTTTTGTATATGGCACTGTTTGCTCAGTTTTCCTAATTTTGCATCCGTCACTACTCGTAATAAGAGAGTAGGATAGAGATATGAAGTTTTAACAACGACAAATTCAAAGTTACGAAAATCGAGCACTATAACATATTAAGTTTGTAATTATCAAGTTAGCTTGAACAAATTTTATTACAGATAAAACTTACCCTTAAGTAATATTTCCTTAGAACTTTGTGTAAAGCATCACAGGTGTCTGCGTTGATCTACCTGTAGCTAAAAACCTCAGTGTGGTAGACTATCTCTCATGAGGACTAATTGCTTCTCTCGTCACGGTATTATTTTTTTGTGTAGGCAGAGTGATTAAAGTCAGAAGATTTAAATACGTCTCCTCATTCTTCCTTAAAGAGTTATGCCAATCTTTTGGAGTGAATTTCAACTCGTTTTAATAAATTTATGTGCAAGAATGACTTCCTGTTTAAAAACCAGTCCTTTTACGACACACTACGTGATTTTCTTTTCCTTTTGCACAAAATCAAGCCCAAGATCGCAAGTGCGTCATTATTTTCCATACCGGATGACATGTTTTTCGTAGGAGTTTCTGGAGAGAACTGACGATCGACGCAGATATCGCAGACGTGTGGAGGCACGAGGGACGTTCGATAAAACTATACAAATGGAATGTGTAGTTTAATCGCTACAATAAATCGTTACCTGTGTAGCCGAGTACATGTCCAAACGCCAGTGCATCTTTAATACTACTTTGCAACATAACTATCCATTTATAAAAAAAGAAGTGTTGCAGAAAACGTTACGAGTGAAAAATGCTATACAGATTTTAGCGTTGAACACGGTGGTGCTAGCGATATTAAGAAACATTTAATATCAGTAAAATACAGGCTTTTCGATCAAACTGCAATTTCAAGCTCATCAGTGCTTGCTTTTTAAAAAAAAACGATTTGCCGAGTTTCAAAGTTTTGAATATAGCTGCAGCGGAATATCAGCGGCATATCACACGATGAAAGAAAGTCAGAGCTTTGGCTCAAATGACGATGGTTTTAATTTAATTAAAACATATTTTCAGCCAAAATTTAGATGTGCTCGTACAAAATCTCAGGCTATTGTACACGTGCTGGTACCTATAGCAACGGATGAATTGAAAGAGCACTTTTGCGAAGCCTATTGCATAACTTTATTAAAGGATGCTAAAAATTAAGAACCCATAAAATTATTCCGTTTTGATTTCGCTATTTTTTACCTGTAGGAAATGATGTGTATGAAAGTCAAGATTTCAGTTTGGAGAGCAGCCAGGCGAAATATCGGATATAATTGTCGATTATTTAAAGGAGGTATTATTCATTAATGATTTAAATAAAAACATAGCGACATTTTATGGAGACAATAATAATTGCAATTTTAGATGAAAGGATTGAAAAGGGAGTAACAATGTTTACGCAAAATCGAACCTATCACTCGGAAGACAAATCATCGGGTTTAGATGTGGAGCCCAAATAATTCACAGTTTGATCAAAACAGAGATTTTTGAAATATTCCAACCATTAAAAAGTTATTTCATTAGCATCGATAAATGTCTAAACATTATGAACATTTTTCGAAAATTCCAGTTCTCAATTGTGTTTAAATTTTATGCATTCATAGACAGTGACTTTTCATCAAGCTGTGTTGAAAATTGATGAACAAAACATGGCAATAGAATTTACGAAGAAAATTAATATTCACCGAAATAACTTGGCACTTAAAGGGATCACGATTTTCCTTCCTTACGCCATCGGTTGTCTAATGGTGAAATTACAAGAAACTGAGGCTGCTGTTGTTCAGAATATACAAACTGCGGCGGTTGAATTTTATAAAACAAGTAAAGAATACTATGAGCAGGGTGTCGGTTTAATGAAGTCTTTTGTTTAAATGGGAAAATTGGACGAAAGTAACTACGTGTAAAAGAAATACAGAATGTCGCGGATTGTGAAAATGTTGGGTGGAGTTATTCACATATTTCCGTGATAATAATTTCACCTGTATGAATTTTTGTATAATGTATAATGTATGTAGGAAGTAACGCACCTGTCGAAAGAGTACTCTCTCTAACGAATTAGATATAGACGAGAAAAAAGAGTTAAATGTTGCAGTTATAAAAGGCATTTTGATTACTAAGACTAAGAGAGAAACCATATACTTTCAACTTATAATATTTAGCTTTCAATTTAAAAATTAGATCCGATATTTAGAAACTGATTTGTTCCTCCAACAAATATGAAACAAATACGTCTGCAACTGCTATCTAAAGACTAAGGATTAACTCAAGTTACACATTATAATACATTTTCATTATGTTAAATAAATAAGTCAAATAAATTCTTTTCATTTATAAAATTAGATAAGCGACTCACTCTGACAAAAAAAGAAATGATCACGTTAGTTATGACATAAATATGAAGTCCTTAGTATTAAGTCAAACTTACCAAATGTTTACGCCATTCCGCGCACAAAAGTTCTATGAAAATAAAAACGATTATTATCTCCGGCCTTCACGCACATTTTTGGTTCAGTACCGTTTGCTCTCGTGAAGAGCGAGAACGTGTGATTCGGTCGCTTTTAATCAGCTTGTGCCATAGATTTATAATGCAAACCAGGCCGATTTATAGTATAAGATTTATACTGTGGTTTATTAAAAATTCAAATTACGTATTTATAGGATTGACTGAGACGACCAATTTTGGGAAAATAATATGGAAGAAAAACTGATAACATTTTATGACGATTGTTTACTTACGGAATTGGTGGATATGCAAATCCCAAGATTTATGGATACTCAGAATCCTCCATATATCTTGCATATTATGAAAAAAAGAGCGGAATCATTGTGGAATAGATTAAATTTTCTTGTAAATGTAGTCTATAACACATAAATGTACATTAACTTTGGTCTGTAATTTACTCATGTTTATAAATTACTTGTTATTTTTTTTTATTATCACGAAAACCATTCTATATTTCCTAGCGAATTTTTAAGTAATCCACTTGTTAATAAATTTTAAATTACAAATTTTCATAATTTTATATTAAATTGTCAATCTTTGTAACTGGAAAAAAACTGACTGCTTATCAATGAAAGCCAAGATGAGAAACATTAAATCTTGTTTAGTCTTGTCACTAGTTTTCCCATTTAATTTTGTGGCTTGTTAATTATTGACGATCTTTCTACGTATAAATTATTCAAATGATATTAAAAAAGTAAGGACATATGATATTATTAAAAACAACTAAGTATAAAGTTTAAAGCTGAAACACAGACGTAAAATATACGTGGGATGTAATTATAGAGGTATTGTATGTTTAATATATTATATTGAGTAAAATTTAAAAGTATTGAAATCATCTTTTAGGAAATTATTGTACTTTTAAGATATTTGTTATCCTATTAAATCTCGTAACTTTGTAATGGAAACATTATATGGATTATTTTTTAATATCGACTAATTTTTAAAAGTATTTTTGTTTTCAATTTTCACAGGTTGTTTTTAATTCTTTTGTTTTTCTTAATACAAATAAATTTTTCAGTCTTCTTTCTTATGTAGCTTTATTATTTTAACATTGCTTTGTATTTTATAAAACAATTTCAAGTATGTACTATATATATATATATATATATATATATATATATATATATATATATATATATATATATATATATATATATATATATTGCTTTCATATAGTGCTTTACGTCGACAGTATATAGGCGGACATTAAATAATAAGTCCACAAAAAATTAATTAATTTGTAATTTTTTAATACCCAAGTACGACTAGATCGTGCACTACCACAAACAAATTCATTGTCGTCTAACCAAAACTAACATCCTGGATTTCCTTGCACTAGAATCAATCAAATTAACTTCTAAGAACTGTTTCAAAAAGGAAGCCTTCACCACTCTACAGTTTTTGATGTCCATAAGTGTTCCCAAAAATATCTACCCTATTATCATAAGGCACCCTTATAAATCGAGAAATATTTGAAGAAACTGATGAACTATTTTAAGAACCGGTAGAAACATCTCGAAAATTTTTAATATTGATGGAAATATTGGTAAATTAGAAGTTTGACCAGTGATTGTCATAGATTAATAGTGCAATAACACGGATTGCCTTCATATTTTTAGGATATCATATACCTTAGTTACCTACTTTAAATAATATCATGGCTTGAAATATTAATTATTTCGACTAAAATCATGATCGTAACACTTTTTTCAACTTTGATGTTTAAACTTAAACAGCTTAATTATTAGACAAAAAAGTGGCAGATATAGCATGGTTGATTTATGAACATTTAAATATTTTTTAACTGATTTGTTATAACTATCGTTGTTCAAAGAGCTATATGTAATTTTAACTTGATTAATAATTTAATATTGTCCCTTCTTGATTATTAGTCGTTATTGTAATATCTGTCAGTTGAATAATATTTGCTTTACAATTTTGAGTTTTTTTTTCAAACTTTATATCCCTGTATATTTAACTCCATATATTATGAAACACCGTAATTTTTTTTTAATTAGGCACATTTATCATTTAACAAATTACAAGCAGGTGAATAGGTTTTGATATAACCAATAGTTTTTTAAATGTGACTCTTATCATTTTGAATTCTCTTCAATCTTTGTTTTCTTTCACATCTAACGTGCAAGACATGCAGAAATTACTTCGTTAGATACAACATACGACTATTTCCTTTATATACACATATTACTTTATATAAGGCACGCAAAACGAAATACTGAACGTGTTCGTTCGGAATTGGAAAATGCTGTGGAAAAATTTTCCATACGATATAAATTTATAAACTTCAAAATTAGTAAATTACGTACTTTTATAATTACGAAAACAAAATTTCAGGTCCCAAAAATATATTTACAAATAAAGTTTTCCACTTAAGATCAACGTATGAACTCGCCGTCACTTTTAATATATTGTAGAGAAAAATGACAAAAATAAACAGCAAGCCGAGAAATTCTGTAGGACTAATAAAAACAAGTTTTTTGCTCACCCTTAGTACTTTTATTATGAATGAAATTATTCCTTAGGTTCCAAGCTATTAGGATTCAAACGATATAGAAAACTATATTGGCGTTTCGTTTTCATTCAGCTTTAAAATATTTACGTATTTTTAATATCATTATATAGAAAGATCTTCCAAATTTCTTTAAAAATACAATTTACGCACATGCTTTGTCATTATTGCGCATAAAAATGCAAATAGAATAAAAAATAAAACCACTCCAGTGGTTTTGGGAATGTCATTTTATCCATGGTTTGAACTCAGTTGGATTCATTTCTAGCAAGAAATATGTACTAATGTATGTAGCATTTTTTGGAAACAAAAATATTATTAATTTTTCTTTCGAAAAAAACAGTATTCACCCTTCCGCTCATGCAATAATAAACGCAGTGGAGCACAATAATGTCGTCACTTGCGTGTGGCGATAAGGTGCAAGATGACAAACGCCGGACGAGGTAAGAAGTTTTTCCGAAGTCAAAGCACGCGTCGTAAGCCCAATCAGTCCTGACAATACTCGTAAATAACCCTCTCATACGACCACGTGATCAACAGCTTTTGGCATCATTAGTAAAAATTGTACAGCAAGTTATTCGACGATGGCAGTGTGTTTAAAAAGTTTTTATTTACAGGGCTGAGACCAGGAACTTGAGAGAGATTCGCGTAAGGAATCTCTCTTTCAAATCCAGGTGTTAGTTTTAAGGTCGTGAAGTCTTCCCGTGAAGACTTCACGACCTTAAAACTAACTTAGAACCAACACCTGGTTAAAGTGCATGAGTATGATCATTACGATTGCCGAAGGCAAGTAACGATGGACTAGCCACATTATTCGAAAATGCTAAATATAAATTGAAGAGAAACTACTGAAATCAAGACTATGCAATTTAATTAAATTGTGCGACAAATTTTACGAAATAGATAGAGGATATGCATCAGCTTGGAAGTCACTACAGGAAGTTAAGACTTCGGAATGGCTACGAGTGAAGGAAAATGGTGAAGTCTACAAAACCATCATAATTAAAGGAAGCAAGTGTGTCAGAAAAAAATGTATTAAAATGGCCAATGTGAAATAATTTATATCGATGCATTTTTATATCAAGTATAAAAGTAGTACCAAACATTTTCCGAAGTAGCCCCAACTTTACGCATCGAATTTCATCTTTTAATAGTCTAATAGTCATATCGGAGTGACGTCAATAATATTAATATAATCGTAGTCTTAAATCAACTTTAATTTTGAATATTAAATATAAATACGATGGATTTTGAAACGGAAAGTGCAATAATGTCCAACACATATTTTTTTCTTTTCCATCTTATTAAGCTTACCTGGTTAGTGCGTCATTACTTTGGTGATTTTCTTTCTGTTTATGAACTTTTCGGTCCTAAGTCTCAATACTTGATTATCACAATAATTTGTTGACATACATATAAAATATGTCTGACATTTAGGTTTAGATATAACTTTAGACATTCAGTTAGACTAAATTAAATATGGACAGTTTTGATATAATGTTTAAAGTGTTAATAAAAATTACAACGTTTACAATAACAAAAGCATTAAATCTAATACTTGAAGTAACGAGAGTAAAAAAGCCATAGATTTGATATTTTTTAATGTTGAGTAATAAATTAAATATTCTTGTCAAATATTCAGCGATGATGAAATCGACTCTTAAGAATAAAACTACACATTAGATAATAAAACAAAAATTTATTAATGAAAATCACAGGAGCAAAATAAAAACATCTGAACTACTCGGTGTACACAACTAATCCATTGAATAATCTGAAGACGATAGAAAACAACCTTCTCGACCAAATATTACAATATGATAAGACTTTGCTCAACTCTGCTCAAGGACGAAGTCATTGCACTGTAATCCTTTCGACGAGGATTTTGTAAACGGTAAGGGGTATTGACGAATTACATGAGACAACAGACGATGTGCTTTGGGGGAACATTTCGTTTATTGGAGCTGTGAAAACACTTTTAAAAATAAATAGTTAAAACATCCTTGCACGATGAATAATTGAAAAGTTTACTGTTTTTTGTCTCATTATATCAATTATAGATAATTTTTATTATATATCTCTCTACTGTTCAATTAATATACCTTTATTGCTAGTATTCCTTATCCTGATCTTTTCCAACCGGAATCAGATTACTTTCATAACACAAGATACACGTTTGTACAAATGTTTTCACACCAAGTTAAAATTTTTTTAGGTTATAACCAATATAGATGTGAAAATATATCATGGCGTACTTAATTTGTTCTCTGATTTTTATTGAATTTTTCGTCATTTCATTAACACATTCCACATGAGTTTTTCACGAGATAATCATTAAAATGAACTGAATACTGTTATCCTTATATAAAACAAGGGATATTTAATTACTTTCAAAAATTCGTTTATCAAATATAATTAAAGATTCTGAGCCACATGTTTATACTTGAAACATGTTTATACATGTTTCATTGTTATATATATATATATATATATATATATATATATATATACATATATATACATATATATATTTTGTTATATACATAAAAAATGTATGAACCATTTTTATATAATGATTTACAAAAAGTTTGTACTTTCATGAAAAATTCGATATTTTTTTTTATTTTTAAAATGGATTTTATGCGATTTTTTTATTTAACAAGAGAGGTATTTAATGTGGGTCTTTCTACATTTTCAACCACTTGAACAATCATAATGGTTGTGTGATGTTTTCAAAGATATTCAAGTCTTATATAACGACAGAATTTACTTTAAATATATTGAATTGTTTCTTAAACTGTATACCTCTTGTTTAAAGCGAAACCAATAAATATTATTTTTCTTGATTACTCTCAATATTTTCCACTATATTTTCTACTCGAAATACTTTTTAATAGCTTTTTTAAAGTTTTATAAATATTAATCTTTCTAGGATATAAGTCGCATATATATATATATATATATATATATATATATATATATATATATATATATATATATACATATACAAACTTGTAACGGTAACTCCTATTAATTTGAAAATTAATTAAAGAAACTGTATATGGAATTGAATTACTACTACTTATTGCAAGAAGTAATAAACATACCACTTAAGGGAAAGATCGCCGTCTGTAAATTAACTTATTGATATCGTTTGGTTTACTTGAAAATTATGACCATTTATTTGAAACGCCCTATATTATGCAAACTCTGTCTGTTTGTCTGTTTTACAGTTTGTTCACCATAAGTAAAAATTACTAAATATCATTTGACAATGTTTCCGCTATTTAAAACTCTAAGCCACTTAAAAACTGAGTGACAATTATTATCTCATATGTCAATTTAGGATGGTATATGGGAAAAATCCATTTTGGGGCATGGTTTGTTCGAGTATCACGTAAAAGCTTTTAAAAGAAATAATAAAGCCGTTCACTAGTTAAAATCTAAGGGTTAACTCGAAAATTGATTCATGTGTAATAATACAAAGAAGATAAGCATGATTTTATACTTTCAATTATAGAAAATCAAATGCAGACGATGTCACTCTCAAAAGTTAGTCTTCTTGCAGTAGATTAAAAGGTACTTCAAAGGGTTATTTATGCTAATTTTTTTGCAACTTTGCCTTTTTTATTGCTGTTTGCAAATTCTGTGAATGTAAATTCTGTGAATAAATTCAAAGGAGCACTCCTTTGAATTTATGAAATATATTTTAACGCAGTATTTTATTTCAATAAAGGTGTCATTTTTTAACTTTTTTCAGATTCTGTACTTCTATTAAATTCTCGGTAGGCATTTTTTCTAATAAATCTCGGTTTTGTTAAACAAACCATGATAGTCAATATATTCATAGCATTTGGTCAATTATGTTCTATTACAATAATAGTAAATTCATCACTTATTAAAAAATATAAGATATCATAGTGAGGATTAACATAAATATGCCATAAACATAATTGATTATCTCTTTTAGTTTTACTTCATATCGCCTTTCTTGATTTTATGTAAAAAGATTGCAACAAATACATTTTTATGTGAATTAATAAAAGTAATGCCCGGTTATCAATGTCCCATGTTTAATACGGAGCATTGCTCACTTGTTTCATAAAAGAAACACATCACTGCAAGTGCTTTATTTTATAAAAAACTTAATATAGTAATGCGGAAAGAGAGTTTAGATTTATGAAATTTTTTTTTCATGTCACAAAAATTGTAGATGGACTTAATATGAACTACTGTCATACATATGATTTATAGAATTAGCATTAAAAATTATTCAACAGAGAACGAAAGAGTGTAATGGCCATGACGAGTGGGTAATATATTTATCAATATATTATTATAAGGTGGTAATGTTTAAAACTAGAACCTTGTTGTGGAATATACCTAAAACTATAGTGAATAATAACTGAACAAACTAGCATTAAGATTACATTACGGTTTTTATTTCCGTAAAATTAATTGAATTAATATATCCTCAAACTTAGACTATTTATGCAACAATAACTCCAGAAGTGTCTTGCATAAAATTCGGATAAAAATCACTTCAGAATCCTAATAAGTCCAATTCAATTAACGTTCTAAACAAAACCAGAAATTTGGAGTAAAAGTTTGCATATCTTATTTGCCCCTTTTAAAATTTGTCTATGTATATTCTAATATTATATTTTCAGTAGTATATAACCACCTTTATCATTACACTAATTTGAAGTTTCTGCACGAAATGGTTTCTAAAAATGACGGCTGTTACGGACGAAGCGATGAAAGAACAAATGGTTGACTTTATAAGGATTCCCTTTTTTTCTTCTTCTCTCATATTGGGCCAAACATTAAATAATTTCAATGCTATCTATTAGTCTTTTTACATATAATCATTTTCAAAACTAAGTAGACTGAAAATATGTTAAAATATTGTAAAAAATTTTTATTTGTCGAATAACGCTCCAAAATAATTCCAAAGGATAGTGCAGACATAAATTAATTAATCCACTCAAGAAGAGTTAGACTACGTGGACAAAGACGCTGGTAAAAACTGAATTTTAAAAACGAAATATATTTAGGGTAAAACCATCGGTTTTACGATATTTTTTAAATACAATTTATGCATATTTGGGAGCATTACAATTTGCCATACCAAGGATAGAAAAATAAAACTATAAATAAATATTTCATTAATAAAAAATAGGTTTCTCCTGTCTTCATACTAGCAGAGTAAAGCCGTCTATTCTGGACGAATGACTAATAAAGATATTTACCTCAATATTGTTGACACAAGTCCATAGTGCAAATATATATCCACTGTGACTTTTACCATGGCATTGAATTTTAAAACCAAAAGTCATCTTCATCATAAACATATTAACTCCCACCCAACTTTGCTTAAATAATGAAGGTAATCAATCAACCAAAACGAACTTCGGTTGAGTTGCAGTCAACAAAATTCCCACAATCTATAACCTTTCATTCCGCCGCAACGCCTGTAATGCAGACAGTAGGTGAAGGTTTAGACGATATACGTTGATGTATGTAAAATATTGAATGTTACTTTTTGAGTCTTTTAGGAGCGCGGTAAGATCTCAAAATGTATAATTTCGTCATACCCATTTATGAAGCAATAAAAGAAGTTCCACGAGGTAATCATTATAAAATATTTATTTCATTTTATTATAAGAATGTTTATCATTTTTATTTAATATAATAAATATAAAATAAAACTGATGATAAATGCCAGTCGTAAAGGTAAATTTTGTAAAATCTTTGCCTATCTATATCATTGAGGAAAAAATAATAATTAGAAATGTTATATGAGGCATAATTATTTTGTAGAAGAGAATCATGAGCACGTAGGCTGAAATGCAGTTAAAGACATTTTTTGTCAAATAAGTGGTGAAATAAAAATTGTTATGTATCTTTTATGCACATTTGATGTAAGATTAATTATTATCAAATTTATTTACAATTTAAATTTTGTATTGCACTAATTCTATCCATCTACGATCTCAATATAAATTTTAGTTTCAGCTATTTTTTTGTAGTTAAATTGTAGAGTTATAATTTTTTTTTTAATATTCATTTTCCAAACACATACTTAAAGAAAGAATGAACGTTAAATAAATGCATTATTTTTATGACGTAAAATTAAATAAATGTATTTGATGATTGACATGATGATCAATTTTCTGTTAAGAAAATCGGACAACAAAATTCTTTTTTTTAGGTTAAACCGACTATATTGGTTTAGCTACATCGAAATATAGTTTGAATGAATTATGCGTGATTATGAATTTTATGAAAAAGTCCCTTGCCATGGACATATAATATGGCTAATCATTAAAGATTGTTAAAAATATTTTATATTAAAAAATTGAGTACAATATAGCTAATATGAAAATAGATTAATACAATGTAAAACCGTCAGAAGTGAATACCTAAAGCATGGAATAAATAAATAGACTGTCCGATAGACTGATTTTTAAAAAGGAAAGTTGTTCTAAATGAAATAATCAATATTCTTTCAGCGAAATTTGAAATGTACTCGGTCCCCAATATCATTGGAATGCAAGTACGAAAACTCAATTGCTGTATTTCTATTCGTCAAACAAAATACATCGAGGAATCTTTAATTAAATTTAATATTAGTGACGCTAATCACACCAGTGTTCCTGCCAATCACTGTATATGACTGCAGAAAAGCCACTATGCGCCTGAGAAAAATTACCCATACAGAGAAGCAATGGGATTCTTGATCGATATTGTGGCTGCAAATAGACCCAGTACCAGATTCACAGTGTGTCATTAAATGAAAACCATTAAAACAAAATGCAGTCCTGGTTTTTTGTTTATATAAATCTGTGACAAGCAACTAGTTCATGAATAAATATATTAAAGACACTTTTTTTAATCACGCCTACATATACGATTAGAATATGATAATTCCATAATTTTAAGTCATTCAATAAACCTTGATAAATATTTTAATTTTAACTGATGATTTAAACTTTTCATTTCCGTAATAGCATTGGTTCTGATAATATTTTCCCTTCGATGAACTGCTTTATTTATATAACTCGTAATCAGACTTTATCATCCCCGTTAATTCACATTCAAGTTTTAAATTTCCTTATTCTTGAGGTTCGTTTAGGATCATAAATATATCGAACATAGGTTCATAACTTGTTCGAATATATGGAACACTTTTTAGTTTGAATCAGAAAGGTTAGTTGGGTCGAAAAGTTCTTAAGCTCGTAGCAGTGTACATTATATGTGTGGTAATTATCTCCATCAAGAGATCGATTATTACTCAATATCAACAGTAAAATAAAGATATCTAGATTTTACTCAAGATCAAGCGTAAAACCTTCACTTTCTTGTTTTTGGTCTTTTTTATACTTCTACAGATATCGTTTTCATCTTTCACAGGTGTAGCAGGTGTCATTTTTGCGTTCTGAGTTAAACTGTTTTTCAGCATTGAAAATTGATTGAAAATTTTGAAATAACCTACTGACTCACAATCGATTATTAATTTAGTTTATATTTTTTTCTTTTGTATATTGAAATTATTGTAGAATTTTCTGAATTACTTACATTGAGTATATTTACAGATTATGTCTAAATTTCATAATGTATGCAATATATTCTTCAACTTTCGTATTTGTCGCTTGAATTTTTTGTTTTTTTTAAAACCTATTTTCATATTGAATTATGTTTAAAATAAAATAAAAAATCATGTATGCAATTCACACGTGGTAGAAGTGAAACCTTCAAAAATGTTGGCTTCAAGATAATGAGACGAATGTAAAATTTCGGGAAGAGGATAATTGTAGGTTTTAGTTATGATCATAGTGATAAAAATATTTGAGTACTTACTATGATCACTTTCACTATTTTGAACAGTAAAATCATCATTATGCGTAATAGAACTTTCATTTTCCACATTCAATGATGCTTTTCGGCGTCCATGAAATTAACGAACACGTTCCATTGAACTTTTTGCTGTCTTTTTAATCTTGTTTTCCCTTTTTTTTTCGATAATCGCGACAATATTCTGCATGATAATCGTGAAAAACTCTACAAACGTATAATACGTACACGTATACAAAAGACCACGGTTGTGTGATGCCTTTTCTTAAGCTTTATACTACGCATGCGCGCATAAACACGTATGAACACACGTACAACGCTGAGACCGCATAAACACATATTAACACACGTAC
>JAYKKI010000018.1:7605000-7840000 GCA_039881145.1 Druceiella hillmani | reverse complement strand
GTAAATTTAATAATTTTTTATATTCATTGAAATTTTCAAAATAATTCAATTTAATTTTAAATCTGATGTGAAATTTCATTTAATTATATTATTAAACAAAAAATAAAGTAAGTAAACATTTTATGATAATAAAATTTATTGTCAAAATTAAGTTTTCATTTAAATTGTTTAAAATTTAATGATTTGTTTCAATTTAGATTTTACCAACGGTACTTATATTCTCACTCCAATCCTTTTATTATTTTATTTCAATTAATTATTTGCGTGCTAAATAAAGTTAATCTTGTGTTATGCCACATGTATACATGATTTTTTTCATGAATAAAGAATGAATTGTGCAAGTAATTCAACAGAAGTTGAGTATGATGATATTGAAGTCAGTATCGGTGTTAAAGTGACAATAAGTGGATTATCTATTTTAAATTTAAATTTCGTTATCATTTCTTATTTATATCTACAAAGATTTACGCATTTATTAACTGGTACTAAAATTAAATTCAAATACCGAATAATTACTCTTAAACGTAGTTAATTTAATTCATTGTGCCTACTATTTAATACATATTACATAGCGAAAGGAACTTTGTTCCAACCGAGTGTGTCATGACACCTTTCGTTCCTTTTCTTTTGCGTATATATTTTCTCATTTATGCTATTATAAATATGTTAGAGAAGTAGCAGAGAATTTTAATACGCCTAGTGAGGTATTACTTGCATTTTATAAAACATTAAAATAATATCTCAATGGATACGCATCCTTTTTTATGAAAATAAACCTATCGAGTAATTAAAATCTAAAAAAATTACTAGAAAATAAATGAATATGAGTTTGATTTTAAATCATTGCGATTTGAACAAAATCGCCTATTAAACTCATAAATATTCTGGTACTTTGCTAATTCCATTACCAATAATATTTATTATATATACTAAGGAATTTGATAATAAATATATCAATAATAACAAAAACATTAACGAAATTCGAGTGATCAAAAAGAACTAAAATGAATTATTTCCAATAAAAAGTAATTGAATATTTAAAAGAAGAATACTTTTATTATTATTATATATATATATATATATATATATATATATATATATATATATATATAAATAGCTACAGGATTGAATGTAGTAATATCATATAAGCAATGAAGCAATTATAGTTGATAAAGGTATATATAGCGCAGCATCGCATCTTATGTGTCAAAATTTATATCGTATTTTGGATAAATTTTGGTGTTGAAATATTTTATAATTCAAACATCCATCGGATTGTAATATTACTAGAAAATGGAAAATTATTTACTTTATTAACAAGAGAATGTTTTTTGTCTCAAAATGGTTGAATGCCAAAATTTTCATAACCTAGAACATAACAAGAAACTCGTTGTTAACAAAAATTTAATCTCTAAAACATTTCAGAATTCGATACTCTATTAGGATGTGAACTTACACCATAAGACAAATCACAATTTTTTGTGTTTTGACTAACGAATTTGGTCATATAAGCCTCTGCCTTTCTTAATTCTGACCATCTGGTCTAATAAAGTTTTTATCAGATATGACACAGTAAGCATTATTAAGCAGTTTTCCACATTTAAGCTGCCTTGATTTTAGGGAAGGTCAATTTGTTTTTCTAGATTTCAGACCTCCTTTCATGAGTAATCCACAAATTTGCCAAAGCATGTCTCTGACGAGAAATCCACAGCATTGATTATGTATGATTCCTTTACTGCAGCCAAGTATTATATATTACATTTATTGTAAGAGTCATATTTTTAATCTGAGATTCCACTGTTATGTGTTTTTATCCACTGTTAATATCGTCGTCCTCAAAAATTCTTCGAATATTTAATATGCCAGTTTACATATTTCAAATTGAAAAACTCTGCAAAAACAACTTAATTTGATATTAATCGATTCAGTGTGGTAATTAAAGTAATAACTATTTCAAATAAAACTTACGTAAAGATAAGAGTAGGTGAATCCACGTAATCGCATTTGAAATACGGTTAAATTCAAATTAATTATATTGAATAATGGAGATATGCGTGAGATAACAGGTATAAATAAATTAAAAGTGTAAAACGTCAGAGAGTATATGAATAGTCCATGTCTGTATGATGTTGCTGCGCACATATTTCTCTGTTAATATTGAGCAAGCTATTCTAAATTTTAAATCTCATTTTAGACATAAATAAAAAATTTCTATAGAATATATTAAGTGCGCGATATTGATGACTCTCGTGGTATCAATTTATCAATATAAACCATTTATTTATGGTATCACAAAGGAATTAAGTGACGAATGTATATAAATATAGAAATATATGCATATGTACGCTATTGATAAAAAAAGCATATTGTTTTATTTGACATGAGTCAAATTTAAATAAAGAAGCATTATTACCTTACTGACTTCGACGACATGTTGAACTATTAAGCATTAATATTAACAACAGCAACAACAAATTTTATCTTCGCAAAACTTTATCGTATTTTATACTCTTAGTAGCTTTTCTTCATTGGTTTCTCGAACAATAAATCTTATGTCTTAGTTTTATTATGTAATTAAAAGTTTTCGTATGTAATCCAAAAATACAGGACTTTATGCCTTCAAATAGGATAAAATTATTTCATGAATATGAATAAATTGTGAGATAAAAAATACGGCACATTCCCATAATCATACGAAAGTTTGTTATTACATATGCATAATATAAGACTAAAAGCTGCGAACGAAAGTGCTTCTAGAAAATTACTTCCTTTTCCGTATATTGGTTTCCTTTAAAGGCAACACTCGCTATATTTTTGCGTACTTACTGAGAATCGCCAGCTTATTACAATTATTATCCAATTTAAAAGTCTTGTCGGTGTTTGAGATTACATTCAACATTTGTGTAATCGAAGTTATTTTAACCCAATACCACATATATCGTTTATCAGAAGACGTCGTTTTTTAGGTGAAATTTGTCCTTCTTCGATTGCAAATTATTTCAGAATTTTGGTGAAATATTTAGTTTTACTTTTGTCAAAGTTTTAAAAAAGAAACACGTAAAAAGGCTATTGAATAATATGAATTGTATAACAACCATATTTAGGTGATGGCTTAAACCGCCAAGTCAAATTTGTGAATATGTCGTACAGTTACTTTACACTTTTACTTTTCAACAAAAAAACTCATCAATAAGTATTTAGGAGTTCAGCTATATTTCAAGTAAATCTTCATATGTTCATAATGAATGACGAATGCAAAATATCCTTAAAGAACCTTGAATCTGAAATTGTGTTATTTAATGCTTTTCAATTATAAATTATTCTTGTTAGATATATATTTGGAAATTTATGTGCCACAAAGAAATCAATATATATATATATATATATATATATATATATATATATATATGAAACAACTTAATCTATTACGTGCAGCCATCTAGTAGGCCAGGTTAATATTCCAGTAGTGTAAAAATGTACGCAGTTAGATGAAAAAAAAATTTATTTTTAAGTCTTCCCTACTGTCGAATTTTTCTTCTCTAAGTGATTGTTTATGCCGTTGAATAAATAATATCTATAATAGTGACTAATATTCTCAACTTAATAATAAATACAATGATTGCTAACATGCAAACCGCCTTCTTTTTTAATAAACATAAAAAAAGTTCTCAGTTTATTTGGGCTATATTGCAACTTATACAATTTATAGAAAATTTTCTTCTTTTAGTTTTCTTCTAGGATCGTTTAGAATTGGTCCTTCCTCAAAATTCACGTTCACATCCTAGAAATTTGTTCATAATGGGAGTTCTTTAAAGATACTCTATGGTACTCGGTAGTCTATATGGAAACATTATTTTTTATTGCAAATACCTTAAAAAAACTACATATAGGTAATAAAAGTAGATGCTGTTGCAAAATGGAATGATTAAACAAAATCATTAAATGAACTTTTAGAAATCTCAATCGATTATATAATCGATTTCTTGCTAAATCTTATTCATTTATAAAGTTTTTAAAAATTTTAAGAGTTTATATACAAGGAATGTTCTGCAACTTTACACGGTTCGGCATTCGATTAACCATAGTTATTGTATTGAACAGACATTGAGTACATAAACGTTAACGGGCACAACATATCAAGTAAATTACAAATTATGGAATCTCCAAAACAAACCATAATTAAATGTCATAATAAATTAAAAGTTAATAAATAATGAAATATAAACTAAACTTGACAAATTTTCAAATTATGTGAGTAATTGTCTATGAGTAATACGAATGTTCCAAAACAAGAATGCCATTAATCAAGTTTGATTAAACACACGATTCAATGCATACTCAATTGATTCTGTCGAATACTTTAGCGATTTGGTAAGTAATATGGTAAGAGTTGATTAGTATATATATATATATATATATATATGTATATATATATATATATATATATATATATATATATATATATATATATATGTATATGTATATATATATATATATATATATGTATATATATATATATATATATATATATATATATTTATATATATATATAGGCAATTATTTGTAAAAAATATCAGACAATTAAACGTCCATTTACATCAACTTTTTGCTCGCAGTTAGACCATACCTCTTAATTATTGCACAGAGAAATGTTGACAGTGTTAATAAAACTTGCTTCTTTTTTTTTTTCCACAATCGTTTTTTGACGAGCAAATAACTTATATTTTATTTTAAACATTGTACTTCGGTTTAATTTCAAATATACAGCCAAATCCTGAAAAAAATATGTATAAAATATATGAAAAAAATATACTCCAATTATTATTATAATTTATATGTTATTAAATTTTATATTATTAAAATATACTCCATTTATTATTATATTTATATGCGCACAGGCGAGCTGTACCTACGATCACATTAGCAGCTCCTTATTTGCTGTTATAGTCGATTCAAAGCAACGTAATATGTTAAGTGATATTTGTAAATTCCAAACTTTGACAATTTGAAGGAAATAGTAATGAGCATTCAGATCCAAATTAAAGAGCAACTGTGATAACTAAAAATCTTTAATTTTTAGAAAACCAAAATAAAAGGGAATCAAATATCAGACTATATTTAATTTAATTTATCTTATATTTAGAAGTACTTACACAATACAAAAAGGAAAACATGCTTACATATATATATTTATATATATATATATATATATATATATATATATACATATATATATATATATATATATATATATATATATATATATATATATATATATATATTAAGTGTTTTTAGGTGTACTAGAATTGAAATTATAAATTAGAATATGGAAACAATAAAGATAGGGAAAGTCAACTTTAATGGACCGACAAAAGAAAAATAAAAAATATGAATCCACAGAATCATGCCAAAGAACGCATGAAGACGTCCCTATTGGAGTTAGCGAAAGTTAACTCTTTGTATGATATCACCTAAGGACACAAATTTGAAGCAGTTAGGGACTTCATATACTCTTCAAATAACGGAGAGGTAATTTAAAAATTCAGACACTTATTAAATCGTTCAGACAGTTATTTTATTTTTTTTCTTCATAATTTAAAAAAATGGTTAATTAGGATATTAAAATATTTCATTTAAATAGTTAGGATTATTATCGTCTTATTGTATAAACTAAGTAAATAAATAAACGCTTAAACTTTAAATTCAGGAGTAGTTCAGATAAGGTATATAACATCGTCTTACACCCTCACCTAAATTACGAAAAATGACTATCGATTCTGAAATATATTCATTTTAAAAGGTTAACAAAATGGAGTGAACTTAAGCCGACTTGTAATATTTAATACTTATTCTAATAATAATTCAGCCAACAATATTTTTAATCTACTTAAGTGTGCTTCTCGGTTTGCTTATAACAATAAGAAAACATCTTTCGAAGTCTCTCCTTATATTTTGCATTCAAGAGTTTGAAAAGGATCATTATTTCTCAGGAAAGTCCCATTCATCTACAAACTTTAACGTTAATGCGATATGTAATAAAACTTACATCAAACTGATGGTTATGTAAATACTAAACAATAAATAGAACTTTACCCAATTAATTAATTTGCGAATTAATTTGGAGACTTAGAATATATCTACCATTTAACTACACTTTCAATTGTTTTACTAGTGGTTTTATTGTAAAAAAGGAAAAAAAATGTTCATAAAGCAGTTTTAAAATGATAGTGTAATTTCATTTTCTTTTATTTATTCTTCTTTTTAAAATAGAAAACAAATAACGTATAGATTAAAAAGTTAAACTTAAATATAAAATAAACTGACTGTTAATACAAATGTCAAACCTTAATGTATTTAAGTCAGATCGACATCTGGATAAATTTCACAAATAATTATATAATTTTTGATTTAGTTCAATTTAAGAAACTTGTTGTGTTGTAATATATGAACATTGGAGATTATAAATATCATCATTTAATATTATCTAGGGTAATGTTTTTTTAAAGCTAGGTTTTAATTTCATCAACTTACTAACTGTACCCAGTGGCCAGACTTCATTCGCATGAAATTGGGAATGAAAAGTGTTTAAATTTCTTTTCCCTCATGTGATGCTATAGATAGACAAATATTATAAAAACAAGTTTTTGGGCTTCTGTTACCATACTCTACGCTAAGTCAATCCCTTTTTTAAAATGTATAGATAATAGGAAAATGGGTAAATCTAAAAATCGGCATAGTAGAATAGTGCTCAGGAAAATCATATAAAAGCAGAGAGGATATAATTTAAAACACGATAGTGTAAAAGAGAAAACGTGTGAAAATAAAACACTGCGGTAATATTTTTATACTTGCAGTTTGGTTGAATATTTTACAAGCTATCGGTTTTTCTATAACGCTATAAATGTAATATTTTTTTTAATAAATAAGTCAATAAAACTTTTTTGGGCAACACGGATTTCGGTTTTTAATTCAATATGTTATTGAAAACGTACTTTTTACACAAGTACTTTTATTTTGTATTGTTTCTATGGAATTTTTATTTACCTTCCTGTATTTATTTACGTAAACAAGTAATAGTAAAAGATCTTAATAATTGAATGCGTTTAAGAACGATCAATAATAAATTTTACCATTTGGGTGAATTTTCAATATAAATCAAATTAATGTCTAAATGGTTATGATATATAGTAAATTATTGTAAAATATTACATACATGATAATGTCAAAAAAGGTTTGTTTATTTACGACATTGATGAACAATCATCTGGCGATTTTACTGCTACAGGAGCATTATTTTATAGTTAACCAGAGTTACGGAGCGTTGATAAACGAGCAGAGTAGGTAGATAGCCAAACGTAACAACAAAAAATATAATTCGAAAAAATATTGGAAAACAACAAAAAGACCAAGGAAAACAAAAAATCACAAAAATAATCTAATCTGATATGTCGGGTAGGATTTTAGATCTGGGTTAAGGGGTAGGATAAGTAAAGAAAAGGATTAGAAGAGTTGTACATGAAAGGAAATGGAATGTTCAAAGGTGGGGGAGGTATGATCTTTCAGACGGTTTGTGAATGATAAAAGAGATGGTGAATATTTGATGTCGGAAATGAGTTTGTTCTATAAATTGGCAGTATAAACAGTAAATAAATACTCATAGAAAGAAGTAGAATATTTTGAGAAATTTTTCAGAACGTAGACCCAGGCAATGGGTATAAAGTGCTGTGAATTTTTCAACAAGGTAAGACAGACTGTGAGGGTTATTTAAAATGAAATAATGTGAAAATTGCACCGGTCATGAATCTCCCTCCACCTGGGCCGTATCCTAAGGTCAAAGACCTGATCAGATTTTCTGAGTCACAAAATTTAGCGAATGCATAAATGTTAAGGGCGTTGAAGTTTGTTAAGCAATTTTTCTTTAAGAGCTGGATAGTATACATCTCCGTAGTCTATTAAAGGCAATAGCGGTGTTTGACACAGGTAAATTTTTCTTCAAGAAGAATGAAATATTGAAAGCATTTATGGAAGTATATTCTTCTAAGGATGGGACAATTGGCATCATTAACTCGGGGCTGCTAATTAGGTCACAATATTAGTAGATGCAGTGGAAGAAGTTTGCAGTGGAAGAAAAGAGGATACCTGTGTCCTATAGCAACAATTGTGGCAAATAAGGTAACTAAACCTAGAACGAAATTTCCTACAACAAATAACGATGGCCTAAAACTTAGTGAGATTGACAAGGGGACCCATTTTTTTTTACCAAGGGGAGCCTTTTACCGATGAAGCTTAAATCCGCTTTCAAGGAATTAATAGGGGCAGAAATATTACTGGGGTCAGTATATATGTATAATTGGAGATCATCTGCATATAAGTGATACTTGCAGTGAAGGTTTTTAACGACAGAATCTATAAATATGGAAAGAGGAAGCAGAAGAAATAAAAAATACCGGCACCAAATCAGCCCACTCTGAACAATTTTCATTAAATCTTAGGCTTACGCCCATGTCAAGTGCTTATTAATAAATCTGAAAAATTGATCGCGAACTCTAGGTTTGATTACTTTGGATCGAACGATTACTTAGGATAGATCGAAGATTTTAGACCCATTTAAATAATATATAGTTAATATATAGTTAATAATAAACATTTAACTATATATTGCAAAAATCACGAATTTTGAGAGTGTGAAGGTAAGAGGGGACGTAGGTATAAATAAGATTTTTCAAATCACTCAAATAGCTTATCCTAGAGGGCGAGTAACATACGACTAGTAAGAATTAGGATTTGTGAAGAGACACTTTTAAAAACAGGTACTCTACAATAGACAAGTTTTTGGTAAGTGATTTTTTTAATAATTCTGAATAGTAAGTAAGCTCGAAGATATATTGCGACTCTTCCACCATGTCTCCCAGTGCGATTGTTATGCAACAGGCTTTAACCGGGAAGTGGGTACAGGATTAAAGGAAGTAAGGATGAGCAACCATGATTAACTAATGATATAATTATGTACCGGTAAATTCTCTACAACTAGTTATAAAATCATAAAAATGGGTAAGGATGCTTTGTGCCTTTAGATAGCGGAAGTTTAAATTGTTTTTGCTACTACAAAATATAAAATGGAGTATATCATGATTGGTTCGACAAGAATCACAAAAGGAATCAGCGGCATTTAAAAGAGAGAAATTGTGTTTAAAGTTAGAGAAAAACGAGATAAAGGGGCTAGTGAGGAAACAAATAAATAACTCTTATAACAAAATCAAACCAAAAACAAAATATACAAGAACGGAACCAAACTACCAAAAATAATTGTAATTAAAGAAAAATAAAACAAAGCTGGCATATCGAAATAAGTTATGCATGTACCGCCGGTAATAACAATATATTCAGGATAAAAAGAAAGAGAAATCACATAAAATATTGTTAGCTAAAAATGTACAATACGGAATACACCTAATGAAATTATCGTAGTCTTCTACAGCTAAAGTATATTATGCAAATTAATTGCCAATTAAATATGTGATATAATAATTAAAGAATAGAAATAAAACTAGGTATATTAATTATTTTTTTGGTTTTGTGCATGGTAAATATGTCCGTTCGATATTGTTGTTGCCAGGGAAGGATGGAAGGGGGAGTTTAACTTGGTCTAGATATCCACGACCCCTTACTATTTCTTTATGACCCTCAGGTAACATAACAATTATTTTCCCATTACTGGTACAGCTGTTATTCCGATTCACATGCGCCTCCACATATAATAATTGTTTGGTTCGAATTAAATTCCGTGATAAGTGCTCTTCAGCTATTTTTTTCCAAACTAAGTGGCGATCCTCATAACGTGAAAATTTGATAACAATGTGATGAGGGTTCGAACGCTATGCACTGACAGCGACCAAATGGTAACAGACCTTCAGGATGGGGTTACTTATGAAAGAATATCTTAGCTTCCCGATGATTATATTGAGGGCAACACAGACATAAGAGGAACGAGCGTCTTTCTTAATGACGTGAATTAACAGAGTCTTCTGCCTACTTCTTCCCTCTAGGTCCTGAACCCGAAGCTTTAAATGACAGTATTCAGTCGAAATACAAGCAACGATTAAAACATTCGTTTTTTGTCAAAAGTAAACAAACATATTATTCATTCTAGTAATATACTGTACTGTATTTAATAAATTGATAAAATGATCTATTTAAATGATTAAAGGTAATAAATATCTGTTATTTTTACAGTACAAAAATACCTCTTGCCAATCTACCGACCAAGAAAACCTATTGTTTATTAAGGAGTTAAACTATTTCAAATTAATATATCTTATTATTAAATTCAGGAAAACTATTCCAATTTTCTATGTTCATTTATTGCAAAAAGATAGTTAAAGATTTAAATCTATTTTATGATACATTTAGCCGTAAAAATGACATCATTATTATATTCAAATTATATATCGTGTACTTACCAAGGTTTATAAAAAATATGCTTAAAATATAGAACGCAAGGGAGTCGTAATAATAAAAATAATAAAGAAGAAATAAATTGCAAACATAAAACCTTAAAAATTAAATATGTACAGCGTAAAAATAATAACCATAACTGAGATAAAACAAAAAATTTAAATAAACCGACTTCTAATACGATCCCTCTGAGAAAAGAATGTAAAATTGTTCCAAGTATCAGTTATTCGTTATTCGGTATTACAAGCTTGTCAATACCTTTCAAATAATGAAAATAATTTATTACCACATAATGGCGTGTAACAAGCTCTTTGTAAAGTGAGCGATTGTTTTCCTTAACTTGTTTGCTTTTGTATTTTTAGATAGTCTAAATATAGACGCATTTATATTTTGGTTCGCAGAGACAAACGTTACCGAGTTAAATCCATTTCACAACACCTATCTGTTGTGATTAAATGGTGGCGTTCGTGTCCGAAAAGCAACGAAATTTATCACAATTAACTAAAAGCTGCCGAAGATTTAACGTCATATATTTTTTATAATTTACTTGCATATCTAGAAGTTAAATTCTAGGTATAAAAAATTATATTTTTCAACCTATTAAGCTTTAAACTACAAAACTTCTATGAGGCGCTATAAGCTATTTTCATTTAATTTATCGATAGTTTTAAATAATTGCTGACGTACACAGTGATTAAATATTTAGTGACTTCAATATATTTTATAAGCGATTTCACTATTTTACAAATTTCCATGAATTGTAAATTATTTTATTCTACCATTTTAAATAAGTTAAATGGTTGATATTTGATAAATTACACTAAAACGTCTTACGTACGTGGACAAATATATTTTCTGTTTATTTGAAACTTTTTAGAACCTATATTACGATAAACTATGATTGAATTTCAGCAGTTTTACAGAATTAGAACAAACACAAGTTAATCTTCAAACAAAGAAATTTTGAATATAACTTAAGTTCTTTCATAATAAAGATAGCAAAATGCACTATATGATATCAAAAGATCCGTTCATATCTTAAAGGACAATAGTGGTTCTCTTATGAAAAATGGAATACTTGCGTATCCATCAGCCAGTTTCCATCTGTCACAGCCGTTTTCTTTGGAAACTGTTTGAGGTATAAACATATAATACAGTATACTTGCGAAGTATATTGACCCATAAAAATTGTATATTCTAGTTTAATACTCAAACCAATTTATATTAAAATTTTAAAATGAAAAAATATAATAATGGAATTTTTTAAATTTTGTACATTATACGAGTTATTAATTGAAAGAGAAATGTATAAAAAGTCCAAAACTATTTGGTAAATGATTTTATACAAAATATTCTAGAGATATTGTTGAAAATGACCACGCCGTTTTTCTCAGACTCCGTTTGACGTAAAAGTTAGCATAGTGAGAAAAAACACTAATTCCCAGGCCTTTTAAAAGTTAACACTTAACATAATTTATGTATATAATTAATCTTAAGTGGGACAAAAAAAAGTTATGAGGGTTCCAAAACTATGATTTCAGAATGCCTGTATTTTGCTAGAAATTTCTTACAGTGCTAAGTAATAATTTTGCGAGAATTATTCTTTGTCTTTTGATTTACGTGACCTAATAAAGCGTAATTAATTAAAATCAATTTCATGTTATTTAAATATTAAACACATATTTATTTATACCACCCTTAACTAGTCGCAATCATCCACTAATTCGAAACAAAATTATTGATAATACATTACACATATTACACGGGTGGTCAGATTTTTTAAGTCGTGCAATAAGCTGATTACGATCTCTAACTCAGCCACTCATATTCTATAATAGCTTTCAGAACAATGTTAAATCAATAAAAAAAATTATATTTCCTGTAATACTAACATCAGTTGCCAGAAATATATATGAGTTTATAACAAACGTATAAAACCTATAGAATTTTAAAATTAAAATTTGCTACCCGTAATTTGCAGTAAGTTAGGGAAATTATTAAATTTTGTCACTGCATAAAACTTAGAATCAAATAATTTCAATTTCACCTCAATGGTAGCTCCTGCAGCATGTAACAAAGAACTTGTCTGTTATTTATGCGGGATATATTAAACCAAGTACATTTAAAGCGTTTTTCTACAAAGAAGGTATTTTTTCCTTTATGGGTCGACTGTGGCTGTAATATAAAGGTTGTTTAGTAGAAATTTAAACAAATAAACCTGCCAGTTTAGATTTATTTGCTTGTCTTTCTATTTACGTTAGCTTACATTAAAAAAATACAGCTCTGATTTCTGTTAAAAGTAATTTAAAGAAATACTATTAATTAATCTTCGCAAGAATAATGGAAAGAAAATACCACCACATAATTAATCATTCCATTTTCACGTTTTACTATCCGTGAAATATTTAAAATATCTCTAATCGAGTTTCGAGGATACAAAATCACAGAAAAAAGAAACAGATTAAAAGGGTTTTGAATCTAAGGATATGGGTCCGCGTGGCGTAAGGATCTAATAGAGGAAAATTCGTCGAGTCTATTAATAAATCACGAAACAAAATACCTCTTACAATGAAGTCTTCAATGGAGCTAAACTCGTATATTAGGAAGAAAATAAGACAGTGTTTAACCAATTATTTCCACTCTAATTATAAGTGAAAAATATATCTAAACTGTGAATTCTGTTGTTTACATTAACACACTAACATGTACAGAAATACATCAAGAGACCAAATATAGGTTAGAATGTGTTATGTTTCCAAATGAAATTCGTCCAAAGATGTCCTTACATAAATGAATAAAATAAACATCAGAAAAATTTATTAATAACACTAGCATAGCATTAACAAAACACTCGTCGGTGACGCGGTGTTGCCTTTGCCGCTTGAGCTTCGGAGCATGTTAAATAAATTCTAACGAAATATTGATTTAAAAAATTTGATTTAAAGCTTTTTTATTTTGTCTGAAGAATCTTTATATATTTTCTTGTCAGGTGTCACTACTCCCGCTACACTCTATATTCACTATACTCTTTTATAATCGATTATCGGCAATCACAAACTTGCTCTTTGTCTTTCTACATTTTTATTGCCGTTATATGTAAATATTTGAAATGGTTTGTCAAAATGTTTCAATAATAATAATTTTTTTATATAAATACTGAAATCTCCTTGAGTGAAAATCATACTTATGAAATAAATACACCTAAAAAGAAGAGATAATAAAAATTTAATAAGATACAGAAAGTAATGAAAAAATTAGTGATAAAACAATGTAATATTTCATTAAATTCACTTCTTTACTACCCATTTACTAAGCCCAGATCAGCTTTGAATATTTGTTTTCAGTAATTATCCATAATATTTTAAACCTTTACCAATATTAATTAATAATATTGTGTACTTTTGCTGTACGATTGGATAATCAAAATGTTAAAAAAGGTCATTATGTATGAACGGTTTGGCTGATTTCAATATAACTATTTTTTTGTTGTATTTAAGACACATTTTTACCATTTTATGTAACAGCATGACAAGGTGATAACAGAGCAACTGTTATAACTATAAATTTTAATTTGGACTTAAATACTTTTAGTTTCATGTTACTTTAAGTTTAATTATTAACCACGGATGCATCAAAATCAATGAGCAATTATTAATCGTTTTAACTCTTAAAGGGTTAGGATGTCAACGTAAAAAGTGTATGGATATGAAATACGCACATGTCCTAATAGAAGAACTGAGATCTACACTTAAAAATTATATCACAATATAATAAAAAGTACTTATACGTATTTGTGCCACACAATAAAATACAATTTCACACCAACATTTAGGCTTATTTATATATACATATATATATATATATATATATATATATATATATATATATATATATATATATATATAAATATATTTTTTTTTGATACACTTACACAATAAAGTACCTTTTTATGTATTTACTCATCAAACTCCCGACATTATTTAGGAAATTATGACTGTAGTATTCGACAGAATCAACTAAAATGCAGTGGACCGTGTATTTCATTTACCTTGGTTTAAAGGTATCCTTGTTAGGGAACATGCTTATTACTCGTGGCCAATTACTCACATTATTTAAAACTTTTTCAAGTTTTGTTCATGTCTCATTATTCTTTAATTTTTAATTTAATATGACAATTAATCATGTTTGTCTTGAAATATTCCGTAATTTGTAATTTAATTTATATATTTTGCATATTAACATTCATAGATTCAATGGCTCTGCAATAACACAACTCGGTCGATTCGATGCTAACCCTTTGTGAAATTGCAGACAGTTTCTGTTTTATAGATCGAGTAAGAGTTAGCATAAGAGTAAATAATTGATTAAGATATTAAAAAGGTGATTTCATGATTGTGTTTATTCCTTTTATTTTTAGTAATTTTCTCTTTTATTACTTGTATGTAGGTTTTTCGAATTTACTTATATTGCGTAGATCGTAATAGAGGATTATTTCAAAATTTTAAAAGATATTTGCAGTACAAAACATTGTTTCTTTATATACTAGATTATCATGGAGTACCTTTAACCCATTCCGGTAATAAAAAAAATAGCAGGATGTTAACGTGAGTATTTGAGGAATATCAAATTCCAAACGATCTTACAAGAAAAGTACTGGAGAAAACACCAAGAATTATTTGTTCAGGTTTGTAAACAACTACACAGAGAATTAAAAATTCGACAATAGGGAAGACTTCAAAAATATATTTCTTTTAATCTAACTGCCCAAATTTTTAAACTACAAGTACTAGCAAGTACTGGCTGCAAGTAAATACAAAAAGTCGTTGGAGATGTATTTTGATTTCTTTGTAACATTTAAATTTCCAAATATATTTATGCAAGAGTAAGTTATGTTGAATTATAATGCATTAGCTAATACAATTTCATACTCAAAGTTCTCTAAAGATATTTTGCCTTCATCATGATTATGAACGTATGAAAATTTATTTAAAATATGGCCAAACTCCTATATACTTACTGATGAGCCTCTATGTGGAAAAGTACAAATTTAAAGTGACTTACGATAGATTTACAAATGAACGCAGCTAAAGTTTGATTTTGTTGTTTTGACAATAATCGAAATATGTTTGTTTTAAAAACTATATTGTACGATAGCCTTTTGACGTGTTTCCTCTTCAAAGAACTACTTTTCATAAAATAACATAATATTCTCAAATGTGAAATTAAGTTTTATCTCACATAAAATTAAATTCATTTGTAATTTCTAAAACGAAATTTTGCCATTGGATTTTATTAGATTAAAATAACTTTGACAACACAAATGTTGAATGTATTCTCAAATAGAGACAAGGTTGTGAAACTTGACAAGTGTTTTATTAAACTGACGATTCAAGACAGAAGAAAGAAAGTAATTTTCTACGAGCACTGTCGCTAACAAGTTTTACCCATATGTTATGCATATGTAAGCACAAGCTTTCATTAATTATGTGAGTATGCCGTATTATTGATCTCAAAATTTATTCATGTTCACGTTAATCATTTTAATGAATTTGTGAACGTAGGGTTTTTTTATCATTGGATTCCATACTAAAACAGATAAAAGATTAAATGGTCGAAAAACGAATGGAGAAAAATGAATAAGAGCACACACCAAGATTTTGCGAAAATGAAATTTGAAGAGAAAATTGTATTGAAGCTTCTTTTTAGTGGTAATGATTAATAGTTCAACACGTCGTAGTCGATAAGCTAATAAAGCTTCTTTATTTAAATTTAATGTATGTTAAATAAAACAATACGCTTTAGTTTTTTGTCAATAGTATACATACGCATGCGTTTCCTTATGTATGCATGTTTGTTTCTTTATTCCTTTGTAATACCTTGAATACTTAGCCGATATTTATATATCGATACCATTAGAGCCTCCGTAATCACACATGTGACATAAACTATGAATTTTCTTGATTTTGTTTAAAATAAATACAGCGATTAGGAATAGCTTGTCCAAGATCAATAGATAAATATACGCGAAGGCATAGCTTGAAACATCGTGCCGACACGGGACTGTTGATGTACTGGTCTGATATTTTAAACTTGGAATTTATCTATTTTTGTTGTCTCACGTGTATCTCCATTATTAGATATTAATGAACAGTATTCTAACCGTAATTATGTGAATGTACCTACTATTATTTTCTCGTAAGTTTTAGTTTAAATTGTAAGCTATTACTTAAATTAGTTTTCAGATTCAATAAGTAACAAAACATTTAATTATTTTTTCATAATACCTGACATATTAGATAGTCCAAAGATTTTTGAAGACGAAGATATAAACAGTGGACAGTTTATATTTAACTCACATTAAAAAAGTGACCGTTACGATAAATCTATTATACAATATTAGATTGCAGTAAAAAAATTATGGACAATTAATGTTATTAATTTCTAGATAGAAAAACTTATTTGTGAAGGACTTGTCAAAAGGGCTCTGAATTTTGTATGAACAATGTTTGGCCTTCTTTAAGTTCAGAACAGCTTAAATGTGGAAAACTGCTTAGTAATTCTGACTGTATGATATTTGCTGATAAATTTATTAGATTCGTTGATCAGAATTAATAAAGGTAGAACTTTATACGACGGAATTACGTCTATTTAAGTTTACTGAAAACATAAATTTTAAAATCTTGCTACTATTTTTTCGTGGAGAGAAACTTCCTACTAATTTCAGAGTTGTACCTCTAAAACGACGGTTAAGGATTTATATTAAAATAGGTTAGATTTTTATGACATCAAATAAAGTTATTAGATGAATTTATGTTAGTAATTTAGGATAAGAAAAATTTTTGAAAAACACACAAAATTAAATATTTTCGAACAAACTGATTTGATCATGGAAACTTTCAAAACAGTCCCAGTTTATTAGATTTTTACTGATTTAGGAATTTATTATACGTAACACAACAAAAGAAAATCATTTAATTGAAAAGTTAATTTAGTAATACGTAACAGAAATTAATGTTAGTGAATAGAGCCTGTGACCATGCCAGCTTATATCCGGGCAATTTTCCGGTTTAGTTTCATAAACAATATTTTCTACCCATGTTCATAATGTCAAATAAACAAAATTAATAAAATATTTACTCTTTTACTCAGTAAGTTTTTTATAGTCAATTTGAATTATTTTTATAAAACGATCGAAAAACTAACGTTAAAAAATTTGTGATTTTTCTTGCAGTGTAAATTCTCAACCTTACGGAGGATCAAATTGTGAAATGGTTTCGAAACCAAATTTCTGTCAAAAATAAGTATTGAGAATTTGATACATGTAAGTTATTGTAATGTTTTGTTATAATTGTCATCTGTGTTTCCATTTAATATATATGATTTAATAATACCCCTGATCATGTTCAGCTTTTTCTCACAGAGTAAGATAACAAATTAATGGATAATTTGTGAAATATTTCCAAAACAAAACTTACTCAAAACATGCCTTGAAATTTTGACACATGAGGTAGCCTTTATCTTAGTATATGTAGTAAATAATTATTGGTATTAGAATTAACAACATAAAAGATATTCATGAGTATAATAGGTACTTCTGCCCAATTTATAATGGTTTAAAAACAAATTTATAACTACTTTTCTTCTAGCAAATTTCTAGAGTTTAATTACTTGGTAGATTTAGTAACGTAAAGACCACTGCATATTCAATGATATGTTATTTCCATCTTTTATAAAATAAAAATTACACCTCACTTGGTGATTTGTAAATTTTCCCTCATACTTTTTTACGTCGTATTTACAATATAGTAGTTAGCAAATATATGTGAAGAAAATAATTTCGAAAATCTGTAGTAGTTTTTGTCATTGTAATATCAATAAAATAGCTGTCAACTCTGCATTGAACTAGCACCATAAGGGAACCGTACACATTTAAGCACTTATAAATATTTAATTTTTAAGGGTAAATACTATTTCTAATTAAGTTATTTACAGATATTTATTTTTCTCAAAGTAAATATATTGCCCATATCTTTCATATGCATAAAATAAATTGTTCTTTTTACTTTTGCTATAGAATATCCTATTATACCAAATATTATACAATAAAGATGGTAGGCTAACTAGAAATTGTGGCAGTGTTCTAAAAGTGTGGAAGATCAGTGAGTAAGAACATACTCTTTGAAGAGCTATATTTTCTTGTTGCGTGAACCAAAAAACTTGAAATTCTTACAGCAATATAACGCATTGATTTCAACTTCATATATCAAGGTATTTCTGAAAAAAAGGCTTTGGCCGCAGATGGGCGGACGGCTATCCAAGTGAATATTCGACGATTTTGGTTTTTTTGTTCATTTAGAAGAACGAGACTCTAATTATATTTTTATTATTTTTAAACGATTTTAAATGTGGTTTCTCTTTATCCGTATCTTTTAGATTGTTATTCGAAGTTTTAAAAAACCACGTTTTACCATGTTAGATCATGGCGACTGAAGGCGCTCGTTCACGTAAAAGTTTATGAGATGTGACGAGCAAACATGAGAACATGTCGTGCCTTCATAAATATGTGTTTCCGAGCCGGACTTGCCCCGTATTTTATGTGACTGGTCACGATACCGACTTACTGGCAGAAGATTAAACTCATAACCTAATTAAATGTTATTGTAAATTTATATGCTGTATGTGGTAAAATAAATCATAATTGTAATTAACTTTTATTGGAAGTTTTATATTTTGTTTGAAAACAATTTTCGAACTGATTTTATTATGAGAATGAAATAATAAATATTTAATTCAATTTTATATGAGAAATTTGTTTATAAAATTTTAGTAAATGTGATGGAGCACGGATTATTGCTATTGTTTATGATCTTTATGTATATGTATACCAGTCAACTTAAATAGTTAATTAGTGAGATGCAATTATGCAAATTTCTACAATACTACCTTCGAGTATAATATAGTTTCAAAATTAAAACACTGCTTCAAATCATAGATGATGTCTTTAATTATTTTTACATATCCCTATAACTTTATGAGACGTATAATATCTCATAAAGTTATAGGGTATTACGTATCCCTATAACTTTATGAGATATTATAATAATTTATACTAAGTTTACAATGAGTACGTGAACATATAAGTCCTTTTTTATTATATTCAGAAATAATACAGTTTATGTTTGAAAGGTATAAGTTTACATTTACACTTTTTATGACAGTCGAACTGTCTATATGACACATACAGAATGAGAAACGTTCGTTGATATTTATATAATGCAGTCCATTTTTATTACTAACAGCATCTAAATGAGAAGAGTTATGAAATGTTATCGATTTTAAATTCCCTTTAGTTATATTGATATGAATGGATGTCGCTATTTTGAGATTATTGCCAATCTATAAAAGTGGATTGCAGTGACCTATTGTTTTCCATGCTGTATTTTTAATGATGAAATAACTGTCGACAAATTTGTATTTATGTATTTTTGTACACAGTTTATATATACTGCAGACTTGTTGCAACAAGAGAAATATTTTACGGTCAACCAGAATATCAAGCTACCCCCGTGGGACAAATGGCCGGGAATCGAACTTAGGTCCCACGGTGCACCGCAACATCATAAACCGCATGTCCTGCGATCAAATCAACCCACAAGGCCGACCACAATTTTTCAACACAGATTTTTCTCATTTGTAAAGAAAAAAATTGCAGATAATGGCAGTAAAACTAGAAATTTAAATTTTCTTTTGGTAGAATAGAATTTGCATATCCAGTAACAGTACTAGTACTCAAGTTCAAATGCGTATGCTACTAATCTGCATACAATCACTCAAACCTATCATTATTAGTTAAGTACCGGGCTAAAACATAAAGTGTGGATATATATTTTGGTGCACTTAATAAAGATGTTTAGACGACAATAAACATTTTTAGCTTCCAAATTGTGATACAGCCAAATTGGTAGGAAATCCAAAATATTTTTGGAAGTAGATCTTTATTGTAACACAAACTCTTTATAAGTTAAACTTTATGGTGCATAAAATTACCACTTCTAAAGTGATAATTTTTGAAGCCATTGAATAATAAGTGATTCTTGTTGAGATTTTTTGTCTGGTCAATGAATTACTTTAGTTTGTTCTATATTAATGTAGTTTAAAGTTAGGAAAATAAACGGTTAGGTTTTTATACCACGAAACGAAAAAATAAAAGTTTTGTAATGAATTTATTAATATAACTTATTCTCCTTTTTTAACAAAGACTTATTTATCTAATCTCTTTTCATCTGTTCATTTGCCATAGTCATTTTTCTCTCAACTTTGACGCAGTGTTTTTATAAGAAGGAAATTTGAAATAAAAAAAAAGATTGTAAGAGAAAAGGGCAAGGGGAGAAAGTAGATTTAATTAACTCACGAGTTCTTATGTCACATAACAATTCTTTATTTCTTAGGATACCACACCTGAAAAGCGCAAAAATTGGACATTTTTAAAGTCGCTTATATGTATATCCATTATTTGTCAAAGTCGTTTTGTGCAGAAACAGTGCGAGGTAAAACTCAAAATTTGGCTAGTTTTAAATACGTTATAAGGTCTTCGTTCATCCCAAATTTCGAGATTTTGGTCAATGAAAAATACCCTGCAATATTTTGTGAGTGTGTAAAAGTAGGTTATATTTGAAAGGCCGTATCTTTTTGTTATATTTTTATTATATCTGAATATTTAATATTAAAAAATATTGATGTAAAAATTGTATAATCATCAAATTGAATTTAAATTTGTTTTAATTACCTGTATGTAATAAGAAAAGCGCAAAATTTCTCAAAAATTAAGAAATTCAAAACAAATTTTGTAAATATTTGGTTAACTTCAAGCAAACCTTTGGTAAAATTATTTTTTTAGGGTTCCGAACCTCAAGAGGGTAAAGGAACCTTTATGAGATTACTCACGTGTCTGTGTGCCTGTCATATCCATGACTTAAACTTAAATAACGTAAAATAACAAAATGGAAAATATGACATGCCAATAATATATATATATATATATATATATATGTGTGTGTGTGTGTGTGTGTGTGTGTGCTTGTGTGTGTATGTATGTATATATGGGGTATCCTTTGAAAAAGAACTTCAAAAATATGTAGTATATCTTAGATATATTGAAAATATTGCAGAAAAAATATGTTTTTGAAATACTCAACCTAATATTGTGAAAAAGTAGTTTTAGAAGCTTACGCAAAGGCTGTAAAAAAACTACCCCGATTATCCTAGGATAAAAATAATTAAACAGAAATACTACTTACGCTTAAATGTTCAGAAGTGACTAAATATATACGGAAACGTTGTAGGTAGTGTTCCTCTAGCGCTTGACAGTTTTTTTTTATTTTGACAGCTTTGGAAATTTAGGGACAAAGACATATTTTTCGCGTATATTTTCAGCTAAATATTTAAAATAATCTTATATAAAATTTTCCAAAAATTAGTTTATCGTAGATTTTTTGACGTCTAACTTTTAAGGTTATATTGTTGTGTTTTGTTTTCAAGTTATTATTTAGTTTGTATAACTGTACCGCCTGCAGTTTGTTAAATTGTATGATTTATTCTACAATCTGGTAAGTAAACATTTCTTTCATTTTGCATAAAAAATGGGGCCGATAAAATAAAATATTATAATGTAATGAAGAACTGGAAAACACCTATGAAATGGGCCTATGAAAAAAAAAGGAATGAGTTTGAACAAAATTGTAGAAACTTATTCAATCTCCAAGCCAACAATTCTTCGACACGTTATGAAAAATACAAGATTGCGGTTGATGCAGGAATTCAAAAAGAATACCAGCTGTGTTTAATCAAGAGATTGAAAATACATTAGCTAACACATTTTTTAATAATATTCCGTGTCTTGCATTTGAGATTGCAGAAAAACATGATATCCCGAACAATTTTAATAAAGAAAAGCTGGAAAGTGATGGTTTTACAAATTTATGAAAAAACACCCTGAGCTTAGCGTTAGAAACGAGAAAGTACATGACTGAAAAGAATTTAAGGGTTTAATAAAGAAAACATCTACAACTTTTTTGACTTACCGGAAAAAGTAATTGATGAAAACAGTTTAGCGCCCACTAATAATATTTTATGTAGATGAAAGTGGTTTTTCTACAATTAAAAAAAAAACACAAAAAAATCATTTGATTAAAAGTGAAAAAGCAAGTTGGTGCCGCCACAAGTGGAAAAAGAGGGGTGAATACCACAGCCGTTTGCTGCGCCAGTGTATCTGGTCAGTTTATTTTGCCAATGATTATATTTAAAATGATGAGACCAAATCCAGAATTAGCAAACCATGCCCCATTGCTCAGCATTGTTACTATTTATCAAAGCGGCTTTAGCAATTCTGCTCGTTTCATTTAATGGTTGATGCATTTCATAAAAATTTTAAAGCCCACACGGCAGAATAAAGGTCTTCCTTTTCTTGATGGTCACACAACACATTCGAAGGACTTCGAAGAATTATATTTAGAAAAACCTAACAGAATAGTTATTTTGCAACTGCAAGATCGTATCACAAATCGAATTCAACATCTTAACGTTTCTTTCTTTAAGCTTTTAAATACATACTATATCCAAAGCAGGGAAAAATGGTTCAGGAAAAATTCTGGACCTCAAGTAACCCAATAACAAGCAGAAAAATTGTTTGGAGAAGCCTATGACAGGGCATCAGTGGTCGGCAATATTGTTAATGGCTTTAAGGCAAGCGGTATTTGTCCCGTGAATAGATATATTTTTCCCGAGCATACGTTTGTGGTAGCAGACAGTTAATATATGCTAATACACGAAATTTAAGCAAAGAAAGGACATCCGTATTGCACAATTATACAAACTTAAGAAAAAGATTGACACAATAAATGAGAAAAATAAATAAAAATATAAAGAAGAAGGGAAAAAAACAAAGAAACGAGACAATCGATTACTACTTCTGCTGAAGTGCACGTTCAACCATCCATATAAAAAAAATACTCAATCTGACTCTGCATCTATTGTTAAAACAATAAAGGCATTATTCGCATTGACAAAAAATACAATGAAAAAGAAAAATAACGAACAAAAAGATGCAGAAGTTACATTGACGATATACAAAAATCAACTTGAAGAAAAGCAGAAGAAAATTAATGTAAAAAAAGAAAAATTTGTTAAACCTAAGAGAAGTTAAACTGAAGGTGGACAGGATATAATGTATCGGTAGCCTTAGATGACTGCATGAGACATGCACGTCCAATCCAGATATTTTTAATAGCTGCCTCAATTGATATCACAATCTGAATAAATTATTATATTCTTAAATTATAGACTCAAATTATTATAGCTTGGATTAATTTTACATTGCGATGCCTTGTTGTTAATTAATATTTAGTAAATTAATAATATTGTTCCTTTTTAAACGCAAAATGTATAATTTGATTAACAGCTAGTTTGGTTTTTATTCACTGTTGTAATCATTATATCGGTAGTTTTACTCAATTATATGTTTACTCATAGTGAGAAAAGCATGATATACACATTTCCGAAAATTCTATTGATTCAAGTTTAATTTAATCACTAATAAATTGGACGTATCTTAATTAAATTATAAGATGTGATGCAACTGAGTATATATTTGAAGAATAAAATATGTGAAGTGTGACATATTTAACTAATATAAGAACTGTGAAAATACAGATACTGGGATATGCATACGGTAATATCACACCTTCCTGTAGGATGTTTATTGATAAGAGGTATAAAATCCGTGACTCAGTTACTGTACTTTTACTCAGTGACATTAAGATTTGCGGCAACTGTTTGCCCGAGATCCTCGTTAAGACGTAAGCCGAGAATTATCTACGTGTATTTCAAAAAATTAATATAAATTGACAAAAACTTGAAAAAGTTTCACAGAAAGTCAGCTTTAATTAAACATTAAATTGACTATCTCTATTAACAAAAACTGAGAGTTTCCAATAGTACAAAGCGTAAATGAATATTGCATAAGCAAAGGTAAACATTTATTTCACCCTTATTTTAAAAAGCATTTATACCTAAAAAGAATACGGTAGTGCAATTAAAAGTTGCGGCAGAACTGCTCCAGTGTAATTTTGGAATATTTTTAACTTGAAATTTGTGATAAATAAAGTTTACCGCATTTGTTATTTTATGACACGTTTTTGAGCACGTATGAAAAAAATTCTTGTTACTCACTTTTTGCAATTTTACAGGAAAGTGAGATAAACTTTCAAATAGTCATATAAAAATTGCTGAATTTTTTAATTTACAAATGTGACGATTAGAGCCTCTTTTAGGAAATAAAATGTAAGTAAAGTGCAGCGTGTAATATGTCAAATATTAAAGGTGTCGTAAGTACTTTTTTATACAAAATCCTTAAATATTAATATTGTATATTGATTGAATAAAGTTTTTAAGGACAGCGTTGGAAATATTTCAAATACAACAGTAAATATTCTTCTTGGTTACAAAAATTAGTATGTTCACGTAACTTAAAATAAAGTTTGTAAAATGTCATTTTGAAATAATTTCCTATTTTACAAAATTTTTGAAAAATTAAGAAGACAAATTGAAAGACAATAGAAAGGAGTATAAAAGATATATTCAACGATATCATTAGATTGGCGAACCAGTCTTCTTTTTTTGGGTTAAGACCTTCATTCTTTTTCTTATTTTATAACAATTTCCAGTTATGCGTAATCTTAGAAAACATTATAATTTACAATAGAAATAAGTATTGAATATATTTGGCGTTAATTTTGTAAAAATGTATTATTCACAATTAAATGAAATTACGTGATGTGGTATTATTTCTACTTTCTTTAATTTCTTTACCACTACATGTGGTATATTAGCAAAGATCTTTGCTAATATCCCTCCTGAAGATGTTGTAATATAACGAAACCTAGGTCGTGGTAAAGGAATTAAAGAAAATAGAAATAATACTACGTCACGTAGTTTCATTTAATTATGAATAGAAATAAGCTACAGACATCTTGACATTCATAGAAGTAATGCATTATTTGCTTTAATTTTTTATCTTTCATGCACTTGGTAGTGATTACTGCCCTCGCAATCTATTGCCACTCGCAGTTTTGCCTTAGCAACTAGTGAACTTTCCTTTATATGACACTTTAGAGGAAAATTCGCTTCAATTCCCGAATGAGCTGTGATCGTATAGGAAATGGCTGTTTCACAACTGTTAGGCAGAAATTGACTGATAATGATGAAATAAGAAACATATAATTATAAAATGATTACGAAAAGAGAGTCTATTCTGTACCGAAATATTTTTTTTAATTTTATACATTATATATTGCATATATAAAAAGGGTTTTTCAAAAAGGGTTTTTATGCAAAAAGGGTTGATATGCAAAAAGGGGTTTTCAGATAATTCAAATAACTAATAAAAAAGTTGAAGCGTATAATGCATATATTATGAAGTTTGTTTATAATTTTTATATGCTTAACTAATAAATATGAGTAATACTTAGAATGTAATCAAGAAACTAAAAACTGAACCTCCTATTAAAATGAACATGACTATTAGCTTTTATAATAATTGCATTTTTGTATCCACTCAACAATTTTTAACAAAAATTTTATCGATTTATTTTAAAACAGTAGATGTATTAAAAAAAATTGTTCTAAAATTTTAAGATTTGCAATTTTAAATTTTGTTTTCGAAAACGAAATCTGTGGAAATATGAAAAAGGTAAAAAATAAGAAATTGAAAATGTCTTTATTATAATGTTGTTATTGAGTAATGGACCGACTGATCTCTTGAGGATATAATTACTGCACATATAATGTGCTACGAGCTTAAGAACTTTCCGACCCAACTAAACTTTCTGACTCATACATCATAAAGTTTTCCGTGTATCCGAATAAGTTGCGAACCTATGCTTGATATATTTATGGCCCTAAACATGCCTCAAATATGAGGAAATTTAAAACTTGAATGTGAATTAACGCGAACCACAAAGTTTAGTTACGAATTAAATAAGTAAAGCAGTTCATCGGAGTATGACAGTACAGCTATTATAAGAACTATTGGAACAGTACAGTAGGCAAAATATAATCAGAACCAATGTAATCACGGAAATGTAGAAAATAAACCATAAGATAATACATTAAGCATTTGTTTCACTTCAAACAAAGGAATCATCTTTTAATCGCGTATATCCGTATTAATAAAATAGATTACACTAAGCATAACGTGTTTTTAAAATATTTATTCCTAAACTAGTTACTCATCTTGTGTCTTCTGGGTAAAAGGGACCATAACTGTATAATTTTACCCATAACATTCATTCCATATTATAGATACATGGCAACGAACTTTTTTGTAATATTCATGATTATTTAGAATTCATTAAAACATTGTTTTGATGCAGCTAATGTAATATAGTATATTTAATCCAAAAAGTAATTCTGTTGTCCGATTTTCTTAACAGAAAATTGGTATCGATAGATCTGTAAAAATACACAATATATACTATCGCTTAAAATATATTAATGTTTTATTTCAGTGAAGCTATAATTGTTTAAAAGTTTAAATCAAAAATGAACTAGGTCCATTCCGACTCCCTCTGTTTAAATCCTCGTACTCGTTATCGTACTCGTTATCCACACGTCTTCAGAAGATATTATGTACTTTAAGTTTATCTGGATGCTATAATATTATTGTATGGTGAGTTTTGTATTAATTTAATAAGTTTTTAAATAGTTTTTGTGCCCAATTATAAAAACAAAAAAGTAAATAAATAAAAAAACTTTTTTTTATGAAAGTAGCATGACGTTTGTCTAATCAGTTCTGTAGTTTTTAAAATTATACATTTCCAATTAAAGTTTTGTACGTGTATAATAATGGTGGACAAATTGTAATGTGCAAGGACTCAGTAAGAGTACTTTTATGCTAACATGAAGATCTATGTATCCACATATACCAACATCTATGTATCTTTAGATTATCGGAAATTATATCGTTCAAAGAACTAATTATTATTTATAGGAAACTAAAATTATATTTCCTCTTTTAGTATCTAAAGGTCATGCAATATAGGAAAGAAATGTACGGAAATAAAATAACAGAGAAAGCATGAGTGAAGTTGAAACTTATTTTGGTTGTGCTCGAGGTACAAAAAAAATATAATTTGTTAGTCACAAGTAAAGAAATAAAATTAGGGATTCATGAAAAATAAAGTGATCGATGGAGTTTAAAAAAAAATTCAAATTCCAAGCTTCCAAGTCGCAGGAGTGACATTATTTTGCCTAAAATCTTTTTGTGGACGCTTTGATTTGGTTTCTGAGAAAATCGGCTGTGATCAGAAATGATGTTATTGAGTAATGGAAATGCTAAGTACATATTTTGGAAAATAACGGGCGAATTTAATTTATGGAAATGGACGATGGTAAGTACATATTTCGGAAAATAACGGGCGAATTTAGTATTCACTGTGTATTTATTTGTAACTATCCAAATTGGGATATAAATGATAAAAATGTCTTTCAAAATTTAATTTAATATTTGCTCTCATGGAGAAATTAACCGTGCAGGGCAAACATTTTTTTTTAGTTCAGGATAACAATACTATTTAACAATTTGATACTGTTTAAAGAACTAGAATCATTTTTAAAATTAAGAGATATGCTTTTTTTATGACTATTAGTTAGTATGTTTGAATTATGTGATGCTGATTACATTCATGAAAATAGCACATATTAGAAAAGTAATAAAATATATTTAAAACGCCCAAAAAAACTTAAAAACTTGTAGTTAAGCTGGTTAGTACTTGAATAGAGTTATAATTTCAAGTTTATCTCCGGAGGGTTTTCACTTAATTTCCCCGCAACAATGATTTTTATAACCGTCTAGAAAAGTAAGGGAGTAAAATCGAATTTACCGCTTGAAACTATTTTATTAAAAATTATGACTTTTTATGTAATACTTTACGATTCGTTATGATAATTCGTGTCAATATAACATTAAAAAATATTATAACATTTAGTTTTATTTAGTTTTCATATATATATATATATATATATATATTTATAATTTCTAGTCATGCGCTTTTCAGAAGTTTGGAAAAAATAGCGGTATTTTCAAATCTTATGGATTTTAAAAAATTCACAATATTTTCAAAACTGTGAATGATGTACCTGGTAATAAAATTGTTGACTTCAGAATTACACTTGTTTTTATTTCTCAAGTTTTTAGCATCACAAATATGTTTTGTTTTTGGAATCTCATAATATTTAAAAGAAAATAGTATTATAAACCTTATAAAATATTTGTAACTACTTGAAATCCAACTGTATATTTCTTAAATACGTGATTGAATAAACAGATTCAGAAGACAATTCGTTGAAAATTATCGATTTATATATAATCCTCTAAAGTGCTTTCTTATTTTTACTGTTTTATTACATATTTACATGTGTACTCCTATCGTCAAATACTTGCTGTAATATAGGTGTCATAAATAATCAAAGTTCGAGGATATATTGCCGTAATTAATGGTATTGTATTAATTACGCTAATTCAATATCACTATTAATTTGTTAAATTCTTATTTACGTATATTCTGTAACAAGTTGATATCTTGTAATCAATACCACCTTTTAAATATATAGCCATATAAGCCATAGTCATGCTTATACTGATTTCGTTCCCCCTGGAATAACTTTTCATGTTATTTCTATAAATCTATCACAAAATTAAATATTTTAGTTAATATTAATTAAATACCTGTAGCAAAATTGTAAATGAACTTTTACTGAACTAATTTGAAAAACTATGCATTTCAAATTGTTCAAGTGTAAACAATAAGATTTCTGAAATAGGTGTTTCTTTCTTACTACTTCATTACACGAATCAGAAGAAATGTTGCCAAAGATCAATTCATTATTTTAATAAAAGTTTAGTAATTTTATGCTATGTCAAAGCAGATTTGTTTACGTTTGTTTATTACATTTGCTTGTTCTTCACAGTAAAGAAGTGGTATTATATTTGACTGTTATTAATAGCGTGGCGAATTACATTAAGTTGCAAAATTTATTACATCGTCAAATTTAGTCAAAGACGGTAATCAAATTAAAATAATTTAAAAATTGACGTAAAATAATGATGATAGCAGAAGTCTTTTTGGATACTGAAATTCCTCGACACCATTATTATAAAAGCGATATGTGGATAACTAAATGACAATTAATGATAACGATACCGAGCTCACCCACTTATGATGCATAAGAATATATCCTGTATTGGTGAACCAACCGTGTGAAACCACGAAACGTGATCGAGGCATATAATGACTTACACTGATATCGTGGAAGCTAATAGATGCAAAACTTATTGATTTAGACTTGCTCCGGATTTTAACATGATGAAGTAAAATTTTAATATATTTTCAAATATTGAATAACCCTCCCCCTTTTGAAATGCAGTTATTCTGTTTCCCTTACGGTTCTTTCTTTATGTTGTTAAAATTAGAAAATATTTGGAAAAAATATTTTACTGGCGTATGGCGCATCAGTGAATAAATATTAATTTGCTTAAAACAGCACACGCGGCGGTAATTTAACTGTCTATCTACGTTACTATATTAACTCTTTGTTAAATAAAGATTTTCGAGTGATATGGGTTTATTGTACAAAATAAGTGAGCAATACTTCATATCGAATACGAGACCTGGATAACGGGGCGTTACGATTATTTATTCACGTAGATCAAGAAAAGACGAGATAAAGTGAAGCAAAAACAGATTGAACCTTATCCACTATGATATCTTATTTTTGTTATTTATAATGTGGTATGATTTTTATTAATAAACATAACTTACTAAATAATATGAACATATTTACAGTCACAAGTGGTTTAAAAAATGGATATTTAAAAAAAGCGCCTAATGAGAATTTATTAAAAGTACAGAACCTAAAATAACATAAAAAATAACACTTGCATCAAAATTAAACACTGCATTAAAATATATTTCATAAACCCATGTGCAAAAACAGCAACATAAAATTAAAATCTGCAAAAAAAGAGCGTAACTATCGGTGTTCAGTCATTTACTTTTGGTATGACATAATCTACTGCAAGAATACTAACTTTTTTTACGTCGTCTACGTCGTCGGCATTTAATCTACTATAACTGAAATGTTAAAATGACACTTAACTTTTTTGTATTATGAAACCTAATTAATATTTTATGACAGTTCTTTAGCTTTCAAACAGTGAATAACTTCATTAATTTATGTTTTAGCAGCTTTTAAGTGGTACCCAGACAAACGATTTTCCAAAATAGATTTCTTCTCATACACCACCTTAAGTTGACATAAGAGATAATAAAGTTTGGCTTATAGCTTTCAAACAGCAAAAATATTGTCAAAATGTGTTTAGTAGTTAGCTGGAGTAAACTGCGAAATAAACAAATTGGCAGAGAGTACGCGTGTTATAGGATGTTTCAAATAAATGATAATAACTCCCAATTAAACCCAAAGAAATCGATAAGTCAATTTACAGATGGCTATCATTAAAATGGTTTCTCTCATGGAGTAGGTTTACTTCTTCTTGCATTAGGCACATAATTTCAACTCAATACATTTTTTTTATATATTTGTCAAATAAAGACGTGTTATTTTCACAAGTTTATAAATATGACTTGCATCCTAAAAAAATTAATATTTGTATAATTGTAAAAAGGCCTGTTCAAAAAATAATGTCGATGAAAAATATCGTGCAAAATATTAAGTGCAAATCCAGACAAATAATTACAGATGGCTGTCATTAAAATGGTTTCTCTCATGGAATAGGTTTACTCTTTCTTGCATTAGGCACATAATTCCAAATCTAAAATTTTTTTAAATTTATTTGTCAAATAAATACTTGTTATCTTCACAAGTTTATAAATATGACTTGCATCCTAAAAAGATTAATATTTAATATAATATAATATAATTCGGATGGAAAATATCGTGCAAAATATTAAGTGCAAATTGAGACAAATAATATTTGTAAATTTCGCTATTAACGAGAGGTATACAGTTTATGAAAGGACATAATGTCATTAAAGTAAATTGTGTCGTTGCAAATGATTTGGATATGTACGAGTACATAACTAATAGGAGTGAAGTCTTTTCAGAAATTGATCTTCTGAAACAGGCATTTGAAAAATAAAGAAGGTCTCACATTAGATAATATAATCAAGATATTTATGCAGACATTGTTTAAATCTAGTTTATAGACTGTATGAAAGCTACTGTTCATTCATAATAATTAGTAGTGAAAAGTGAAACGTGCAATTTAGATCCAAATTTTATCAAGTCTATCGGATCTAAATGATCAGTGTCGGTATATTGTGCCCGTTGGTCTCTGGTATTTAATATTTTTCTTTATTTCCTCATTATCAACGTTGAACAATAAAATATGTTTTCAAATGACGCAAAAGAAAAGTGAAAATAGATTACACATTTTGATTCCACTGGTTTTCATATTTTTAATGGTGTTTCAATCGTATTTATTTTATATTTTCATTTTTTCATATCAATTTCTTTTCATACATTTCGTTGTATATGGTATTTGAAAACATAAGTTTATAGAGCAGTGATCTTTTTATATTCCTTTTTAATTATTCAAAACTTAAAGCTTACCTTAGGTTTAACATTTATTTCTCTTATACTGCCAACATTTTATGTATATTAATTTGTTTTTCTTTGAAGTTGCTCACTCATTTCTATTCTTGACAATTATTGCATTTTCTCACGTGAATTCACATGTCAAATAATTCAGTTTGATTTTGCCATTTTAACTTTTCGACAATCGTTAATTTTTATTGCAAATATAAGTTGTATTGGTAATATAATTTTGCATGTGTATATCACCATAATTTATATTCATAAGATTGGACAATACCATATAGCATTTTATCGCTTTATAAATTCAACGCAAAAAATAATATATTACGGAATACGATTTGGTGGCTTGTACTGAATTATACTTCAAAGAAAATAATGTATGGCTCTCAAAACGTAGAAGAGAGGGATATAGAGATAATTAAAAAAAAAATCAATAAAATGAAAACATGTATAATAAAAGAATTACAATAATTATGTAGTTGAATTTAAAAATTACAACTACATATAAGTACATATATGAATATATAACAAACTATACTCGTACTTACCCATAAGTGAGGTGCAGAAATATTTAATTGTTGGTACAGCGCTTTGGTCATTAGAAAGCACTCGATCTGAGGAGGTAATCAAGGTAATTACTGGGAAATATTTATTTATTATCGTAATAAAAATATTAGGTACGTATTAAAATATTAATTTATTACCGTACCAAATATTAGGTGAAAATATAGGTTTGTGGGTTTAATTTTTATGCTTTTGGTTGAATTTTTAAATTGCTATAATGGATTAAATATTTAAAATTTTTATTTTTTTAAAAATATTTTAAATAAAAAGGAAAAGAGTACAAAATAAATTTCTAAGCAACATTTTTCTTTTTAAGACTTTACAAATGCTGGATTTAAAAATTCCCAAAAAGATACGAACATTTTTATTATTTAAATTTGTTGTTATTGAAAATTTTATAATGTAAATTTCTTATTATATAGTATTCTTGTCACTTAATATGGAGTTGTTCCTATTTATAACAAATCTTAATAAGATCAGTTGAAAAATATAGCCAATACGGACTTTTCATTTTAAAGGTCTAACGGTATAAATTTTTGGTAATATCTGTAAACATAAAATAATTATATATTACCGAAATTATGTTTTGCTTGTTAAATAAAAACAATTCTGTAAAATTCAATTTAAAAACAATTTTTTTAAGTATACATTTGTTGTGATATGTTGTCACTTAGATTTTTTTAATTACATTTCACGAATATCGTATTTTTCCAAATAATTGAAAATCCCTTGTTTTATTTAAGAATAATGACATTCAGTTTATTTTAATAATAGTCTCGTTAAAAACTCTCTATGAGTTTACAAAAAGTTATGGAAACATCAACAAAAATGAAAGAAAAAAGTAATTATAATATAATAAATTTTCATACCTACTTAGGTTATAATTTCAAATAGGGTCAACTCGATTTGAAAACATTTTTACAAACGTATATCTTATGTACTGAAATTAATCTGGTTCCGGATAAAAAGGATGAGGATTAAGAACACTAGCAGTAAATCTATATTAATTGAACATTATATGAAGAGAGATATATAACTAAAACTATCTATTATCGATGAAATGAGACGAAAAACAGTGAACATTTCAATAACGTATCCTACAAGGGATTTACAAATAATTTTTGCTAAACGTGTTTTCACTATTCCAATAAACGGACAGTGCTCCCAAAGCATATCGTCTGTTGTCTCACATAAAATGTCAATACTCGATACACTTTAGAAAATACCCATCGAAAGGATTACAGCGCAACGACAAGCTAGTCTTTAAAAAGAGCTGAGCCACGTCTTATCCATATCGCAGTATTTGGCGGCGGTGCACTATGGAAAGTGATAGAACGACATATCAAAAATGGGTTTTACCAATGTCGCTATTGTCATACTTTTTTATTTTATTTATAATTTTAAGGGTATATAGAATAGGAATTTCAAATATTTTATCTAAAATTTGTTTTTGGTCATGCCACAATATTTATTGTTTCTACGCACATCCATGTCAAGCCTGTTTTACATCATCGCTTTCAAAGTAATTTTAATATTAAACTTTATAGGAATATACAGAATGTTATGCATTTCTGAAAGCTCATATTTTGTAAATTTTGATATATTTATAACTATATGTTAATATTTATGTTAAAACAATATCAAAATAAAATGAGGTAAAAAAAAGAGGATTTTTTTCAAATTCATCGAGACTTGGCAGTTAACTACGTCTCCCCATATTTTTCAATGGTCATTTGTAGTATAGTTATTTATGGAAGACATTTATAAAAATTAGCTGCCAATTTTTGCGGTTCCCGAAGTTATCGATAAAAATATGAGAAAGGTTAAAAAACGGAAAAGCGCTGTCTATTGCAGTTTTGAATGTAAACTCTTCACATCAGTAATTTGCGGAATGTTTTATAATTTATTATGAACAATTTTTTTGATAAAAGGGCGTTTATCATTTTTTTTCTCGTTTTACATGTGAAAAATTTAATTAACAAGATGCACACTACTCTAATTCATACATGCACACTACTATAATTCATGATTTAAAATAGTTTAAAATAATATTTTATAATAGTCTTTATATTAGTATACAAAGAGTTGATACATTTATTTCTTCATTACAAATTCATAGTGGTGATTAAACAAATGTTTAATTGTGACGAAAATAATATACTTACGCTTTTTTGTCAACTTTAGAAAATGTCAGAAACTTTATAACTTTCAAGTGTTTTAAGCGTGAAATAGTACTTTCCTATATCAAGGAAAGAAAACGTTTGAGGCATTATCAACAGTTTTGAAAGAGAATTATCAAGTTTCTGATGACAATATATGTCTTGTCATCAGTAATGTTCAAAAATATGTTATTCCTGCTTTTAATAAACGACGGGCGGAAGTTTCTAGGAAAAAAGCTCTATTTTTAAAGAAGAACAGTATTTGGTTGGAATCAGAATATTCAGTAAATTTACCTAACTCGAAACACCTTGTAACCAACTTCACACCGTCTACTTCTTCTGGAAAACATGGAAGACTATGTGTGTCTTATGCAGACTCAACGGAATCGAGCAAACAAAGAAAATACACTATGTTACTTCATGAGTACGAATTTTGGCAGATCTACAATGTATTCAATAGCAATCAAGAACTATGTTCGATGGGAGATGAAACAGAAACAAATCTTGTGGAAACATTAAGGGTTGATGACATTAAAAATAAGACCTTATTCTCGAGTTTCATAAAAAATTAAATCAGAAACAAATTCTAACCAATGAAAAAGCATTGAGTGTGTTGATTGATATAGATTTAAGGAAAGCACAATATTTATACTTAAACAATCAAACAAACAAAATTGCTTTATTTTTCTACCATACCACAAAGTACAAGCAATTAAACAAATCTGCTATCCATCACCTTCAGCAATAAAAATTACAAAGACAAATGCAGAAATAATAAAACTAAAAGATTTATTGCTTCATACTGCAGCAAGAAATCTGAAAATAGATTCCATGTGTAATGGATGGAAACCCTTGCTTCTATACAGGAAAGGGGTTGTGACGACTCATCTGAAAAAACCAGAACAAACAGAAACTTTCAGAAGAGTCTGAACATATTTCTGATACAAATTTGGTTATCACTTCTTTGGTACCCATTAAATTAATTAAAGAACTAGCAGGTGATCTTGTCCAGCGAAATCCAGTACCTTCTTCTGTTTGTTTTTGTCGGCCTTTATCTATAGAATTCAGTAAAGAAACTCCCAAAAAATAAAGATGTTGTGGATGAAATAAAGTATCAAATAAATTCTTCGAAATCAACATTAATTAAAAAAGGTACGGGGGTGCATGTGAAGCATGGGCTCTTTCTTACTATGATAGATGGCTCAGGTATTGACGAATACACCTTCTGGTTATACACTTACAATTTATAGAGTTACTTCACAGCAAATGAACGATTTGACCAAAGTGGCTGCTAGACTTTAAATTGAAGATTTGTTATCAATACAGACTGCTTACATTGCATGAAAATGATACTACATATTTCCTACAATCTTTCTTTCCAAACATGGTCAGCTTACAGCGAAGAAAGATAACGGATAAAGCAAAAAAAGCAAACCCTGGTACAAAAATGTTTTTGTAACGAGCTAGAATTGTTTATCGACCAACCAGGGCAAGGAAGTGGTAATAATGACGGTAATTCGATTTTTTGAATAATAGATGACGGTAAATTGATGACGGTAATTAGGAATGTTCGGTAATAGATGACGGTAATTAGGTAAGAAGATTTTTTTACAATGCAAGCTAATCTGCTGAAATTACAAGGGTAGATATTAATTAGATTAGACAAATTTATATGTTTCTTCAGGCTCTTTCATCAGGTGTGATAATAAATGCTGTAAAATTGGGCAATTATGTATTGGAAACTGCCAAGACTTGTATGAGTAATTATGAATGATACTACATACCATCTTCGGTTCACAAAATTTTGATTCATGGAAAATTATCCTACAGCATTTTGCAGTGCTTCCTATTCGTCAACTTTTGGAAGACATTCAAGAGTCTCGTAATAAGGATTACAAAAAAGTGCTCTCGATCAGTTATAAATGAGAGTATGTTTCATACACTTCTTTATATTTCAGATCCATATGTAACCAGCATTTGAAAACCGTACAACAAAAACGTGAAGGTACTCGATGATACTCTCTAGACTCTCTAAAAGTAAACAAATATATAACAGATCCCAAAGTTTTCCAAATATAATAATAGCGTATATAATTAATCTATTTAAATATACAATTTAAAAAAAAACTGTCGTACTAGTTTAATATAATGCTCATTATTTTCTTTAAATATTTCCTACAATTATTTGTTTACTAAGTAATATTTTAACTAGTAACACTTCATTTTAATTTTTTTTATGTTGATTTGGGATTTGATAATAAGTTTTTGTACATATTTTAAATAGTTTGAATAACTCAAAAAATGATAAATGTATTATTACTTACTTTGCTATATCACTCGTTTTGAAAGTTTTTCATCGTGAGATTATGCTGCATAATACTTAGTTTAAGTTAACTTTTAATATTTCTATATCACGGTGATTATACTCGTTGGAGCCGTAGCTTTTATACTGCGGAAAGTTTTGTCAAAATACGTTCATACGTGGTTAGCGATTTTAATCAAGCTATGTCAGTTTTTAATCTATAGGAAATAAAATAAATTAATTTTCTACAAGTTTAATACTTAATTGTTTTTTTCCTTTGAATTTTTATTTTTGCTTTAAACTTCCATTTTGTCCTCTTACAGAATGTAAATTATGAACGTTACGGTACACATTTCTCAAAGCTTTATCTCTTGTAAAAGAGATTACATACAATTACGCATTTTTCTCTTTTCTAATATTAAATCACTTGTGGAGCAGATGCAAAAATTAACAGGTTTTGAACATCTCTTCAAGAGAACAATTTTTTATGCGCGTTGATCGATTTTGGTAGTTTTGAAAAATTTATGGGTTCTCGTCGTCATGTTAGCGCTTGCGCAGCGGGTTGTGTATATGTATACACATATATACACCAACACATTGTATATACCTGACTAAATGATCTCCGTGTTGGACGCTTTTCGGATGTATAAATCAGTTGACAATCTTGTCAGTTTGCGGCACCGACATGCTGTAATAGAAGTTTATCTATAGCTACAAGGGGGCGTATTGCGAAACATTAGTGCTGTGTATATTTACATAAAGTAAAGTTAAATTGATTACGTGGAAAGTTCAATGTGTGTATACTATGTATTGTTTAAATTGTGTTTTATTTTGATTATTAATTGTTTAATTGTAAGATCACTGCGGAGTAGTATTTTTATACAGGAAATTAATAACAAAAAGGAAGTATTTATTTTCAAATATTTTCAATATTCGTATTAATATTGGCGTTTAAAAGTTTTGTATCATTTATTTCTTTCTATATTTTAATATCTGACCTCTGTAATATACCATGCAATGAGTATTCCATAGTGACTTACTGGTCATCTTACTAGCGTGGTAAAATATATTTCTAGTCGTTCGATAATATTTTAGTTGCAGATTTTAAAATTAAAAATGTTATAATATTTTATATTACCTATATTACATAGGCATCGCGTTTTCAAAATTAAAAAGTTTTCCTTTCAAACGCCTTTTACATGGGGGATAAAGAAACACTTTTTAGGGCTACCACTATCAAACAAAATAGTATCAAAAGAAATATATACACACACACATATATACATATATATATATATATATATATATATATATATATATATGTATATATATATATATACATGTTTTTTTTAACTTTATTTAACATTCTAAGGTGGTTGTGGTTTACATTACTTTTATGGTAAAGTATCCTGTCTTCTGAATAAATTTGTGAGGTAAGTGTTTTTGTCGACACATCCCTATATATAAAAAAAAATGAAGGATCGTTGGGGAATAAAAAAATTTACCTTATTGTTAAAAAATGTGCTTATAAAGCAACGAGATCCGAGCTCTTTTTAAGAGATATCAAAGGTTAAAAAACAATTGAGACTAATAGATATAAAGCTTTTGTCCTATTTTATTCTCACTAATAACAACTTTTATTGTTACTTAAGTGAGTATACTTGTAAGTATCCATCTGCGTAGGTTTAATTTAAGTTTCTTAAAAAATTTACACAAGAAATAACTTTAATAAAACGTGTTATGAATGTAGACAGTATTTTGATATTTTATTTTAAGCAGAACACCTTTTAAAATAATGAAACAAGTTTCGTTCTGTTTTTGCGTACTAACAAACAAGTTTTTTTATGTCAAACCTATCAGTTCATTGTAATCTGGGAACTTATTTTTAATGTTATTGAGATTTTAAATAAACATAGTCGTCAAATCTGTACCTCCATTGTTTGAACCCTTGATTTATATTATCGTTTCGTAGTTTTGAAAGGGTGGTTCTTTATAATAAATTAAGTTTGTAGGCATCTCTGTATTTAAGTTGTGGAGTTGTTGAGAAATTGATAACGAATTAAAATTTAATTCGACTGAAAGTAACAGCGCCAATATTTGCCTTGAATTTATTTTATTTTTATTTAAAATTAAAAATTAAAATTTATTTAAGATTGCGGTTGTATTAGTATTATTGACGTCACACGAATATTACTATTAGATTATTAAAATATAAAATTTGATACATATAGTTGGCATAACTTCATAAAAGTTTGTCTAATTTTCGTAGCACTTTAATTTTTGGTAGAAATATGCGTCATCATGAATTACCTCACTCTGGCCATTTCAATAAATGTTTCTTACAAATTATTGTTTGGTCCATAATACTTTCTTTCCTTTATTATCAAGGTATTGTGGTCTTTTTTAGTTTCCTTTGATCGTAGATGTACCGTGGTCTCAACATCTATAGTGATTTACACCTATCCACTTTTTAAACTGTATGATTAAATTGCGGTTTGATTAAATTGCACAGTTTTTATTTCAGTAGTTTTTTTTATATGTATTTAGCATTTTTGTTCTTTTTTCATACCATATTTTGTTACTCCTACAGGTCATAAATTATTGAAATAAACTCTTATTATCTATACGGGCATTGTTTTAGGTAATAATAGTTGCTTTAGAAAAAATTATTAAACCGCTTAAATATTTCATTTTCAAAACACTACCCATAGAATAAATCAGTGAAAAATACTTCACCGTCATTTTTGCGTTACAAACTATTCTACAGCGCAACACCCTTTTCCGCTTTTCATCCAAATTAATTTTTTGATAGAATTTAAATAAAACGTATTGTAAAAATTTGTAAACAAGGTGAATTTTTAAAGCACCTATTTATATACGGGATTTATTTACGGGTATTGTCACAGAGGGACGGAGTTTACGGTGCGTGCTCTGACTTCGGGAAAACTTTTTACCTCGTCCTGTGTTACTGTCTCCTGTGTTATCCCTGCACCGAAGTGATAACACTATTATACTTCGCTGCGTTTATTTTTGCATTGGCGGAAGGGTGAAAATTGTTTTGATTGAGAGGAAAATGTTAGAAAATAAATAATGTTTTGGTTTCCAAAAAAAATGCTATATAATTTAGTATATGTATCATATTATAAATGGATTAAAATGGTTAAAGCATGGATAAAAAATGGCATTCCAAATACCAATGGAGTCGCTTCTTTTTTGTTTCTCTTTGCTCTTTATTATTAATAATACTGAAGCGAATGCTGAGTTTTTATTTGTAAAGTTAATTATGACATTGAAAATACTTTTCTCATAATTATTTTAGAGCTGTATGAAAACGAAACTATAATTTACGTTTGATTTCGTTTGTTATGCGAAGGTAGGTAGGTATTAAGAATAAACAAAAAACGTGTTCTTAATAAGATTTCAAAATACGTTTACTTTTATTTTAGTCATTTTCCTCTGACCCATATTCAAAATTTTTGTTCATACATTGATGTTAAGTGAGAAAATATCTTACAATTTTCTAACGATTTTCAAAGTTCAAATGTATTGATAAAGCTTTTTGACTATCATTTTAACGGAAAATTTAACGAAAGAAAAACGAGAACCTTGTATACGTTTATCTACTCTTCCGATCCAGCTCGTGTAATAATCATTTATCAATTGTTATCACACAAAATTGAATTCATATTTCTTTTTTTATCTTAATTCACGATAGTTTCTATTTTCCATGATGATACATAAAATCCGCTACTTTTGGACAATATTAAACAAAAAATACTACTAATTAGGAAACAGAAAATGCGTGACTCATGCATTAAAATAATTGAACAATTTGGTTGCTTACGTTGCTTTCATTCGTAATTCTCCTTGGGTTTTCTCCACCGCTTTTCTTCCCCCTTAATAACCTTTAATAATATTATACACGCACAGTTATTTTTTTAGTTTTTTACCAGACTTAAAATATAGCTAACGCGTTACCTAGGGGTTTGATATGTAAATCCATATCTCGGATATATGTGCATAAAAGCCGAAGAATTCAGATTAAACCCGTAGAAATGGGAGATGAATGGAGAAAATAAAGGAAAAAAGGAAAGAAAAGAAATAAAGAACCCTACTTTATTTGATTTCAACAAAGTTTACTTTATTCCAAATCAAATTAATTTTATAGACATTGTAATATTTATTACAACAATTTCACTAGAACATGCTTTTAAAATATGTTTTTCTTTCTAAATGTGCCCATAAAATAAATAATGTAAATAATAATAAATATATGAAATAAATATTTATAAAACGCATTCATTTGTAAATTATGTAACTACAAAATTAACAAATGCTTATAATATTTAGCGGAAATTAACCTTCACTTATTGAAAGTGGTCGGTACTGGTGGTTATTTCACGAATTGCTACATTTAGTTTTTTTAAAAACTGTATGTGCGAAGTTTGCTGTACTACTTTGTGAGAACATTCACTTCAAAATATCTGGTTTGAGTTTATAACAAAGATTTAAATTATTCCAAAAATGTTGCTTGACGCTATTCAATTAAATTTCCTCTTTATGGCAGCATATATTTATTATGAATTATTTAGAAAACATAAGCAAAAAAATTGGTTTTGAGGAGCTTTATTGCAGCACACTGGACCATAGCGAAGTACCCCTCGGTCGGCTGGGCGAGTGCTGTTTGCGAAATTAATGTACAAGTTGAAAGAACATAGAGAATATAAGTGTGTAATTCCAATGGTTTTTGCAAATATCAATGGTTGTTGAATTGTGCGACTTCAGTCAACGACTTTGTCACATGCAATTTCGGTTAAGGAGACGAGATTTTTTGCAATACCTATTTCCAAATTATGATTTAAACGTTTCCTCTCAAAATACGTTATCAATAGGTTTAACGTGACATATAAAACTAATTTTAATATTTATTTTACCTAAAACTCAGGTAAAAGAATATTTCACTTTTGCAATGTTTTATATTCTATCTTTTATATTCAACTATAACTCCGAAAACAACGAAACTCATTATTTTTGTTGTGAATTTAATATTTTCGTTTTTCGTCTGTGACATTCGTGGTGAGATTATATTCTTTACAGGTTTGCAAGAATTGTAATGGATCATATTGAATTAAGCCCGTAGTCTCGTATTCTTTTTTATTTTTGATGATTGAAGTTCATCTTCAGTAACAATGGAGTCGACAACTTCTTTCTGTCGATCTACGCAGATATAATATACTCAGTACAAAACGTCACTGGTCGATCTTTTTGAACAGCTGAAAAATGTTTTTTTGTCCACCTCTCACCAACTTTATTCTTTCTTTAGTTTAAAATTTCTCATGACTGTCGTTTTCGAATGATCATATTTCGCTGTTAATTTTATAGTCTTTGGAATCTGCTTTGTATTACCCCTATTATTACCAGTTTACTTTCCTGTTTATTAATTGGATCTGATAGGCATATAGGATGAAATAACTTTTTTAACTTTATTCTGTTTATGAATTCTTCATGTATATTTAATAAACTCCAGTCCAAAATAAAATCCAGGATGTTTGTTCTGTTGATTATATGAAAATAAAAATATTGTTACATTTTTCTAATCTATTTTTCCTATTTCTTTAAAGTATACAAAGAATAAAAATAACTCGTATTTTTCAAATGGCTGCCATCTGGAAATAGTGTCTACTTGTTTTTAAAAATATTCACTGTGAAAAAGAAGCGAGATCGATTGTGAAATTGCAGTTTTGGATATGTGATCTGATGATGTATTGTGTAGGATAGCAATAGAAAAACTAGAAGAAAAAGTTAAATATACATATATATATATATATATATATATATATACATACATATGTATATATATATATATATATATATATATATATATATATATATATATATATACGATATTTATATGCCTGTGAAAAAAAAATCTATTTCAGTTTTTGGTCTAGTGTCAATGAGTTTAATGTCATTCACAAATTTATATTTTAATTTTTTTAATCATTTTCATTGTCATCACTATATACCGAAACCAGAAAAATAAAATGTGTACCAATAATAATATATTGCTACGAATTATTATTAACAATTTCTAAGAAATTAAAATTGTTTCACCTCACACCTTATGTCACAGCTAAAAAAACTTGTATATACTCCAAAAGATAAACATTTTTCAGGTCAAATCAATTTGACCAATAGAAGGGTGTGGAATGATTTGCCATTAAGGGAGATAAATATTAATCGTAGTCACTCACTTTTTCTATGAGAGTCGATAATTATCAATAAAATATTCAAATTTCAAAATGTCCCGGGTCATTATGACTAAGGTTAACGATGCTGGGCTAATAGATATACTATATATCCTTAAATTGTTATATACCCTTGAGTGGCGGCTTTGCCAACAGTAAAGAAGGGTCTTAGTCCTATCTGCTGAGAATTTTAGCAATATTTTACAAATTCTAATAAAATAACCAATATTAAAAATGTTCCGGGTTATTACGATCCAACCTCAAAGATCAAGTTAATAGAAGTATTGTGTACCTATACTTGAATGTCAAGTTAATAGAAGTACTTGAATGTTCGTATGTACTAAGTGTGTATGGACTTCTAATCATGCGAGTTCATCTGTGGAAATGGAAATCATCTGCTGTATAGATATTTTGATACGAGGTCTGTTATACTTTTTTGTTATCAAGTCGCTAATTTTAGTACCTCTCTTTTCTATATCCTATCTTGAAAAATTTAATATCTAGGTACCTGAAATTCTAATCAGTGTTGAAAATAACTCATATCAAGTAGCTATTACTATGACTAAATTTTACTTTAATGGTTTGTAAGTTATAGATCATACAAACACCTGTGTTCATTAAAAACATTTTCTTTTCTAGGCGCGCAGTACGAGTAAGCCATTTTTATCGTCTCCATCCAGTATCAAACTTTTCCTCAATCTTATAATATCGAAAAATATAACAAACGATTTGATTAGTATATAAATACTCACAAAATGAAATAGCCGTGAAGAAATACATTTGTGCACTTTATAAAATTTATATATAATTTATAAATAAATTTTATCGCTACACATTTGATGCGGTAAAGAGATTATCATTATATTAAAACAACATTAATATAATTTCAAAGTAAATATGACGTATCCATATGACCTAGATAAGGTCGAACTGACACACCACTTCACATTCAGCTACGCGACTCCCAGCACGAAACTTGCAAATCGATTCGCTAATGTATATTTAGACTTCGAGCCACCAAATTACACATTATTAGATATTATTGTACGGCAACAGCATAATCATTTCTTTCAATGTAAATTGTTGAAGGGCATTCCGCAAGGTGACATCACAAAGAAACCGAATAATAATATTCATTTCTATTTATACGTTTATTAAGTTATTTAAACACAATTAAATGAAACTACGTGATTTAGTATTATTTCTACTTTCTTTAAGTTCTTTATTACGACCTAGGTTTCGTTGGATTATAATATCTGAAGATGTTGTAATACAACGAAATCTAGGTCGTGGTAAAGAATTTTAAGAAAGTAGAAATAATACTAGATGTGGGCTGTTAGCAAATATCTTTGCAAAGATCTATTAGCAAATATATTTGCTAATAGCCCATCTGAGGATTTGTAATGCAACGAGACGTAGGTCGTAGTAAAGAACTTAAAGAAAGCAGAAATAATACTACATCACGTTGTTTCATTTAATTGTGAATAATGAATTTCTACAAAACTAACGCGAAATATATTCAATATCCAAAGTTATTTAAAATCAAATTTATCTGCTTAGCAGAAATTATATGGTCTTGTTATTTTGGGAAGTTTATTTTTTAATTGTTTACCTTTACCTAGGCTAATTTTGTCAGCAGAAACATTTCAAGAATATTTTTTTAGAATTCCGTAGATATTTCTGTACGTTTAAGAATAGAAACAAATAAATTACACTTATGTATAAATGCTGCAGTATTGGTAATAAAACTCGAAAAGCAACACTTATGAAAATATCTAAACACGTGTATGCAAACGTGTGTTATACATCGTGCGTATGAAAGAGCGAGCGAAGCTAGTGCGCGGTGTCATACGTTAGTGTCATGTTCATGCGTTGGTGTCATGTTCAAGGATTCCTATGTATGTGCGAGCATGTAATATCTTTTATATTAACTTATTTATTTATAAACCCGTCATAGTAATACTCTAACCATTCCACATACACCATTTAGTACATATACGAGTTTTCCCATTTTTTGGAGTACTTTAATATATCTCTGAAAATTTACCCGACAAAAGATTCTTGAATTTAAGTAAAAAATTAATTTTTTTTAAAAAAGTTACAAATAAACTAGACTACTTAGTTACGGCCGATCATAAGACTATTATAAAAAATGATTTTATTAGATTTAAAAGGGAATGTGAAGAAAATATTCCACAAACATTTTTGTCTGACATTTTCCATTTGTAAATTATAAAATAAAAATAAGCTGAAATGTTTTTGTAATAAAAAGGTATAAGCAAAACTAATGTACATTTTAATATTATTAGTTTTTCTTCGTAAACTACATAGTAATTACTGAGAAATATACTTCTTAATAAAATTAAGTTTTGCTAGTTTATGGTTATTGAATTCATTTTTATTATGGTCCCTTAATGTTGAAATTATTGACACACCAGCTCATATTTGAATGTTTGACTCATTATTTGAAAAAGTATAATGAAAACTCAAATTTTCATAGTCGTTATTAAATTTTACATTATTCAGCATGATATCTAGAGAGCCAATATTTAACTTCAGTACTCCCCAATATAACATCACCATCAATAGTTTTTTTTTTTTTACAGAAAGGCGATACGATGTGATAGGCACGGCAGGTGTGCAGTATTGTCCAGTTATATGTTGTGTGATTACAACTTCTGAGATATAAATGTGATGGTGTCAAAATTTAACAAATGTATTTTAGATCTCTTTGTGTAAATAATTAATTTGGATCATAGTTCAATGGTTGGTAAAGAATTTGTAGGATACACTATGGTAGTCTATTTGTATTCGACGTAAATATTTTAGATTTCAAATATTTTATCACAATATAACTACTAGGACAAATAAAGAAACACATGTAATAACACTAGTAGAAACATTTTACACATATAGAAACATTTTTAGTCTGTTTTTTTTTCCAATTTCTTCATTTTTATTAAACATTTAACTGTTTTAGAGTCAAATAAGTAAGAATATCAAAGGGAGTTATGTATTATAAAAGAATTATCGGTATTTCCTGAAATAATCAATTGTATCCAGATGTACTCGTATATTTTTTCCTTCTTGTAGTGTAATTTCGAATAATTGCGAGTCATGAAATAAATACCCATTTGTGAAATGTTAGTTAACATATCGTTAACAGTTTATTCTTAAATAATTATGAATTTGATCGGAACACTCAAACAATTAAAGTTACGCACAAATAATTTTCATTGTAATGCGCACATTTCTATTGGAAAATAGAGTGCAAAAAGTGATATTTTGATGGGTTGTACTCAGTTCGTAATTTGCGTTGTAATTTCGACTCATAAATGGTTATAAATTGCGTGTCATGCCTTTGCTTTGCGTGCATCATGGTCGACGTTCATGGTGGTGCTCTGGGGGGAGGGGTGAGAGGGGGAGGGAACGTCTATAATTGCTTGCTACCTTCGTCCTTACATAATTTGTCTCGAGTTCTGTTATTTGATTGTCTTGAAAGAAATATTATTGTATTATTGTATTGTTACTATTAATTAATTGTCGCCATTTTGTAAGTTAGTACAGCTATAGTGCTCTCCCTCAGTTAAGAGGTTTTGCTGAACATAAATAGGTCGATGGCCCGAGTACGGTTGAGCAGGTTTGGACGGTTTGAGTGCGTTGATCACTTTACGTAGTTGTCGTATACGGGTACATTGATATTTGATATTGATAGCTGCCATCCAGAATTCGCCCTGTTATCTTAGTGACCACCACTGAACTAACTTACGATTAGTAAGTTAGTTCAGCGGTCCTTACTCTGTTTTCTGCGCATGACACGGTGTGCTTAGCATCCTTTTAAAATAAATCAGTTAATAATATGGGCGAAAAGTTGACCCTCGATCTGGCATCATCGGTGGCTGATTATAGTAGCAGGGCATTTGAATCTCGACATCCAATTGTCGTAAAGTATCTTTGCTTTCGCCCGTTGATATTTTTTCGGGCCACTTATTAACTCGATCGATAATAGTGACTAGAAATCAATCGACATGCTGTGTAGTAGATAGTCGCTTGACGATATTTATTTGAATATGTTTTAATTGGTCTGTGGAAATAGCACTTGTAAAATGTATTTTCCTATTGTATTGGCGATGTATTTTCCTTTTTTGGTAAAGTATATATGCTTTGATTTATTTTGTGACGGTCGCGTTCATAGACGACCATGAAAAGAACAAGAAATCTTGGGCATTGTTGGAATTCTTGGGTCGCTTATATCTTGCGCGGATTTAAAAATGGCGCACCGATATTTCGTAGGTATATACTGACGAACATCCTGGTTTTGAATAATGTAACTTGTTTGAGATGTAAGTTGCTTTGTTGGGTTACAAGTACAACACTTCATCTGTTACTTAAGTTTAAACTATTTTGATGAAGTCGAGATGACGGATGTTTTATCTCAATTCTTTGCATTATTTATATATGTATGTAATGGTGTTTGTAATGATACGGTGTCGTATATATTTTTGAGTAGCTTTCATACCGAGAAAACGTCAAAGCCCCTCAAAGATTTTTCAGTTTGGGAAGTCGATGAAAACCTTGATATTTTGCTTTGGTGGTTTTTGAATAGACGATACCCGAGAAATGTTACGTTCATCTTGACGAAATTGTATTTGAAGGGATTAATGATGATGCCATTTTCTTCGAGCCTCTGGAGAGTTAGTTCGAGGTGCTGGCAGTATTTGATTTTGCTTTTAGATATTTTCAATGTGAAGTGAAAGAAAATGTTTCTCGTGACAAGAAACTTGACGTCGAGTAGAGTGAAGTCGTCTAATGACATATTTTTCGAGATGTTGTTGCTTAAGATGAGCAGGATGCAAATAAGGGCTGATAGTTTTGCCGGAGATTAGAATCTTAGCGAGGTCTCTCACATTGCGCAGAAGCTGGTTAGGCCGCTGGTTGCTTGGTAACGTGTCGAATATGGACTTTTGGAACTACCTTTCCTTATTTTATTCATAAACTGAGATTGAGGGATTCTTGATAAGTGTGTACATCCCAGTGTTATATTTAATTTTTATCAGAATGTCATTGATTTATTTGACACCCTGGTTTCTTGTTGTTCGATGACCATTTGAGCCGATTGCAGCAATTTTTTGTTTGAATGGTTTTTGCCAAAATGACAACAAAATGGTAGCGACTTGTGGTGTTGTTGCCTTAGTTTAGATTACTTGCCGAACATAGATTTGTCTTTTGGACGGTATTCGTAACGTGGGGTTACCACTGAAGTAATTACTACAGCAACTACTTGAAGTGAGATGGAGAAACGCAATATAAGAAGTAGAATTCTAGGTAACTGAGTAATTGTTGTTCGCAACATGCATTTTTATACAAAATCACAAGATAAGGGGGCGAAACACAAAAGTCGAGAAAGAGCATCGCGACAGAGATTGCCACTCGAAGAGCAAGACAGGACACACCGGAAACTCTTCCGCGCCTTTTGCTGCTATATATAAATCGAACCGGGCCGAATCCGCCATACTTTTTTCGAGTCAACTGTCTTAGGATGTGGAGTTCCTGCGCATACTGCACCGGATGATTGCAGCCTCCTTATGTGTTATGGTCCACTGTTGGAATGCGCGGTGTTCCGAAGCAGCCATCGTTTATTTTGTGTCGACTTTAGCGTGACATAAATTGTTTCTAGTTGTAATATTTTATTTTTTTTGTAGAAATTATCTTGTATATTTTTATTATTTCATATCGTCTTAAATCCTTATGTTTGATTTTCTTCACCGTAATATTTTCCTGTTTTACTATTATTTAGTTATCATCATCTGGTAACCTCAGTGCAGCTGCAAAAGGATATTTACAGTAGCAGATCTTCAGCGCATATGTGGCTTTATAATTACAATAATAATTTTTTTTCCTGAATATTATGTAGAATTCGCAGTTATAATTATTTTGTAAAATAAGAGCTCTTAAATTTAGTGAACCTTAAAAAGCTCATTTTAATTGAAAAAGGAAATGAATTGAAACAAAATCGTCCAATTAAACGTTCCATAAAACTTTCTATTTTCATTAGAAAGTTGTGTAATTACGTGAATAGATAGGTAGTTATGTGAATAGAAACAAATAAAAGATACATCTATATATTCTCGTCTAACTTAAATTTGAATAAAACAAAATTTAAAACCCAAAATCAATATTCATATTGAGACTTTCTCGCCACGTTTTCATACTCAAATGCGTCCACTTCTTTATCTCAGCCATACCATGAGTCACTTTTAAACTAATTTAATATTGCCATTGTAAACAATCTTCTGAAAACCACATAAATTTTGCAATTATAAAACCACAATGACATTGTAGCTATTGTTTTAGAACAGTAGCTTAGCTAGTGATTGGTTAATATATTAAGTTAGATACTACCTTTTGCAGAACAAGCACTTTCAAAAAAAAAGATGGAATGATGTCATTTTTTCTTAACACTGCCTGCCTACCTTGATATTTCAATTCATAAGTCCAAATTCATTGTGTTTTTAAACTTATTCCTTTGTTATCACTCTCTACGGTTATGAACTTATTTTTATAACTTTAGTTTCGCAGTAAAACCAAAAACTTATTTTCATAAATTATGTAAATAAGAATATATTTAAGTAGAAGTAAATTTTTACCCTTTCTGTAAAATTTTTATCATAAACAAATCAATAAATTTAATGTATGAGGTTTTCAAAGTTTACTCCAATAAAATCCAAAGTTAATTTAAGAAATTTGCTTTTTTTTATTAAATTATGTGTGTGATTTCAAATTAAAATTATCTAGATTTTTTTAACAAACTTTACGTATCGTTAGACTATGTATAAATCGGTAATGGTTAATTTTTAAATGCTTTAAAACATTTTTACATCAGTTTCATAGTTGTTTTTAAAGAGAACGTAAAATGTTCTTTTTCCAAACTAAAATTTGTTGACAGTAAATTTTAAACCCTTTCAAACGTGTTTATCAGCATTAAAGGTTTTTCATAGGATTTTCTTATTGAAAGGCAATATTCGGCTTATTAGAACAACTAAAAGCTCAATTGAGTTATAAAATTTGCTGTTTCTTTTAATCTTTGAAAACTATCTCTGCCGTTAATATTCCATAATCTTTGTCGTTAATATTCTGTAAATTAAACTTAAGCCCAAGGAAATAAACCATAAGGGAAAAAATGGTTGCAATGAAATTGAATGAAATGATATTATTATACAGTCTTTTATTTTTCTCCTACCAAAAATAATTATTGATATGCATACACTTTTTTTATTTACCATTTTTGCTGATGTATACGCTTAATGAATAAATGTGGATTAGACAAATTCAACTTGAAAACAAATTTCATAAATATTTGACATGCCATTTTTTCAATTTCAGAAATTTGGTAGGTAAAACCATATCAAATAAAGAAAGAAACAAATGATTTTATAAAGTTTCAGATAAGATCTTTGAGGTGACGAACAATAAAACCTTTACACATTTGCTATAAATTGAATAGAATGTCATCCGTATCCATTTAATTATACACATACACACATGTACATATACACATACACACACACTCACACACACACACACACACACACGCGCGCGTGCGCGTGTACACACATATGTACATATATATATACACTCACCCAAGAAGATAAATATTTATAGTCGTGAGTGTATAAGTAGCTATTTTGTGTGTATCTCTTGCGCTTTTGATGTGAAACTTGAGGACTCACTCACTTAATGCGAAAATAACAGATGCGCAGAGAACATTCAGTATATCAAATGAACTGTCACACCGACACTGCACAACCATATAACCCCTTATGTCAGGACGACATGTTATTTTCAATGGAATATGTGAGTGGATATATTTATTTTAAGTATTTTTCACTGCGTTTAATATTGTAAAATTTTATAAGACTGAGTCCTAAATTATCAAGGTGATATTATACTTATTTTACACAGAATTGTTATAGTTTAAAGTAATATTTGCGTACCAGAAATGATTATTTTGTCGGAATATACTCGAATGTATCTATAATGATGGACATGTGCAAATAATGAAACATTAAATCTGGCAACGTCTTATTATTTATTTAATTAAAGACACGATGTCGTAATAAAAGTGAATATTTCCCTATTATTAGGGTGTTTTACATGTATTCAGAAAACTTCAATATAGATGCAAGAGTGATAAACATAATTAGTAGCTTTCTCTGTTTTAGATCACTACGTTATGCTTACTACTAACATATTGGCATACATTTTTGGCAGAAATAGTTTAGCGAATTTAGAAAAATTACACAAATTGTTAAATCCATCATTGTATCGACTAAACTAACATTGTGGGTTTTGTTGATTTAATTTAATAAAATTGATTTTCATTCAAAAAACAACTACATATGATGACTTTTACAGGTGTCTATAAATTTCACATTTGGAGGTGTATATTCTGAAGTTCCTGTTTGCTTTCCTAATATCTACAGATTTAGTTGATAAAGAAAATCTTTACTTTGTCTATTACTATTTAATCAACGAGGCTTACATTTTAATATGTTTTTGCGTAAGAGTCACGGTCTATTACATATTGATCATTATTTTTATGGCTGTTTAAAACTTATATGGCATTACGAGAGTAATATGATAAAAAATCTCGAACTGCGTAAACTTCAATACAGATTATATATTTCATATTTGGAGATTTCTTTTTGGCAGTTGGCTACGTGATATTTTTGAAAATAACCTTCCGGTGTTGAAGTTATTCAAATGTTTTAGGGAGAATAAATAACTAATCGTTTTTTTAATTCCTTTTTGTTTTTATGTTTTACTTAAATTTTTTTTTAAAGTGGTTATCCCATTTTCCAATCGTAATTATTTTCTATAACATAATTGAAACCAAAATGGTTCAATATCTATTTTGCCTGAAAATTATCGCATGTAATATGGAAATTTAATGGCCTTATGCACATATAATTGTTAATTAATATCTAAAACTTTAAGAAATAAAGATAACACGCAAGAAGAAGGTAAAGAAGGATGATTGAAAAGAAACAAAAAATACTCTATGCGCTTTTATTGGAAACAGTCCCATTTAACGTGTAATATCTTCGTTATTGAACAAAATGACTAAATTTTTAAGATATATTCGATCGACGTATTCACGATTTGAGTATATTTTATATTTTATGTACATTTTATAATCAAGAAAATTTTAATTTAACTAATAAAATTTTAATAAAATTATATCTTAACTAATTTAGGGCTATTAAATTCATATGGAAAATTTACTTAACTACCAGATTAGAAGTTTACATTTTCTTGAATAGTAATCGGAAACAAATTATCAATGGGCGATCAATATAGATATAAGAAGTAAGATTATACTTTATGCACGTTTTGTTGAACCAAATGTTTTGTATTATCTTCCGAAATTTAATTAGGAGTCGACGGTACAATATCGCCAATGTAGCCAAATCGGTTGTATTCAGATATTGAATTAATGTGGCGTTAATTTTGTAGAAATTCATTGTAGCAATTATCAAAAAATATTTGTTAATAGCCCACCTGAAGATGTCGTAATACAACAAAACCTAGGTCGTCGTAAAGAACTCAAAGAAAGTAGAAATAATACTACATCACGTAGTTTCATTTAATTGTGTATAAGAAGTAAGTTATTTAACGGTTACTTGAAAATCATACATAATATCAATGAATTAGATTCATGCGTTACTGCTGTACTGTATTTTTAAAACCACAATAACAAATTAGCATATTGGGTAAAAATTCTAAGTTCTAAATACTTCTACTTATCTTTATATTGATATTGGAAAATATATTACATAATACATATATTTACATATACAATTATATTATGTTCTAGCTTTGTTCGCAAATTGTTTCACATATGGATTTTTGAAAAATGTCTAAAAGTTAATTGTAAGAGTAATAATATACATAGCGCCATTTACTCTAATAAAGAAAAATTAAATTAATATTTTTATATGAAAACGTCATATTGCAATAGCTCCTTTTTAGTCGTTTTTTGCGATAAAACACATGCTGCATTATATTTCAGACTCAACAGAAACGGACAGAAAATAAACATTGTCGAAATCTTTCAACTGTACTTGCTTTGTACGCGGACAAGTTAATAGGCTTCCAAAAAAAAGAACAAACATTCGAACGAAAATATTTTTTGTTCGGTCACTTTTATTATGTTTCTCTGAAGAATTTTTTGTTAATATTTTTAAGATGCCGACAGGCTAATTCTACTGCTTGGTTATACGTATACCTTCATTATTTATACGTTCGAAATTAGAGGATGAAAATATATTTAGTACAAGGTAGTGAAGGAACAAGTTTAGTAAATAAATACATAAATTTTTTAATAGCCACTATTCTACTTTTAAACAATTGAATACACGAGTATATTTTTATTTGTTAGGGCAATAGACAGAAAAGACCCTGGATGAACTGAGAAAAACCAAAATAATATTTACGTTATTTATTTACATATTTATTTACGTTATATATTTTATTTTTACTATATACATTAGAATAAATAATTCTCGCGTCATACGTGTTCTAAGAAACATTTAGACAAAAATTCCAAAAAAGTTTCTTATGTGCCTCTAAATTATTTTGGTGAATGTTTATAACGTAGAGATAGACAACTTATTACCGTTTAATTATATGTATAGTTATCGTTAGGGCTATGCCGAAAAACTTGTTTTCTCCTAATGTACTGTATTTGGTAATTATCTTGATGTGTTAACGTAAGTATTTGATTACATTATTCAAAATAGAGCGCGATATTATCAGCAATGTTTATTTTTTAAAAGGAATTTAAAATCCGACCGAACTTTGATACACACATTAATTTTAAATAGTTATGTTTAAACGTAAAAGTACTGAATATATTTGGCGTTAATCTTGTAGAAATTAATTATTTACAATTAAATGAAATGTGATGTAGTATTATTTTTATTTTCTTTAATTTCTTTACCACGACCTAGGTTTCGTTGTATTACAACATCTTCAGGTGAGCTATTAGCAAAGATCTTTGTAATACAACGAAACCTGGGTCGTGGTAAAGAACTTAAAGAAAGCAGAAATAATACTACATCACGTAGTTTTATTTAATTGTACGTAAAAGTATATTATGAATTTACATATGTATTAAATGTAGTTCTTTACTAAACCAAACAAGGTCTGTTTTATTAATTATAGTGAGTAGATGAGATCGAGTGCGCAAAAGGTGACAGGATGTCAAACGAACTGTCGCGTTGGCGTCGCATGAGTATATTACCACGTTGGGACGAAATACGTTTATATTTGACTGAAATGCAGGTAATAGTCACATATATATATTTTCTAGCATTTCAACATGCACACACACACGCACACACACATATATATGTTTATGTATATATATATATATATATATATATATATATATATATATGTATATATATATATATATATATATATATATATATATATATATATACATATATATATACATATATATATATATATATATATATATATATATATATATATATATACATAACAATGATGGCTGCACCAAATAATAAATTGTGTTTTTTCCAGATTACTAGATCAAAGGCTGATGTTTTACTGACAGACTCTCGAAGAAAGTATAAACTACTCTCACCTTTTGTAAATTAAGGTCGTTTAATTCGCTTTATTCAATTGATAGTTTAGATACGTTAACTACACAGTTCAATATGATTAAAAGCTGTTTTGTCGTCTTTATCATATGTTCTATATAAAGTTAATACAGATAAAGCAAAAACGCTATTTTAAACCTTTCTTTCAGATATAAATTCACATTTTAGTAGGGTGTCATCTTTTTTTATTTATTAACAATATATCAGCCTAGAAATCAAATTTAATGTAACTTATTTTCAGCTTTAGGAATAATTTGTCATATAAAATATAGTGTAGTAATTACGTGGGAAATTTACGATAAATTAAGGGATTTGAAGATTATTCAAATTAAGAGCTTACTTCTGAAATTTTGGTAGAGATAAAAATACTATTAGTGGTCCAATTGGTGGTATTAGATCACTGTTGATACACGAATAAGTTACACACGGTAGATAAAGGAGTTGGTACTGGTTTAGTGTGTAGCCTAATTTCTTTCTGAATCGCCTGTTACGAACCCAAGATTCTGTCGCAAATGACAGTAATCAAAATAAAGTACTTTTTTCCTTTAACGATAGCTCTTAACAAGATATATCTATTTTTTGCTGTCTTTAACGGGGGCCACTCAGGGGATATTTAGCTTGAAGAGGTAGAATCGGAGAGGAAAAGAGAACTCTTTTGCTGGACAATCGTTGTTTTTGTATTACATAATGTATTGTTTTGTATTCGTATTTGACATACGCATAGAGTCAATACAAAACACCTTTGGTAGATTTTTATTGCAATTATTTTTACCGTTGAGTCTGTTTATATGATTGAGTTTTTCAGCTGTATTTCTTATGTAGGTATGTTTTTAGCAAATCAGGGTTGCATTTCATCTGGAAAGTAATATTATTATGTATCAAATGGAAATAATAGAGTAAATTTTCAACATTTCCCCATATATTTAACCAACGTTTGGCATTTTGAATTGTTCGATAGACAAAGTATTACTAAATAAAAGTGATAGCATTATTTTTTTCCTTTTTTTCCGCTTTCATTATAAGATGAAGAGTTAATTCGGATTTCGACTATTTGCTAGTCTTAAGAAGAGTACAATATTTAAATAGTTTTATTCTTTGCTTAGAATGTGCACATAATTTCTGTGGTGCAAAATGTTCAGAACATAGCTTTGCCTAATAATTATTAATGATTTATAAAGATTTAATTTTTTAACATTGTAATCGTATGTCTAACATTTCTCTATTATAACTGATAATGAATCATTTTATATTGTTAAGTTTATGTAATTTATGTGTAACATTTCGTTATTCTAATGCAAATTAAATAAATGTAACATAGTTATTTTCTTCCCTATAAATATATCTAAAACGTAGTAAGATAGTATGAAAAAATCTACAAAATGTCATTGATTTAAAATTTTTGCGTCCCTTTTTATTCAAGTTGTATCAGATTTGTATCGTTATATATATATTCAGATTTTATTTCGTTATATATATATTCAGTAAAATCAATCTTTGATCGTATAAGCGACATCATTATCTATCACTTATTATCATGATAAAAATAGGGACGAAATTCTTTCCTTTAAATTTGTTTGGGATTTTGAGTAAGTTGAATCATAAAATCGTCTGGATCCTTAAATTTTTTGTTGCATAAATAATTAAAGAGCAAATAAGAGCAGAGGGTGAAACGCTCGGAAAGTACGGTGGGTGAGGAAGTGTTAAAAGTGAAATATTGTTTTACGTTTCACTTTTGCTATATGGGGATTAGTTTCCTCTTTTACTATTAAAGGTACGTTAACTTATGTTGAAAGAATATTTTGTATTTCTTCTACAAAGTATGAAAGTTTTTCTATTGCAGTATGAAAACATGAAAGTCACTTTGCCAGATAACGCGAGCTTAACTTTTAGTAAGGCTCCTAATTTTTCTAAATTATATAGTATTAGGTTACCCTCGATGAGGATTTTTGAAGAAATAACATTTTTCGTCCTTTAACATTTGGATTTAGTATTTGGCTCTATCATGGAAAAATACATCTTCAACCATCGTTGTGCGTACATCGTATGTTGTTTTGTTCGTCTTTATCCAAACGGGTTTCATTAAGCAATAGTACTTAAACTCAGTTTTTAATAGTACAGAAAATCGAATGCAACGCTTTTTATTTAGACCGACAAATATATTTAGTGTGCGCTAGAAAAAATATAGCGGGTTTAATAGTTTTCATCCTAATAACGTCAGAAATTTAGATTTTTGTTAACACTTAACCAAATTAGTTTTTATTTTAATATCCCTAGGTTTGTTACCAGATTTTGAAGATCTGCATTAAACAATTTTTTGCTGGTTTGAGTTTTAATTAGACGAACTGTTCTTATTAATACAAGTATTTCTCCAAATTTATTTTATTAAGATGGGAAAATATTCTTTCGCAAAATAAAGTAACTATGGCAGCATCTCAATTTTCTTACCAAAGCAATTTACTTGGTAGATAAGATATAAATATGGAGAAATGAAGCTAATTAATATAAAAATTATAGTCATGTATTGAGCCATTTTAAGGAGTCTAGTAAGAATTGAAAAATAACTAGTAATATTATATATGTATTATGTACGGATCTTAACAGATGGCATTTTAAGTATTTTAAATCTTGCAATGAAGTTTTCAACCCAGCACAGTATGTTTATTTGTTTACAACCACGGAAGTTCAGTTAAAGGGGGTTCGATAAAATATTTACCGTTTGATCCTATTGGGTTTGGAGTAAAATATAGGCTATATTTTATTGCAATCGATCACTAGCAAGAAGGTATGACAATATTGCAATGCAAAACGCATATCGTGTATCTTACCGTTAATTTAATGGTATTTTTTACAATTCCACGAGAAGTGTAAAGAAGTCACTGGTAACGCTAGTTTGATATAAAATAAAATTCACACAGAATTATTGAAGTTCGAAAGGTTCTGTATATTGTAAACAATTTTAAACGACCAATTTAAAAGCCTCAAAATATATCATGAGGTAATAAAAAGTAAATTTGCAAGAATGGTGAGGCTAGAATGAAAATAATGAAATGATCGCTATTTATACCTGCATTTAGATTATAAAATATATCTTAACATGTCCAACATTTACGAATAATGTCTAGTTAGTATTTATTTTTGTTGAGTTTATGCTGGCATACGTCTATTTTGTATAGTAAATGTTATTTTTTTAATTTTGGTTATTATGTAATAGATTTTAATTTGATGATCATTTTTGAATAAATTTCCAGCATTCTTAACACTCACATAATTTTATTGAGAAATACGTACCAAAGCTCCTAATAAAAGTAGGTGCTTTGGAAATCATATTACTTTATTATTGGTTAAAAAAAGAAAATAATGAAAATTTCTCTGCGCACGTAATCCTTTATTTTCTAATATTATGGCCTCTGTAGCAAATAAAGTTTATTAATAAAGTCGTACCCAGGCAAAGATATCCCATTTAAAGCAATATGATTTTTTAAATACTTTAGTTATGGTCCAAACCAGCTACTTTCTAGTACTTTATTTTTTTATAATATTCCGAACTTCTTAATAGTTAATAGTTTTCGGTCTCAAAATCTTATTTAATCTTCGCTCAAGGATCTTATTTAATCTTCATTATAGAACGTTTGGCTTTTAGTGGTAGTTTATGAACTATTTAGTTGTGAGTAAATTCCGTTTGAAGGTACTGGGGTTTGGTGCAGTTGTTCCTTGGGTTTTTAGTGAGTTTTAAAGGACGTAGATTTTTGTTTCCAGATCAACAGTTAAGTTGAACCGCTTCGTTACTATTAAAACGTCTCGTCCATCTTTGGTACCTGTAGCTGCCACTCATTTAATTTCGATATAGGATTGCAAATTTTACTTAAGCTATTTTTATGCTATATATTATCTTTTAATATTGCTGGAATTTTTTTAAATTTATTTTCTTTTGTTTCAAATGTGGTAATGTTCTTTCTTTAAATATTTAATTTAATGGACGGGGTTTGTTAGACTGCAGTGGTTTAATAAGACCCACGAAAATGATTGAAGTGATTATCTAGATAAATTTAGATTCTTATATTTTTTACTTCCAAAATAATATCAAACGTAAGCTTCAGTTGTTTAAATTCAAAATGTTATTAGAGAAATATTTACTACTGTTAGTAGTAAATTTATAGGGCAACCATTCTTTATCTTAATTTCTAAATGAAAAAAATTTTAAATCAACAATTAGCAGTGTTTCACCATTTCAGTAAAAGAGCTTCAGAAATTTAATATTGGTGATTTTGCAATAAATTGTTGTCATCTTTATTAAAGGTCATAGTGCCTGTTGTATTTTTAATATGTTAATATTTTTTATTCATGCCCATCTTGTGTCAATTGCAAAGGTTTGTAACTTATAACTATTATGAAACTATATTTCCAATGCCCTGTACGACTTTATTTACCAATAATTGTCACAGCATAAATCTTTAGTATAGAGATGTATATTATTACAATAATTGTTGTTTTCTGTTTGACGTGAAATTGAAATTTCTCTTTCAATTATTTATTTATAATTTATTATTTGCATGCTATTTGAAGACAACAAATAATATTTCCTCTATGTAAACAATATTATTGTTATCACTTTTAAATATGCTATTCAGATTGGTTCTACCTGTGGAATTTCCGACAGAAATTAATGAATCATAATTTGTAATATTTCTTTTTTATTTATTTAGAATTTTCCACTTACGTATACATTTTTGTTTAACTATGAAATTAAATTTATAATAAATTTGTAAACTATTTTCAATGTAAATTTTTTAGGATTCTTCTTAAACATTATTTACCTAAAGTTCAGGTGAAATGAAGGTTTCCCGACTGGGAATAGTGGTTTTATTTTTCTCTTTACTTGTTACATTTTCAAATTATTGTTGGCCATATTTATTTTTGATCACAAGAAAAAACACGAAGGACAACACTAAATGCCATAAAGTAATTATTTCCTTCATGAATAATGTTTTGCATTTGAAAGTATATAATTTTTAAGTTTATTGCGGATGTCAATGTAAATTAATTATCCTAAAATGTAATGGGCTGCTATGATAAACGGTTTGACTTCATAATTCATTAGCAATATAAACAAAGGATGATAGTGGTGAAAATATGAATAAGAAAAATTTAGTATCTCTCCTAAAAATATAGCCTAAGTAAGAAGAAAATATCATAAAATCTCAACATGTTTTAAGAAGGATATATTTTAGGTATATTAAATATTATGCTAAAGAAATTTAAATGCCTATGTCTAATAACATTAATGATATACCGGGAAAGTCATATCGTGTCGGATCAGTATACATAACACCTGGTTGTATTCATTCGTGAAGTGATAAAAATGAAAGCATACTGACATGATTGACCTTAGCTGTAAAAGCGTTTTTTAACTAATGACAGATATAATTAGTGACAAGTTTCGAATAAACTTTGCGCAGAACGATAAAGAAAGTAATAATATTGTGACTATGTAATTTTGAGGAAGTAACTAATTTAGTGTATAAAAGTTTATTAAGATGTACTTTTCCTATGTTACAAAACGAAAACTATATTTCAATAGTTTTAGGTTCGCAATATTAGAGACTCATAAGTCACGAAAAAGACGCCATATAAGAAAATATTATTAAATGATTTTTTTCTTTTGCAGGTAATTCAATCGTGACTTCCTGTAACACTATCTCTGTCAAACTGAAACAGAACCATTTATTTAATCCATATATTTATGATAAGAAGGCCACTTTAATGAAACTGCCTGATGTAATAAGGAAAGATGGTGAGGGGATACACTTTATGTACATATATTCTTTGTATTCTGTACCGATGTAGGGGAAATGGAACTTTTTGTAGTTAGGCACTCGTGGAATCACTTTTGTGTCCGTCTGTCCAACTCTTATTTATGAGTCCAAATAACGGAAAAAAATTGGTGGCTTAAATAAAGTTTCGAAGAGAAAATATTTAAATTTTGGTTCCGGGAATTGACGGAATAAATAGGCAGAGTCAAAAAATAAATATCTCCAGAAAAATTTCCAGACATTTATTCAAATACACAAAAATCGAGTAATTTACGAGTTTACGATCTCAATTTCTACCAATTCTACCTATTTCGGTATCGGATCCATTATATTTAAATATCCATTAGATTAAATATTTGGGATTTTGAATGAGAAATATTTTCCGTGGGAGGCCGCTACATTTATGAATAGGAGGATTAATTGATTCTTTAATTAAATTACTCAAGATGTTAGAATACAACTCAGTGTAACGTTGGAAACATTTAATATATTGAAAAGGAGCACGTTTTCAAATGGTATCAGGTACATACACGTTAAAAATAACTTTCGTTAGAATATTTTTTTTATATTAATTATATAAAATATATTGTTATGATTCATTACTTTATGGATTTACTTATTCGTGCCATTAGCAATTAATTACGTAATACTTATTCAAGATTATACAGTATTGTGTACTGTATATGAAAGTGATTTGGTTAAAATTTATATTAATTAAATTTTAATCATTTCACCACCTGACGCAAGAATTGCGACAAAATTTGAGCAGAATAAAACATACATTAACGTAATTAATTTCTACAGTCATACACATGATCATTAACTGTATGAGTATCAAGAAATGTTATAGATATGATCCGAAAGAACAAGAAGAGTCATGTTGCAATTTAAATCATTTAACTAAATATTTTGCGCAAAGTTTAGCTTTTTTAGTTCAGGGAATAAGTTTTCATTTTAAACATGTGCTTGGAGATGTGAAAGAATTATACTGTTCAATCGTTTGCCGAACTCTTACTTATTGCACATGTTGTTATGAAATACTTGGGAAAAATGAATGGAACTTATAATTTGTGAAAAATATTAATAAGTTGAATGACACGACAATATAAAGAAATTTTATTCCCCTATTTTTTTTATAAATAACAACCTTTTTCCTCATAAATTAAGTGCGATACTCATTTTACTTTTTTATTTTCTTCCAATTCATAACCAAGATTCAAGATGATTTATAGCGAAATACGAAATTATTTTTAAATAAATTCCTTTATAGTTCCAAAGGCCTCTTTCAGAATCGTCACCGCGAAAAGTAGTGCTGAATATTGCAATTTCGATAAATAAATACATCAATAATCCAGCTATGGTTATTTTGTGCCAAGCATATTTTTAATAACTTTTATATCGCGTATGATAAAAATTACTAGTTTGTTGCTCATTTTTCCTTATAAATCCTTATTGTTTAACTCCAATTTATACAGACTTTATATGGACGAAAATATTAGTGAGATTTTCTTCGAACTGAGTAAAATATAGTATATTTGATATAAATTGAACCTAGTGGCTAAAAGTCATAGTTACACATAGACTTTTAAAAATGTTAACATTATTATGTTTTATAAAGTTTACCATTCAGTTTAAATGTCAGTCACTAAAATCCTTTCATGTTTAGAAGGCAATTAGAATCGAATATCTGAGACACTTGAAAGTCACCCTTATTTCATGCTGTCGTAAGTCTCCGCGAGGGTAGTTTCATTATTATAAGTTTAGTAATTTCATTATTATAAGTTCAAATGTATGAGTTTAAATATAAAAATTGGTGGTGAATTGTCTGTTGTATAAATATTATTTATTGTTTTTGTGGTTAAAATGTAATTTATGAAAAACTTAAGGAAAGTAAAGTTTTCGTAATAAAAAGAAATTCATTCTTCTGTCAAAATTTTTATATTCCGTTTTATACAATATTTTTTTAAATACATGCATTATTAGCCTTAAAATTATCTACTTGTTACCTGCAATAACATAATTAATTATGGAAATTTGTTACAGGGCTTTAATTATAGAAAATTATTTCCCAAGGCAATTTATAATTATTCTTCTGCCCCACAAGACATTCATAAAAATTAATCGACCTCCTGCCATCACGCCATCTGACATGCGATATGTCAACAAATGTGGTTCTCACATTGGCCGTTTGTTCTCGTGCTGAATTTATTCAAGTTATATCAATTTACACCGCGTATTGTTTGTGACAATAACATTACTTGTATTCTCTATATTCTGTATATTATTCCACCTATAAAAATAGAAAAGCCCTTAGTTATGCTTTTATAATATACTGAATCTGCAGATATATTCATATGCGGATACGGTGATTATGGAATGATCACTAAATTTTAATCTCGCATAATTAAATAACGACCGTCTATAACCATATTAATTTATTTGTTAGTTTTTAGGTTTCGTGGTAAAAGCAGGAAACCCTATGATTTTGTTGCATTTGGCTGTCTGCCCACAACCATACAATTTCTATAGTTATAGATCTACGTATATAAAATATTGCTAGTTGATGCTTCATATGAAAACTGTTTTCAAAATACATATATTTTAAATTTATGAGAAATTGTTTTCTTCACGCATTCCACCAAGCGCTGTAGAAACTGAAGTTTCGTATACCGTCGTTTTTTATTTTAAAGCCCCGTTTCCGGATCATTACTTTTCGAATTGGGCATGTAATTATTATCGCATCTCTAATTTTTCAGACGTGGTTGCGCAAATTTTTGGAAAATATTTTAGACGTTTTAGAGACGAAAACGAAGACGAAATTTCAGGGACGTTTCTGCTGAATATTTTATTTGAATATCTAATTAGGGTTATTTTTGTTCCTTGTATTAACAATTTCAAGAAATAAGGACAACTACGCAACACCACTTTATGCGTGATTTGTTGTCGCACTTTATACGAGTTTTGATAATTGGCTGGTTTTAATGTTATTTGCGTATGTTTTTATTCGATATCTCTAATTCTTTTTAATCAATGGAGTTCCCTGAATATAGAATTTTAATTATAATTAACTTATAACTATTCTGTAGATGTCAACTATATCGGATTTTACGATATTAACAAAGTGCCGTGACAATAACTATAATTGTGCGTCAAGTCGCTTAAATGAAAATTTTGTGACAATTGATGATTTTGTTATTTTATTTCTGATACACTTCAATATCAGAAATAAAACAACAAAATCATCAATTGTCATATAATACACAACAAAAATTACATATTAAAGTTTGTAGTCAAAAGAAAGATAATATTAAGCCATAATGCCAAATGAGAAAGTATGATCTTCTGTGGCTGTGGCAACGGAGTTGCAGAGTATCAGATAGATTTGGAATGAAAATAAATGTCATGTCCGGGAATTAACAGTATGTTAAAGCATCACTAAAGACCTTTATTTCATCCAAAAGACTTTGAAAATGAAGACAATTTTAAACTTATTTCTGGGAATGAAAAATAATATATCATATAAGGTTTTCAGCTTCTCTTATTTACTTGAAATGAACAAATAATAACATACATGACGAGAATTTTAAAGTAAATGTGTATTATTTATTTAGAATGAGTGTTCCAGGCATATGTAAAAGAAGTAACTGACACAAGTTCTATCCCGTGAAGTGTTTTATATTCCTTCATCTATATTTCAAAACAAGTTCAATTCTAGCCTTATTGTTTAAGCAAGGAAATATTGAATTAATTTTCTTCAGTTTGGAAATTACTTTGGTTCGGAATTATTAATTTAACCTCAATCTTATATTTTATCTTTTCTATGACAGATATAAAATACACCGTGGTGTGATGATAATACATTTTCCAATATAATACACACCTTTTGATCGAAAACGAATTTTTTAATTGAAATGGTATTGGCACTATCACTTTTTTCTCCGTTGAAATACATTCTCATAATTTAAAACGTTACCCTTTTTTAAAAAATTATGTTCAAAACTTACACTATTTGTCAAAGAAATAATTTTAATTGCAGATAAGGTAGCGTACCAATTAATATTTATGTTCACAAGAAAGTAAACAGGTATAAATAAGTTATTCAAAATGGGCCAAAGGTACTACACAGAAAGTTTATTGAGCTATGTGGTATTAGTTCCAAATGCAATTTATATCAGTCCTTCTTCCAAATCCTTTATATCGGTCTTTTGTCACATTTACAGATATTCCATTCACTAGGAAATTTTCGGAAGTTTGTACGTTATCCATGCTTAAATTATTTTTGAATATCCATATATTTCCGATCCCAATTATTATTCGTACTAATTCAAATCTCCGTCTGTATATAATAACCTTAATGGTTCAAGAATTGTACGTGAAATTTAGGGAGTAGAAGTTATATAGTCTAAATGTCCTATATGGTGATATAAATTTTATATATGCTTATCAATTTAAATATATCAATTATATTTTCAACTTTGCATTTGGTAGTGTATATGGATATATCAGATATGGCCTGTAAATTCTCGTTATCTCTTATTAATTATATCTAATAATGTTAATGGTTCGTGTAAAACGACTTTTATTAAAGAACGATTTAAAAATTGTTAAAGAAACAGTCAAACTTTAATGCTGACATCTAAGCAAAGTCGATAAGAGACGTGATTTTAAACAAATTTCTAGACACAAATGTTAATATGTCATGAGATACGAATTACGTTTCTTATTTTCCAGTTTGTTAATAATTGATTTGAGCGCAAAACTAATTTACTTATTTCAATGATAATTTTATTCATTCTGATTTTTAATTGATTATTAACATTTCGTAGTATTAGCTCATATATTGAAGACGGTGAAATTGAAAAATAGTAAATTATAGTTTCGAAATAATATTTTGCATCTTTTAGGACCAGGCAATTATTATGAACTCAAAGACGCTTTTTAGTTAAATTCGTTAAATAACATTTTGTTTTTTAGACTTATAGTTATTTTGATTTAAATTTTCGACTTAAATTAAAAATTTAATGGTTACTTATGGGTCAAATGTTGGTTTGATTATTACTGAAATTCAATACGTGTGTAGTGCCCCGTTTTGAAACAGAGGTATATTATGAAAGTATATATACAATTTATAAAAATATTATGAAAGTGTTCATCTAAGTATTCAGAAGGTTCAATTTGCATATAAACTTTAAATGAATACCTGACGAACATTTTGAACCATCTCTCCGTCATATTTTATTAAGTTTCTCTAAAATATGATACGCATTTTTTGGTAAAATATCACATCTCTAGAGGTGACCGCCGCCTACGAACATGTTTCTTCAGGAAGATAATTCATAAATATCTTGGATATTCGAATTATCTTCATGAAAATATGGAAAAAAAGAAAAGAAAGCATACACAGCCTTTTTCCTCAAATTTCAAATAAATTGAGTTTATATGTAATTCTATCTAGATAGCTATCGGACATAAGAAGGAAAATACGCAAAAGGCAAAGTGTGCTATGAAAATATTTTTCTCCTTGATAAAATAACTTCAGTAACGTGTTTACTTTCAGGACTTGTTTCGAACTTCATTTGTATTTTTAATCAGTGTTATTTTATGAAGGCCAAAATAATTTTTTTACAGGAAATATTTTTAGAAACAACAGCTACTGTACTACATAGCTTTTTTGGCAATGGATGGCAATACACTCTGTTTTCGTTGAATTTTCTATTTATTATGTAACTAGAATACAACAATTTTCTCAGGAATTTTTCTGGAGTTGCTTTATGTTTTTTTATACACAAAACATGATAAAGGTATTTATTGAATTGTTCAAATGAAGATTAGTTTCGCTAATTTGCATTAATGGGATAAATAGATACATGCAACCATTAAAATGTTCATTTTGCCGGTCAAATTATATAGTATAATACATTTGTACTAGGTTTGTTACATATCTAAGCAATTGCCCAGATATATAAATTTTACCCACACATAAAATTATTAAAATTGGCAATAGGTTGAATCGTCAAAAATTGAGTTCATACTTTGATGTTTTAAATTTCTTTCAAGAATGTTCTTACGTTTCATGAATATTTCTTATTTAGTTTTTATATAATTGTTTACCTTTGTTACAATGGTATTCAGTTTCATGCGTATATAAAAATTATACGCAACAATCCCAAAGTTGAATAAAAAGTTTTAAACGTTATTTAAATAATGGTACAAATTTTCAAAATAATTTTTGGTTTTACACATTTTTAAATAGTTTACTTTTAGTTACTCTTTGTTAACACGATCGTGGTATATATTCAGTTGAACTTCAAATATGATATTTATTTGAGAAGAAATAATAAAATTGTATGTAGGCGATTAACGAAAGATTCTTGATTATTTTTCAAAATGATTTGATAATAATAAATAATAGATATTGGTTATCATTTATGTTTGTCTATACTTATTGTCTTTAAATATTTAATTTTTTTGAACTATGTCTGCTTGTTGTGGATCTATTAATGTTTTCTAATCTGAACAAAGAGAAGGCTGCAGAGGGTATAACGTGAAACTGTCACATTATTTTAATGTTATTATGCCAACAAGAGTTTCCATGTTAGTGCTAGTGATAGAACAATGTTAAATTATACAGCGGGTTGCTAAAATATAATTTGTATGGGGGTAGAATATATGTTTGTGTTTATTGATTGCTCACATCGTATTTTGCTTATTGTCCCATTGTATATAATCCTAACTCATATTATAAACGAGAAAGTTTGGATGGATGTATAAACGTATGAATGGATGCATATTCTTTATTTCATAACTCTGTTATTTCGGAACCGGTCTATATGAATTTGATACAAAAATGGATTATTGATATAAAATTCCCCGAATTAATATGCAAACTATTAATATAAAAACTTTTTCTTCAGTAATTTGATGGAGTTCTTGATTACACACTATTATGTGCATGGGAAATTCTGTAAGTTTTATTTTAGCATATATTAACAAGTACATATTATTCCAAAATCTCAAATTCGAGCGTGATAACGATGTTATCACTAAAAATAAACTGATAAAAAATGGAATAGGAACATATTACAGCCTGGATTGATACACAGACTACATTTTTGTATTCCACACCAAGGTCACCACGGGCCGGATCTAGTACTGTATAACTAAGCATAGAAAGTTGTTTTATATTTAGATTTTATTGAATTCTCAAGTGAGGAAAAAATTAAATTAACATATAAAGAATTTAAATAAGCTATAAAAAGGTACAAAAATTATTATGCAGGATGGAAATATTCTTCGACCTACAGAAAGCATTAAACAAATATTAAAGTAGAGCAAGTCATATTGGCTATACGCCTACTGACTAACTATACTTTTTTTGTCGACTTGTACCTTTGAAACGAAAATATGTTTTAATGTCACGAAATTTTTGGAAGATAAATTAGAGGGTAATAGAAGAAAGTAGAGGATCTACACGGAGTGGACTTCGGGACTTTTTCACGTCAAATAAAATTTATTAATCGTACTCACAGCTGCGTGATTCCATTGTGGAAATTGAAGGTACTTAAAATTTCAAACGTCAAAAGAACTTTTTTTATATTATATATATTTACACCTAGCAAGCTCTGTCCGACATAGAATTTTATTTACGAAAGGAAATATTTTTTATATTATTTAAACAGACGAGAGAACATTGGTCTTTAAACAATTGTAATAAAATTTTAATATAGATAATAAAATCGTAATACAGAACATGAAAAATTAAATGTATTATAATGTCAGTTTTAATTTTAATTTTTTTTAGATTTTGTCAGACTTTTAAAAATAGATTTGTTGAATTTCTATTATCTTTTAATTTAAAATTCCTGGCTCTCATTAGAAGCACTGTAAAGAATTTTCTTGCTGCATTCAGTTGCATGCAATATTTCTGATTTTAATTCTAAATACCATTATTGGACTTTTTGAAGAAAGAACACGTATTTAATTATCACAGGTTTTTAAATGGTAGAGTTGTAGCTGTGTTTACATAATAATTGCATTTTCTTAACCATTGGATATTTTACTTAAATAAGTAAGTAAGAGCTATTCAAATATTAGCATTTAAACTTATTTAGTTTCCGTTAGAAACGTCTTGTAAGAGTGAAGAAAACTAATACACATGTTGTTTTTATGTTGTGTACATATTTACTCAGAATATTACTTAAATGCAAGTTTCATTTGCCGAAACGAAAATTTTATATGTGTGTTATGATTGCGCGTGACGAATACGGATGTACATACACAAAGCTATGCACAATTGTGTACATATTCACGTGCACACGCTCACGTATGTATACACGCACGATTATATACACGTAAACACAGCAAGCGATAAATAAATAAAAAAAGCATTACGTGACAGTAACTGATTACTAATTAAGTATATGAAATATAACATTTACTTTACATTGTTAAACTTTCAATTTCATTGGAAGAAATGAGTAATGATTGAGTGTAGATAATATCAACTTTACGTTTTTAAACTTTTTTAATTAATATTTTATATAATATTTTAGTTTCCCTTTATTCTCCCCATCTTAATCCAGCGCGCTATAAGAAAATATATCTTAGGTGTCGCAATCTATTTAGTTGACAGTAATTTTTTGTCTTCTATTTTAACCTTTAAAGTTCAGGAAAATTAACCTAAAACATGAAATTCGCAGAATCACGTTCATTGTTCGTCCTCCTACGAGGAAGCGTGCAGCTTTGTTCGACTTCCTACGAGGAGAGTGTAGGCGGTGATGTGTGGGAAGAGGGGCGGGTCGAGATGTAGGAAAAAATCGTTTTCAAGACTAATTAATTACTTAACCAATAAATGTGTCATTATAATTTTTAACATAAGATTTCTCGTCGTTTATAATATTTGGGTACTACAGAAGCGCGTGGTGGCAGACAACGTAAATGAATTTAAGAAATACTTTCAGTAATTTTCCGAATTGATCAAATAAACTTTTATAGTTGTTTACAGTGCATAATAATGATAGTGTTTATAGCGAAAATATACTTATTTGTGAAATAGTTAGAAAATGTTATTCGTTTATAGCAATTATATGAATTTATGATTAAGGATTATAAGAAATTAAAGAAAGAGTGTAAACATTGAAAAAGAAAGTTTATTGCTGGGTATAGGCAGCTTGAATCATTGGAGAGAATGGAAGGTCAGATGAAAGTTAAATTGAAAAGTGCAATTTTGTCAGCCTTGTCATTAATTTTGTTTAGAAATCCAAGCTTAGAAAACAAGACCATAGTCATATTTTCCTAATATTAAATTTTCAGTGGTTAGATTTGTGCAAATAATTTTTTAAACTGACTAAAATAAATTTACTATAGAAAATTCAGTCAGTTTAAATTTCTCAGTTTTCGATTTAAGAGGCAGAGAGACGCCATATAAATATCATAGGGAGCGTGGCTAAAGCAATGAGGGTGGGCTCGACGTCGCGCTCGCGGCTCAGGAAAAGTAAAATCCGTTTCAAAAAATTATAGACAGGACGATCATTCCGCATTCTCAGACGCATCATATAAAGTTTATGCAAGTACTTTTCATAAAGGCTGTATTATTTTGACTCTAAAAAAATTTAAAAGCTATCTTTATGGGTAGCTTTCTAGGAAGTACGTATATACTAATATAGCATGTATCATTCGGTTACAAAATATTCTTGTGTTGGACGTATAAAATTGATTATTCCACAGAGATAAGGCAAACTTATAATTTAAATATATTTTTTTAAATTAAATGTAGTAAGTTTTTATTAGGGTGTTTTGTATATAACATGCAACAATTTTTTAATTAAGTTGCTAGTTTCGAGTAGTCTATTTTTCACAGCACGGACAGTCAAAATTGGTTGACGAAATATATATATATATATATATATATATATATATATATATATATATATGTATATAAATATATTTGTTTATATATATATATATATATATATATATATATATGTATATGGAAATAGAAAAAAATTGTACCGTAGATAGATGTACGGATGTTGTCCATTTTGTATTAGATTTTTTGATAAATTATTTATACCACATTTAAATAGTGATTATTATTGGTAGTAGATTTTATGCAACAGAAATTTAATTTCTTGATGTAGAAAAAGCGAAAAAAGAAATTTGCTGTTTTGAAAACAGTAACTTTTTCAAATATATTTTCTTTTGAAATAAGACTATTTTCTTAAATTACTTACAAATATTTTCTTACGTTATTTATATTTTTTATACTATTTTATACGGAATGGAGTAAAATTTCACTTCAATTTTTAAATGAAACTTTTATTGAAGAAAAAGTTAAAATTTCAAATAAAATATAACATGTATTTAATATTACTGTATATGTAGGATATTGAGCATGAAAAACAATTTTCTTGCTTTTCTACACAAAGATTTTGAAGTTTGTAACATATTTGTAGGCAATTTACGGCAAAATTCACTTTTTGAATAGTTTTTTAATATCAGGCACGAATCCATTAGAACTTCATTTTATGAATTTTTCAGATACATAAAATAAACCTTAATATTTTTCATAATCAACGTAAGCCTATAATAATGAATCAATAATATGTTTTTGGGCTATTCAAATTTCTATTGATGTTAGAAAGCCAATTATAGATTACGTCACAAAATTATGTTATTATTCCGGATGTCTTTGTTTTGTCAATTTCGCTACAGAATTTTTCACCTTTCGATTATATGAATTTATGTATACGATTATTATGGACGAGATTATCATTATATACAATATATTTATTTTACAAATCTTTGCAACTAGTGCCGTCCAACTTACAATTTTAACATTTACTAATATAACCCGATGATAAGTTGGACTATATTTTTAGCAATTATCTACTTACAAATGATCTACAAACAGACTAAGATGTAAGGAAAGCACTTGTGAAAAAGCTAAAAGAAAAGAAATTTTCTCTTTACTTAAGAATTTCGAATCTCATTATACGTAGAAAGATTTAATAGATTTATAAATAGATTTTATAGAGTATTCTTATTTAAAAATTTACTGAATTTTTCCAATTAGAAAGTCGTTCTTTTAATACTTTATTCCATTTTGCGTTCACCGTTAGCAAAGTGCCTTTTTTCTTTGCAAATATGTACGACTTCTTTATAAATAGCAAGTAGTTTTGCCGAAGAATTCGTTTCATGGAGTCAATTGTCTCTAAACCTTGGCATTTAAATGTCAATATCAATATTGAAAATAAAGTCTGTTGTCACAAACTAAGCTCAGAAAATGCTCACTGTGTACATAAAACCCGCCAGAAACCCGCTGTATCACAATTGTTTATTTTGTACTCGTACAAGAAAATAATGGAAGAGATACTAAATTTGAATTTCAAATGTGGTGAAATTGTCTTTTGCAAAGCTTCAAAATAGAATTACGAGAATGGTTTTAATGGCAAAGAGATTGTCAGACATACAGAGTCAAAAGACATTGTATTGTTTTTACTCAGCCATTACTCGTTTCAAATCTTTTCGCAAGTTTAATTTTATGAAACGTTAAAAAATAAAATTTTGTACTTAACTGAACTTTGATATTTAAGTGAATTAAAAACTAAAAGCAGCTTAATTAAAAAATTCTACCTAATATGAAAGTTTCCGTTGGAATTGTTTTACTTCAATATTTTTACATCTTATAATTAATTTTGTTTCTATGTTATCTGAGGTACGTAATTAGTTTATCTTAGAGAAAATTCAAAATTGCTGGCTGGCATAAAAACGATTTTAACATATTTTTATTTGTATACAGCGACTTTTAATTAAGCGTACTTTATTTTGAACTATTTGAATACTGAACTTAGTTGTTTTTTTTTCTATTTTGTCGCTTTAATCACATAGGCATGTACCGTTATCACATAGGCATACACCATAAATTTACACGTGATGTCGTATTTCTTTTGACGTGAATACGTCTTTAAATTTGCTACCATACGGATACAATCGAAAAAACCTAATGATAACAAAATCGGGGGATACAGTTTGGCATTGCAATTTCGAATTTATCATCTACATTAAAAATGAAATTTTACTACTCCTAGCTAAAGGATCAAAGAATTCATTACGATAAGCGAGAACAGTGACGCATCGCGCGCGGTGGAGGGGGAAGCGCTGCTATTTTGAAGTTATTCTGCTGCGTATCGAGATTTTCAATTAGTATAACTTTTGATTCGGAAAAGCTACAATGTTCGTTTTAATCGTCAGATGTCGTCAAAATCTATCGACTGTATATATAACATTAGTTTAAAGTAGTGATAATGAATAAAATAAGGTGTTAGAATAAAACGACAAAACTATTATCAAAAATATATAATGTCGGCCTATACGCGTCGAATATTTTATTTCAAAAATATAACCCGTTACATAGACGTATTCACGTACAACACATGGCCGTGTCCATGACACAGCCACACCCCATTTTATTTTTCGATTTTCTTTTTATACATAATACCATTTGTATATTTTGATAGCGTAATTCTTTAATCTACTTAGAATAGTATTTCATTATTCGGCCCGATTTTAAAGTTTATTACTTTTCCATTTCTGTAAGCTTTTGATTTTCCTTTCTCTATAAGTAGTCAACAATTATTATTCCTTTACTAATTGATATCTGTGTAATGAAGAAATACTTTAATATTAAGTAATTTATTGTCATTTTGGATAAATATTTTAAACACAAATATTGCCTACTTTCAAAATCCCTATCTACATGCTGCATTACAATTAACACGATATTATAAAGCAAAAACGTTTCAAAGTTTATATGTGCGTAGAAGATGATCTCAAAAACTATAACATCAAACTCTTTCACGTTTTAACGATTATATTTTTAAGACAAGTACAGGCTAAATTTTATCTGGTACTTTTTTAATGTAAGAGGCTTTGTTTTTCACGTTTGACACAAATATAATTTATTATTTGACATGAAACATTAATAATGAATACATAAAATATTGGATTATTAAAGTTATCTAGGTGGATGTACGTGATTAATTTTTAGAATGTGTGGGTAACGAACGATAAAGTTTAGCTGAGCGGAGTTGAAGTGGGCCGGACGCACTTTGGCGTCTGCATTAAAATATTAAACGAAGATAATGTAGACAATATAAAAATCTAATAATAGTTCGGGGAGACATATAAAAATCTAATAATAGTTCGGGGATTATTAGTAATTGCACCTTATTTCCATAACAAAGAATATCATCGAAGTATTCCAGAGTTAAAATAAATTAAACTCTTGCAGCTTGACCAATATTACACACGGAAGTATTGCACATTTTAAATGCACTAACTAGTCAGAATACAGTTAATAAATTAGCCGCAAATAATGAAAAAAATGTTTGAAATAAAAAAGCAATTATGGTCCTCTTAGGCTCGGCAAGGTGGACGGACTGGACGGGCAGTTAACTAAAGGAGACTATTATGTGAAAAAAATATTAATAACGATATTAAAGTAATGTACGAAGATGTTGTAGAAAACATTTAGTAGAAACATGAAATGGATATTTAGTAGAAGTTCGTGAAGGTGTAGCACTAATTATTAACGTTTTTCTATTATGATACCCTTTGTATTATAAAACCGAACCATTGAAGTATTGTAGATTTAAATAAACCGTTAGAGTTATGAAAAATTTGCGCACGGTAATGAAATTTACCAAAAATTCCAAAAATGTAAAAAGATAATTATTATATATTGTTTATTATAATGTTTTTTTGTCATAAGATGATGCCCTACCGCAGTACTAAACCGTTGGGAATACCATTATTATGTTAATACCTTAAATGATTGTTAAAAATAGCGATTAAAATAAGGGAAAATAATCGAGGTCTACTTTTGCTCGGGCAAAACCTGGATTGGCAGCTGATAAAATATAAAGGATCCCATTCTGCTATAAAATATGAAGGTTTTAAATTATTTGAAATGTTTACTTGGCAGATGAAAAAAATATAAAGAAAAAATAAATTTTATTTTCACAATGTGGTTTAATAAATGGCAATCAAATAAGCCAGCTTATTCAGGTGATGCCATTCAAATGAAACTTTTCGGCGTGATCTGTTCAATGCATAGAACCTCTTTAACTCCTCTAGGTGATTCAGTATTGTACTATGGTATATTAAAAATAAATCATACAATAAATTATTTCCGTCAGCACTTTACTACACAATTATCTATGTTTAATTAAGTTGACTAAGTCCAAGAGAAGAAGCAAAAACACAGAAACTTAGACCAACGCTCAATATTATAATAATGCTCTGAACACATTGTTGCGATCTATAATTTATGCAGGTAAGCAAGCAGTAACCTTGTTTTAAATGATATGGTCAAAAATATAAAAAGTACGTATTGTGACAAGTTTGCTTACATACACACACGCATATATATATATATATATATATATATATATATATTTATAAGTGATACATACATACATGATTTATTATTAATATTTCACGTAAAGGTCCGTTGATTCAAAATAGTTTCACACGTACAATCAAATATATACCGATCACATATAATGTATTTCAGTACTTGTCAATTCGTGAAGAAAGTAAAGATCATTTCGAGAGGTCGTATATTCTGCAATCTTGTTGAACATTTGACTTCAATTACTTTGCAGCTAACAACCTCTGATATTTGTTAATCAATGGTCAGAAACATTCTATTAGAAAATCATATTTTATTCTGCGAACTTGATAAGCCGTTATTACAACATTTGACATAATAAAATTTGTCATTATAAAATTTACATAGAAATAATTATTTATAGTACCAAGATTGTATCACCTTAAAAGTGTGAGGAGCTAACAAAGCTAAATTCAGAGTAAAATGCTAGCAAAAATTCAGAGTAAAATATAACGAGAACTGATACGGTAGAAGTCTGTATTTCTAGGCTTGGATTTTTTTATACATATTTATTTTTACTAAACCATTAATAAACTAACAATTTACAAAAAAAATTTATTCTATTTAAAATATAATTCTTTAAATGCATTATTTTAATTCATGTAGACATTGCCAATTATTTCGTTAATAATTAGCATCTGTTAAGCGTAATATGGTTAAAAGTGAAAGCAAAGTTATTGAAATAATGAATTCTACTAAAAAATTAATAAATGTATTATTAACGCTTAACGAATAATGGGTGCCCGTATTTATATTCTAAATGTAAAAAAGGGATGACCGAGTATATATAAAAAGATGATGGTTAAGAAATAAACATATATACTATCGTCTCCGCAAAAGTGTATTACGATAATGAAATAACCTAGCGTCTTGAGCCATTAACTACTCCACCGCCGTGTGGGTGGACCGATGACTAATTTGTTTTTATATATGGAGATAATCTTATTGTATTTCATTGTTTTGAAATATACTGTGAGTTAAACCTACTTGTGAATATTGTATATATCGGGTTTAAGAATGTAAGTTAGTATTGGAATTTTCATGACTTCCTTCAAAATAATTTTTTGGAATAAATGACATTAATTATCACTGCTGAATATACCAGTGTAACGTATATAAGTTGAATATTTTTTTCAATTGAATCAATAATAATAAAGGGAAATATCCTTTTACTACTTACTGCTTAAAAGCTCATAAAGCTTACATCCTAGATTTTCAACTGTTTTCTAAAAAAGTTTCAACTATAATTTAAGTTAGAAATAGCATATATCACTCGCATGAAAAACTTTATGTAAACATAAACTATAACAACAATGAATAGTTAATAGACAGTCTATTATATTTATCATGAAAATATATACTATGGTCTGGTTTATTGGTAAGAGAAATGGTATTTACCAACAAACCTGCTTACGCCTGAACTCTCACTTATATAAATAAAATATATCTATGAAAATAAGTGTCACTCATGTTGGTTCCGAATGCCTAATAACTCTCTATTTTATCTGAAGTAGTATTAAATTACGTTGGTGCTCTAAAATATCATTTTTAACTATAGAACATAGAATTATAAAGCTTTAACTTAGTGAATTTAAATAAATTCACTGACATCATGTAACTCCAAGTTAACGCTTCATTTTGTTGGAACTGAATTCTCCATACTCAATAAATAAACATAAAGGAAAAATAAATATTAAAATAACATTACGAACGTAATATTTGAAGAAAGTATTAAATTTTGTGGATGTTAATCTTAACAAGGATTTATATATTAATTGTAAATATATTCAGGTCAATATTAACTCGGCTCCTTATATCTTGAATTCTGTATATAACAGGTCCTTTTCATTTGATTACTATTTATGATGTAAGTTAGTAAAACAATAATTTTAATACATATATCGATGCATGTGTTTACCTTAAGCACAATATAAGGCTGCAATACAAGGCTGCTTCCAACTCATAACGAGTGAGGATATATGTTTCATTTTAATTGCAGCAATTTCAATAAGAATGTATAGAAACCATATTTATTCCTAACTTTCCAAACATTTGTTATTTCTAATCTTATTAGAAAATAAATCTGCCTGAGAAGGTTGCTTCTAATAAAACATGAAAAATTATTAATATACTCAAAATAATTCGAATTTAAACCTTTTTTAAGGTCATATAAATTAGTCAGATATTATGGTAAACGTTAGAAGTATAATTAATAAAAGCTATACTGAAATACAATTTTCCTTCATATAACAGTAATATACAAATTTTCAAGGTGTCATTAGATTTGGTGTCTAGAGACCATGGTCTATAAAAATATAATAAATTTAACATTTTTTTGATATTTCCACAATTGATTTAATATCTACGAGGTTCATTTAACAACCAATTTAGAAACTGAAATGCATAAATAAAAATTACGCAACCATAACCTAACGAGTAACAAATATTCATTAAAAGAAACACATCATAATTTAATATCCACTTCAAGATTTGATAGATTAATTAGGTTTTAAAACAATTTTACAATTTTTTTGTATTTTGTAGAGACGATTTCAGTAGTAAGTCGGATAATCAATATGGCATAATAAAAATCGATAACGTTGAACTTTAAAAAAGCTTAGTATACTGGTACATATTAAAAATGTACTCCTTGTCTTCATCCAAAAATTTTCACAAATATTGTTCGCATATTTATTCGAATTTACGTTAAAAATAAAGGGATGAGAATGCTATTATTATAACGTTTCAACGCGATATTTAGCAACCAAATGTGAATAATTAAGGTAGTCAACATTCCCTTCCTAACCCCCTTTAATCCCTTCTAGAGCCATTGGACCACAAACACGAGACTCCCCCGTAGTCCGAACGCTATTAAATATTTTCGTGCACGGTTTTCTTGTAAACGACTCTTGTGATTACTCCTCGTATTTTGACTACGCCATGACATGAAGGTGTACCGTTAAATGGAGATTAACTACCCAAAGCTTAACTCTTGAGGGTTAATTTCGGGGATGTCAACGAAGCTTTTCTGTTGTTTAATTATTCTTTTAGTCTTTGGAAATATGTTGTTTTGTCTTTTTAACTGACGCATCGTATGTATTCAATATTTAATAGAGCTATCCTATTGGTGACCTCTCAGTGTGTTTTCACTGAGGTCTTTTTAAAATAATATTATAATAAATATAACAATAACTTAAACAAGAAATAGCTTAATTAGAAATCATTGTATGTTTATTGTTTTTTCTAATTTTTTAAAATATCTTTTATTTGAAAAGTAATTTTCAGGTCTATTTTAATACAAAAAGAAAAAAAAATATGCATAAGGAAGATCTAGTGCAGTCTTTGAGAAATCTTTGGTAGAATATGTAGCTTCTCTGTAATAGAGATTATTGTAAAAGCTACATAGCTCCTATTTAAAAGCATATCATAATTTATGGGAACATGGAAAAGGTAGCAGTGAATCAACATGTATTAAGAAGATGTTTTACTGGTGCTCAGATAGCGATGGAAATTTGCGTTTGTGGTTCAACTGATCTAGTTGAGATTATATCCCGTTTAAGACAGCGCTAATTCACTTAACTGTTCACAATTGTTTGTTTACTTGAGATGGTGAAATTTCATTTGACGGAGTTTCACAAAATTTTTCAAGCTTTATCAAAAAGTATTATCAAAATATGGAAATTTTGTTCCTGAGATATAGCAGATAATACATTAAAGTAGGGAACTTAACTGCACATTAGAATAAAAAGGAATTTAAATTAAATAAAAAATCTTCTAAATTACAAAATAAATGTAATAAGATGCAAAGTTTTGAATACTAGCTAATAACTTAAATGCAATGAAAAATATAAAGAAAAGCGTCAACAAGTTTTTCGTTTCATTTGTTATTGCCAAATGTATAATTTAACAGTCTGTATGATTTAATTCTATTATATTTTTCTGTCTGACTAACGAGTTTAAGCGACTAACACTGTTATACATAAGTATAGTATTAGTGTTAAAGAGGGGGTTTAATATCATTTATGACAACTACTCGTTGAGGACGGTACGGCGTGACAATCTTCAAACAAATTAAGCTGTTTAGATGTATTTTAATTGTGGACCTTAAAAAAAAGTATTAATTTCGTTAAGTACTGATTACTATTCTGTCCTTGCGAGGTCATAATTATTCTGAGTTTAGAACATCAGTTTTTTTAAAGGTGGCTAAATTTTATTTATAATTGCTTTCTTTTGCACAAGGCTTCACTCAAGCATATTCCTTGTTTTTACGATGGAGGTTTTCTCCGGTAATAATGTAATTTCGTATAACTTTTGTATTTCCAAAAGTGCCCCGTACATTGGTGTAAAATATGTAAATATTTATTTTAAGTCAAATTGCTGTAATCGTCCCGACAATATCTATTAATTAGTTTTAAGTAGGCACAATTGGTTTTAACGTTAAGAGCTAGAATCAATTGTCAATATTCCTTAGGAAATATTTGACACAAAATGTGATCGATTTTAATATGTGCCTTGAAAATTGTTTCAGTGAAAGTTTATTTAAAATCAGTCTAACAGTTTTTACGTGGTGTTTACACAAACATGTTAACCTAAATAGACAAAACGTTATTTGAAAGTAATTTGAAAGAATTAAGTGTAAGCTTAAACTTTAATTTGAACCCCAGGAACTATTGCAGTGAAAATTTCATTTTAATTAGTTTAGTACTTTTTGCGTGACACTCGAATAAATAGAGGGAAAGAGACACGTTCCATTATTTTTAGGAAAAAATTAGCACATTCTAGAATTTTTTACAATCCATTTTCAAAGAGCAGACACACAACCATTTCAGTTTTTTAATAGTATAGGTTATTTAATTATTAAAATAACGTCAATTGATCGAGAATTAATCATCACGCTGTGATACTGACAATCACTTTTACTTACTTTTATGATGTAATATGATTTACAATGGTACACGCGAGAGCATTTTTGGGTTCTTGACTGGTGCTATGTTTTGGTTAACTTTTGTTATAAGTTAATTGATGCTGGCAACAATTGAGTATAAAAATACGCGCAAACAAAAATAAATTAAGAAATATATATTCAGTTTCTAAGTAAGTCTAAGTCTAAATCTGTACAACTAAGTACATTTTGGCATATTTCATGTTTTTATATAAGATTTTTCATCTAAAAGTTATAATAAAAAATATCATAAATATACGATTTTATTGATAATACCCACAGTACGGAAACACTCACGTTGTGTGACTGCGTAGAATAGACACAAATAATGCACTCTATAATTTTTTGAACTCTTAGACACCCCACTTCACAAACGGATACTCTATCGAAGCATAGTATGCTACTGCTACTTCTGAAATGTTACTTCCTAATATATGTTCGTAACGTTACTTTAACCAATTTACAGCTTATTGCGTTATGAAAATTTTAAAATTGGTAAATAATGTATATAAAGTAAATACATCCATTGTATTCTCACTGTAAATTAGTAAATTTCATCTCAATACAATACTCCGAGTACATGCTTGTGCGGCGACAGCGTGACAGTTCATTAGACATTCTGTCCTGCTTTCTATGTGACTGGTCCTGTGGGCTCCATATAGTAAGTTGTTCAGACTTACTCGATATAGTATTTAATATATTTATTAGGTATACACTTGCTCCGATTCCCAGTTTATTCCAGATGCTAATTTATTGCTGTAAATTAAATTTCTATCAGCACTTTGATTTTATGTAAATTTTATTCCTAATCAAAATATTTTTATATTTCTTCAGTATATACATGTGTAGATTTTACCAAAAGTTTGTATCCAAAACAACTATTCGACACTGAATCTGAAAATTTCATACTACACAATTTATAGATATGAAAGATATTTCTTTTAATTTAGACTGAAATTCAATATTAAAGATTATAAATGGAAACGAACTGGTGAAAATATAGTTTATTATTTATTTTAGAATCGACGATTTTTGTTTACGCAAATATTGGGTTTTTGAAATAATGGGTTAGTAGTGAAAAGATTCTAAATTTAAAAAAAAATGAAAAGTTTACTTTATAAAAATTTTAAAAAAATAGTCACGGTAAGATATATTATTTTTTATTTAAAAAAAATCTTGAGAAAGTCTATCAATAATAAGATTTTTCAAATTGAGTTTCAATGAAAAACACAATATTTTATTATTTTGTCTTAAATATTTCACTTTATTTCCCCTTTCGTACTGTAAATTAACTGCTTAAACAAGCGAAGTCCGAAAGAGGTTTCCCATATTTGCATTATTAGAGTAGAAATGTCACAATCTATATTTATTTCCATAATGTATTTTGTTATGATATAATGTTTATTGTCTTTCCTTATTGTTACCTCCCTATTAAATTTTCTACTTCACTTACTTTTATTATTTCTTTTTTACATAATTTAAGAGCGTGCCTCGTGAAAATTATTTACGGTCATTGCACACTTGAAAATGACCGCGACATTCAACGTTATATTATAGCTAGAAACATTTTTTCCTTCATTCTAGAACTTTTTTTTAAAAATTTGCATGGCCAGATGTAATCGATGAAAAAAAAGGTTAATGATAATAATAGTAAAAAAGTATTTTAAACTACTGACGTATACTTTAATTTTGCAAACAGCTGAGTAGACTTATCTTACTTTTAATTGATCTGCAAATAATATTTCATCTGAAATATTCACAAAACGACATGTCACCCTCCCATCTCCAAAACTGTTAAAGTTAAAATTACATGTGAAACTGTATTAACTTTGCCAAGAAACAATAACGCTAATCCTAAATCTCATATTTTTTTGAGGAAATTAAGACATTCTTACGCACATTTTATTGATACTCGGTAATACATTGGTCAAAAATTATATTAATAATTAAGAGGGTAATACTAGATTTCCTTAAATGTTTATTCAACGACATCTAGTATTAACTTCACATATTTAAAAGAAGAGAGAATCTTTTGAGATAATGAAAAATAGTATCACTCGTTAATGATGCTGACCATAAAAGGAAAGATTTATGTGACTGTGTAATAAACTGAGTTGAAAAGTTACTCGATATCTTAAAACACATTAATAATAAAGTTACCACAAGGGAAAATCATTTACGTGAAAGTGGTAATAAATGGTAATCAATTAAATATTTAGACAATTTACGACTCGTCTTAACCATAGTTGTTAAATATTATAGTTTTCTAAATATTTTTTGGTGTAAAACGTGTAACGGTAATTAAGTTAAATAATAACAGTTTACATAATAAATACACTCCGTAATCCCAATCCGTATTTTCTGTTAATTATAACGTCAAAACCTATTTCACTTTAATTAACAGCTATGAAAAAACTGATAATTAAAGTATAGTATGCTTTAACCTTAAGAGTTTAATGTTAAAAATAATTACTTTTATTAATAAAAAGAGAAGCACACGAGGTAACTAAAGAGTATAAATAGAGAATTACGTGAAAATATGAAACAACTTTGTGGACATATAATTCCCTCTTCTATTGATCAATAGTATTATAGTCAACTTGAAGCACCACTTTTAGTATATTAACCATCAACTGTATATTAATTTTTACGTGTTTAATTCAGTTATTTAATACGCTACGTACTTGTATAAAAAACTTGTTAAATACGAGTAGAACTCGCATTATATAGGTATTAATACCTCATAACAAATGAAAATGTTAAGTATTACTAGATGTACATTATTTTTATGAAACAGCTTACAAGAAAACATATTATATTTTACTAAATGAATATATTTTATAAATACCCGTATTTTCAACTGAGAAAAATTATTTTAATCTCAAAAAACTACGACATCTGTATTGAACCTCACAGGTTTCTCTTTAATTTTACTTTAACATGTAGTAACCTTTTTTCGTAATTAATATTCAACAATTTTGCAGAGGAAGGGTGTAGACGTGTTATAATTTTTAAACGATATACTACTGAAACGACATATAATTTCATATTCTGTATTCGTAAAAAAGCATTAGAAAAGCATTAGAAAAAAGAAATCGACAAGTGTCGTTTATGTAAATGGGATTCCTAGAAAACAATATAAATAGAAAATCTGTCTGTTTATTCGTTTGTTTGACGCAGTTTTATATTTAGATAAAAGCTGTTAGAATTTAAAATGATGCCAATTTATGCCATTTTCCTAGATTTTATATTTTTAATTTTTTTTGTTCAAATATTATCTACATCTTCAAACTACATTGGTATTAAAAACTTATTAATTTTAGACGAATATAACATTCGTCTAAAATTAATGAACATTCGTCTAAAATTAATAAATTATAAAAGCTCGTAAATAATTTAGAATGTCTGTTATGTGTTTCAATTGATAATTTTAATAATAAGAAAAGTAAAAAATAGTTTTTTGTCACTATTGCCATTATTTTGTTTCTTATTTGGCACGCTTTATGGTTAAGTTGTAAAGGAAATAGAATCATAGTGCAGGCTTTAGGTGTGGAAAATACCGATGTATTCTGACAGGCGTATGTACTTTGCCAATAAATATTTTTTAATTTAAACTTGTAAAACTTAAGTAAGGTAACTACTTCGCAGTTTCATAATTTGGGCAAAGATGTATTTCAAAGCAAAACATCGCAAACAATGTAATTTTTCATTCCGTAATGATACATTTTCTTATAATAATCTCAAATATTTCCTCAGCCATTATGTTATTATACGATAATGAATGTAAACCTCTGTATATTTAGGATTGGTCATTAGTCTTCAAACCTCTGTGACGGTTCCATTTTAATTACGAAGTTTCAAAAACGCCACAGGGAAGTGGTCGTATACATTAGGAACAAAATAAATGATTTAATTTGCTTGAGTACATTTTCTCTTTACTGACCCTCTGTTTATCTTAGCAATTACAATATTTCACAGCTTGTGTTTGTTGGCTGCTGGAATTTTCTGAATACTGCTTCTATAATATATAATTTATATAGTATAAATATATTTAATTTTACTTATTATTATTTTTTAAGTTTTCTACATAATTTTCTTTAAGCTTTTTGTAAAATAAGTAATTTTCCGGGAAAGAATCTGACGGTACACCTATATTAGACAACCAAATAACAAAATACTGTTCTGAAAAGAATAACCAAGTGCATACGCGTATCAAGCATGATACTCGATGTGATGTTATTCTAGCTGCCGGCTTAACCAAGACGCTGACTTTTAACTACGAAGCACGCAAGAACACAGCTCTGGGATTCCCACTGTTTTCGGCAGTCGACCTCAGAAAGATAGAGCTCATTCGGCGCGGGTACATTTAGACACGAAAGGCGATGTCCGCACCGACTTCCCTTATTTTTGTGTATTCTACTATTTTTACTATTTGTTTGTATTGATGGGCTTGAGATCGCCGTATTGTTTATATCGTTCTATATTGTTTATACCGTCGCTCACCGGTACATCGCAGAGAAAAAGACAACGACTATTCATCTCCGTATTCACCACTGACACGCCATATCATTTGGCAAGGCAACATCGACTTCGAAACTCTCTTCACTAATGTTTTCCAATTGGTATTTAAAGTTAGGTATAATATATCTAAATTACAAATCTTGACATAATATCTAAGACGTGAGGAAAATAGAAATGGGTTAAATGTAGAAAAGCTAATAAAATATATCGCGTAAAGACGGATGGTACATATTTTACATGACCCTTATGTATGGAAAGCAGTTCTTATATGACGTTTATATGTCATCATCATCATCAGTCCCTATCGCTCCGGTCGGAACATAGGGCAGACGTAAAATTTCTCCTTTTGATGCGGTCAGCTGCCAGTTGCTTAACCTCTCTCCAGGTCTTTCCAGCTGGCTTTGCTTCTTCCTGGATCGTTCTCTGCCAGGTCTTTCTTGGTTGGCCACGTCGTCTTGCCCCTTGGGGGACGCTTATATGTGCAATACAGGAATTATTATAATATTATTGGTAAAACAAAACGTTTGTCTAGCCATTCTCTGTAACTTGAGGACCAGCAACGTTCTGATACGTCAACACATCAAAAGAAATATGCCAAGGGAAAATAGTGCGTAGCACCGCCATATGCCCAAAGCCAGCGTGCACCAAAAAGGGATGACTTGGGATTCCTTACAGTCGATCAAACATGAAAGTAATTTACTTCATTGGTCGCCTGTTCACTCTAGATACGATCAGTCATGCTTACTGACAGTTAGAAACATAATTCATATATTGCAGGCATTAACTGTTAATCGAGTCGGACCAAGAGTGTACTTTTATCTAAATCAGGTACACACCCGATCGCGGTTGAAGCATTGCGGCCAGCCGTGTTTTGATCGCGGTGTGTCAACATCCTTCCGAAACTTTGCCACATGTTAACATATTCAGTACTTATATGTAGAAACAATAGCACAAACAGAAACTTTACAAACGTGACATTACATATGACCGGTAAGTAAAAGTTTTAATAGGTTTATCAAATTAAAAATGTTTTCCGTCTTTTTGTCAGTCGATATCGTTTTCTTTACAATATGAGAACGCTAACGCCGTATAGGACGGCTCTACGCATGGGACTAATATCTTTATTATCGTTCGAAACTTATCTTAAATTGAATGTGATATCGGTAATTTTTAAAGAGTTTAAACTATTGTTTTTTTAGGTTCCCCAATGAGGACAAAACTAAGAATAAGTGTAAGAGAGAACAGAAATGGATTTATGCGAATCGTGAAATACAATATTTCCAATTTGCATGATTAATCTCAAAGAAAAATATTTCCAATTTACAAACAGAAATCGACTTTCTTCTTAAAAAAAGCCCAAGTATTTATATAATACTCAGTCCGGTAAGTTTAATATCAATTTAAGATTCATTATGCGAATTATTCAATTCTATGGTCGTATATACGAGTAGCTTAATATTCATGTCAGTTTAATATTCATTTAAATTTTATGTTAACAGAATGGCATATTATAATACTCACTTAAAAGGAAAGTTTTAAAAATTATGTTATATTGCGTAGTGCGTCAGAGACTTTGCGCTATTTTTTTACAGTCATAGTATATTATTTACGAACTTTAATGTTTTGTCAGTGATTTATTTTATCTATATTATATATACCATTACTACTTGCAATCATCCTTCAACTTCAGCATTTGAATATTGAATTCCAGCCATTCGTAATACGATAAATCAAACTTAATGCAAAATTCCTTATTTAGATACGTTAAGTTCAATATTTAAATTTGTAAACTATTTTCTTAGCTGAAAAACTATATAAATTTATTTTCGCACTGTTTAATTTAAAACTGTCATTTAAAAAAATAACTGAACGAGAAAGTACAATACTGATTTCCATGACACACATTTCATATATATATATATATATATATATATATATATATATATATATATATATATATGTGTATATATACATATATATGTCACGTTCGATATATAATATAAATTATTTATATAAAAATGAAGAAATAATTGTGTATACTATATTCATGTAGAAATTTCTTGCGGTTTAAGAGTAAAAGTTCATAATAATTATGAGCAGAGAAGTAGTGCTATTTCAAAATACACTGCTTTCGAAAATTCAATTCCTGGCCTGATTTCCAAATCTAATTTCTCCTTAACAGGAGAAGTAAGACTCTCTTCTATATCAATTCTGACGGCCCCAATTGTCAAACTAGATGGTCAATATTTATTTTGACGTTGAATATTTTTATATCAATTTAATTAAGTGGAGGTGGCGTTGTAAAGCAACGTCGATTGGTCGTCAATACGTTGATTGATCTCATCACCACGACTTTCTAATTAATTTTATGATTAACTTATTTTGTGAACCTGAGTGATGAAGAATATTTAATAATCCAATATTAATATTTTAAGAATATTTTGTTTCTAATCCGTTTTCACATGGTATTAAATTTTAATAAATTTATAATTAAGTGTAACATACATTTTTGCATTATTGTAATAAACATTGTAAGTTGTCTTGGACGTTTAATATGAAAACCAAATTAAGTATTGTTTCGTTTTCGGAATAGCTATTGATCGAACTCCTACAGTAACCAATCCATTTCTATTCACTTGTGCTGATGATGCAGGGAAGCGACGTATGAATATTCAATAGTACAAAAGAAGACCAAAAGTGGGGAAAAGTTAACAAAAAAGGAAAGTAACAGTGTAGGTAACGGATTTAAAAGCACTGCCTGTAGTATCGCGCATCTTTGCAGTCTATTTGATTTTTGTATTCCTAACGATCAATATTAGTGTACAACGCAGCAGCTATTCATTTATCTTCTACTAAAGGGTTACACCGAACAGCTGATTGGTATTAAGATTACACTACATAAAACAAAGGTAAAAAAGGAGGACGGTGCTCAAAATATAGAAAGAGGTGAATGAATGAATTTTTAACATTGAATTCAATTAGCCATACAGTTTTTGAAAAATAAGCTTTTACGTTCTTTATTTCGGGAAACTTGACGTTTAAAATAATTTATTTTGATATTAATACGAAATATATAAAAATGGAGCATTTTGAGAGCTAAAATGCAGAAGATTACATTTTTGTTGCTACTAGCTATCTTGTCTTATGCAATGTTCAATGGATACTGCAAATCACGTAAACGTACATAATTTGTCCAAATTTTATGACATCAACGATCACAACAACGATCTCATCAACGATAACATCAACGATCTTCTGAATTCTGGTATTAAAAACTGGACTAAATAGGCAACAAAGAGTTTTGATTACATAATGACAATGGTATGGAATTGTTTGGATACAATGTTCCTCGTGCCATTAGTGCAAATACTACATATATTGTTTGCTATTACGTTTGTGTAATTTTCTTCCAAACTTTAAATTTACTCAACCATCTAGTAAATTTTTTACTACGCTCAGTTATTTGAAATAATTGCATGCAATATGTAATTTTAATCCAAGTGAAAAATAGCGATTTTTTTAATAACAACCAATAAATGATAGTTACTTTCAAGCAATATTATACTATTTAAACACCTTATACTCATTAATTAGTATGCTTTAATCCATCATGGGACATAGGTAAGAGGCCTAAATGCGCGCATCACTTGAGCTAATGTCCATAATCGCCACGTTAGGCAAGCGACTTGGCGTTCGCAGTGCGTAATTTCTTCCATAAGCGGTGCCATTACCCGTCACGTGCGTTTAACTACTCTATCACAAAATTATTCCAATCCCGCTCGATTAGCAGCCAGGATTCGATTACAATTAACCACCATACTACGATAGTGACAAACGTATTTATAAATGAAATAATACTATGAAACAAACGCGGATAATAATTCTGACAAGACTTAACAAACGTTGAAACAAAGAAATTATATATTTACAGAAAAGTTTGTAACTGCGTGTAAATTTTTGTAAAAGTTTCAGTTATAAACAATCTAATAAAAAAGTGGTGCAAAATGAATATTTTGCGTTATCATTTTTCAAGAGTTAATAACTTTCTGTTTAACTTTATAATTCAGGAATAAAAAATTCAAGTGATAAATACATTTAATGAACATAATTTCGTCTCTTTATTTGAACAGTTGTAAACGAATAAATGGAATCGATATCCATCTCGTGACGAAAACTTTCCGAAAATTGTACTTTTGATCTTTAGCTACTACCGAATGTACAAATTAGAAGCTGGAGAAGCATTAGAAAAATTATAAACATGCATCAATAAGAGTCATTATATATATTTGTAGATAGTAAATGATATATTTCATATTTTACGATGTCAAAAACTATTTAAATTTGTCAATTTCAAAATTACCAAAGATTAGACAAAATAGTTATTCAGTTGGCTAATAAACAACAAGCATTTTAAAAAAGAAAATATTACACTATTTAATAATGACAAGTTACTCTATCATTATATATGCATCATCTAGTACCCATATCCATTCATATTACAGGTTTTAAATCGAAAAAAAATATCGATAAACTATGGAAGGTGGCTCTCAGCATCAAACTTGTTTTCATGTAAAGCAATTTATTAATGATCTGACTAGAAAAAAATCAAATGGCGCCAGATTTAATGAGTAAGTAAGATGTCAAATCATTTCCTAGTCCAGTTCGAATAATATAAATATAGTAATTCTTGCAATGTATGGTCGGGTATTATGTGGAAAGGAAACTCTGTCGTATTGTAAAGGTTTTTGATGGAATTCAAGCAGCAAATTTTGAAGCTGACCATAGTAAACTGTTGCAGTAATAGCTATATTTCCCAATATATGATGACATGAATCCCATAAAATATACAGCTTTATATTTTTATGGTTGGATTCATTTTGTTAGCATCAGTTGCCAAATTTCTTTTGATCTAACTGCTGTTAAATCAAAGACCATACGGGGATGATACCATTTATGAGGGGTTGCCGCTAACATGTATGATTTAAATACACAACCCGTTTCTGATCCCCAGTGATCAGATTGTTCGGTCAGTTGAACGTACACCTAAAAGATAAGAATATAGAAGATAATTGAGTTGTACTAACATACTTTGTCTAACTCGCGTAAAGTTGAGTAGCCATGATTGCATAGAAAATCCGAGATCTTCTTTTTTTAATTCGACAATATCTAAATTAACCAGTCGATAAGCACTTGGTTGGTCCCTTAATGTATAATACCTGCATTGAAACCATCGTCATACAGTAGCTTAATTATTTGCAACAAGCATTACATTTAATTTATTTTTTTCACATTGAGTTTAAAGAACCAAATAAAACTTTTCCAAGATGAAAATAAATTTAATAAATTATTTTAAATTTGCCTCATTTTAATTTTTTTACAAATGTCCTTACGTGACTGAATTTCCATTTTCTTTACTTTCTGGCTGTATTTATTTCATGAGCACGATAGTCACAACAAAATGATCACACAATTTGACAAGAAAATCTAAAAGCTTTTTCCGGATAGAAAAAAAAATTATTCGCTTAATCCACGTGAAATTTGCTTCGTTGGAATTGATTAAAGAGGCTTGACGCTCAAGGTGGCAGAGCGTCACCGGAGAGTACCTCGTTAATCCGATGTTGGAGTTATTAATAATTTCTTTTCTCGTCTATTTTATTTATTTATATAAGGACATTATTTGGTCGAAATTAATTTAGTAATATACCACGTTCTGACCTATATTTGGTAATTTGATATATTTCTTTCAATATTAATGTTGATTATAACAAAGGATTCTTAGCCTTATGTCACTGTATGATCATCACATGTGTTTAGGTTGGAAAAACTTGCTTGAACTATATGTTATTTTCTTTCGTTGTAATCAAATTTAGCCTGATACACTATTACATAATCCATTAAAAGGGTTCTATTGTCTTATGAATCATTAATAAACTTGACGTATTTTCTGCTACTAAATTTACACATTTAAGATTCCATAGCCATGTATTTAGAACATGTTACACTTTTTCTAGTGTCAGTAAAAATTACGTATTTTTGAAAGATAAAATATTTTATAGAATGTATAAGTAAAAATATATATTAGTAACAAATTTGAGTAGAAAGTGCCACAAAAAATTATTGATATCGCGTTTGTATATGATTTTTCTTATTCTCCTTTAGATTAAATTATCAAATGTTTATTGACTATGTCGCCTATAGATAGGAATTACACCAATATTTCCTAAGATAAACGAACATGAATAGAAAGACGAATAAACAAGGACTTATCTTAATAAAGAACTTAGCGAGGAAATTAGAATTATAGAAAAATGCAAATGTTGCCTAGTATGACTATACTCGACAGCTACGAGATTTAGAATAATTTCTATAATTTTCTAGTAATCATTGGATAAACTTGCAATAAACGGGATTGGATAAACGTTGTTTTTCCGTAATTTTGATTAAAGTAGGGACATATATTTTGTGGACTTTTAAAAAAGATGTATTTATTCAGAAATTGCAATCAAACTAAAGCTCTGTGATTCACGTTGCAACCCACATTCTGTAAACGTCAATTAATCGATACCAAATTTAATATTGCAAATTTCATTGATTAAATGATGCATTTTACTTTGTTTGACAAGTTCATCCAAAGCTTCACCCGAATAAATCTATTTATTTTATACGCTTAACATGTTTATGTTTATGTTTCTGGCAACTGCTATCATTACTTTACGAGTATCATTAGCGTTGAAAATGCAGGACTTAATATTTTTTTCTTATTATTTTTAAAACTACTATTGAGTACTAGACACAGAGATAGAGAATAAAATTTCTAAATTCATTGCAAAATTTAAAAAAACGGTGAAAATATGCTGCCATCGTCACACAATCTATGTAATGTACAACAATGTTTAGCAATTTTTTTTTCTGTGCGTTTGTGTTACCAATAGTTACAGCTGGCATAATTTTATGAGTTTTACTGCATTTTAGGAATATAAAATACTTTCCACTTGATATTTAATACGTTTTATCAGGCTATGTAAACCGAAAAGGCAATTATTTTAGCAGGATTATTATTTAGAAAGGTAGATGAAATATTTAAGTCAATTGAAAATAATGCGTCCGATAAATTCATAGAAAATCATATTCGATAAACTTTTTTCATGATTTACGCACTTCAATGCTATTATTTAGATAATCAAATTTGTTAAGTGCAAGTGGAACACGAACTAAAGGTTTTTATACACTTAAGCACGTATAAACATTTGGGAGTATGTATCATGCTTATTAAATTATTTACAGATATTAATATTTTATATGCTAAGCAAATATTGACTAGTGTATCTTTACTAATTTCAAAATATCACGAATTTCTCAAGATCTATGACGTTTAGGATAATTGATATAGTTAAAAAACTTCTACTAACGGTTTTTTTCCATAATTTTTATTATAGTCGGGACATATTTTTTATGGATATTTAAATATCTCTAGAACAATTTACAGAAAATTATGAAAAACGTTTTTGTGATCTTTATAACTTCCTTTTTTATCGATACACTACATGATGTACATCTCAAAAATGTATATTTAAATGACCTTAAAAATAATAACATTTTAATGTGGACGTGGAACCTTACAGGCGTTGTGAAAAATTCGGTTTCTTACTTTCACATACTTCCTCCTACTTCCTGCGACTAAACTGTTCTGCTGCTTCAGTGTTAGTAGCGAATCGACCATTGAAGGAGGAGTCACGCGATCCATGACACGTGATAACCGATCGAAATATTGGTCGGAGTCTGACAGACTACATATCCATTGTTGCCATGTAAATTTTTTTTTGTGAAGGGTTTATGTTTATTTAAGACTATTCTGAGCAAAATGGCAGAAAACAGTAAAGCGAGTTGTACAAATATAAAACAACCATCCTAAAGTTCACTTCAGCGACCTACAAGTTAAATATTAAAAGTATATGATCCATCTTTCGAAGAATTTAATTCCTGTTTGTTAGTTTTGGACGAGTCGAACAATGACGAAGATATTGAACAATTTTGGATATTTCAGTTGGAACAAATATAGTATCATAAATGTGATAAGGGTAAAGATGTAGATCAATAATGTCAGGACTTTGGGGAAGTGGATAGTAATAGTTCAGAAAATGCGCCTCTTTCGGGATATCGAACCAACTTTTACCATGAAAAAAATTACTATATTTGGGCAAAGACACTATGTATTGCTATGGTCCGCACACCGCAACGTAATGTTATATATCATGTTGCTTCTTCAAAGTTGATGGCTAACTATAAGGAAGATCCCTTTTAATCCTGAAATAAATTATTTGATACCAAAATGCCCTAAAAAATGTTGACATGGACGAATGCAAAAATATCTAGTAATAGAACCAAGTTTGTACGTTACGATAGACCTGAACTAAAAGATTTAGATATGGTTAAGTACAAAGCGTTTAAGGCTTAGGTCTCCTATTTTATTCAGCTGCGTTGAAGTCAAACCATGAAAAAACGAGTTACTTGTTTACTTTACATAGTACTTTAGATAATGAGATATACTATTTAGATAGTACTTTAGATACTTTAGATAGATAGTGAGATATTTAGATGATGCCTGAAAGAGAAAATATTTCTCACCGTGCTGTTCTGTTCTCATTTTGGTAATCCAAACGACAGCACTGAGAGGAAAAGGACAGAAATGTTGGTCGCTATACCCCATGTTTCAAACAAGTTTGTCAGTAATTTCCAACAGTTGTATGAATGTAATAAGTCTTACACTAGATGCTAGTCGAGTTTCTTGGATGGAGTCACGTGATATCATACATGCAAAAAACAGGCAGATATGGACTAGTGATACGAGCGTTATATAACGCCAAAAACTTTTATTTTCATCATAGTTATTTCTACTCTGGAAGTTACTCCGATATGACAGGACTGATAGTACAAAAAACAATTATTGTCCCTGCTCAATGCGTCCTACTCCTGCCGAAACAAATCTAAGGGAGTCAGATAATTGTTTCTTTTCTATTTTTCTCATTCATGTTTCAACAAAGCGGAAGCTGACATTTGTGGGGTATGTGAAAAAGAGAAAAGTGGAGCTGCCAAGCAAATTTCAATCACAGAAGAGTCGAGAAATTAGACCTTATTTGGATTTACCAACGAAAAAAATTCATTTTCTTACGTGCCTAAGAAGAATAAAGCTGATATTCGTATCTTCTTTACGTCATAATGATCGGTTTGATGAAGATACTAATAAACCCAAAATTATACTTTTTTATAATTCCACGAAAGGTGACGTTAATGAAGCTGACAAGAAATATTTGATATACTCGAGTAGCCGTCGAACAAGGAGATGGCTTATGATCATATTTTATTGAATTTTAGACTTGAGTAATATGAGTACCTAGATTCTTTATATCGCTCATGGTATCTCATATACTAAGAGGTATAAATTACTGAGACAAATTTACTGAGACAGCCGAAATCGACAATGACTTGAGTTTTTAGTAGTGATGTGATTACAATAGATGGTTAAACACAAACAGTCAGTCAAGGAACTAAAGAGCACGCAGAGTTTGTTGCGCAAAGAAGTATACCATGACTATATTTATTTGTATTGTATGCAGTAGGCCGATATGTCTTCAATGTTCTAGCCCTTTTTGCAACGACTGCCAATAAATTACGCTAAAAATCTGTTGTCAGAATTTTATTTTTTTTTTGTTAGCAAAAGTGGACATTATGTTTCGTTTGTTTATCATATATGTCAATTTAAAATAATATGTTTATCTTGTTCATTCAAAATTTTAGTTTCTTTTAATTATTTTAAATTGAGCCTAAGACGATACAGTCTTAAAAGTTTTTTTTTAATTTTTTCATATTTATGTACTGTTAATAATAAAGTAGATTACATAAATATGTTTTTTATCATTAGAAATCTAATATTTGATACGGATATAGTCTTAAAGCGATTCGAAATCCTGTAATCAAAAAGTAAATTGTAAATATAGGAGACTGTTCGTCCAGGATAGTGTTAATAAAAAATAACGTCCGTGCTTAAAGGTTAACTTCTAAACATAGCTTTATCACAGCACCAAATTTCATATTTATATGTCAAACGGTTTCTAAAGAAAGCGGCGTGAACATTTTCAGCAATATCTGAGGAAAACGGCGTCAACATATTCAAGAATATTAATAATGAATTTATATGAAATTGATTAAAAATAGTTTTGAAATTCTTAAAATTTTGCCTTTCAACTAGGCAAACGCAAAATATATTTCTCTACATATGCAGACCCGTTTAGTGTAAACGATCAGATTTTAACTTCTTCATAAGCTACTTATCTTAATCAAGTAAAACAAAATCTTTTTAAGTTTAAGACGTTTGCAAAACAATGAAATCACGTTAAAACTATTTAAATCACAAAATATGTGTAAGCGGGCGATTATGTAGAAATGTTCTCAAAAAAAGAAGAAAGTAGTTTCCAGTTCCCTCTGTGAAATTTGTAAAGAAGTTTTGTTGAAACCATGAAATTTTTTTTACATACTATAGTTCTAAATGATCCTGCTTAAAGCTTTAAAAGCAGGTTGGTTTAATTTATTTTCTTAAATGTATAATTATATTTGGTTGTAAGATTTTGCTCAACAAGTCCACCATATATATATCAATCAGATATATTAAAGAACATAAATAAATAAATAATTTAACTTTCCTTTCATGGAGAAATATCTGACGCTAAAATTTCAGGAGCCTTTTGTTAAATATGATAAATCACCTCATTTTTCGGGGCACGAACGTCATCCTTTCATTAAAACATGCATGGCGTATGAAATTAATTACATCTCAGTGATTTTTATCACTTGTGAACCAAAATAAAATTGTGCCTAAATTTAGATGAAATAAGAATACCAACGTAATCATTTACAGCAAGGAAAGTTTACTTTGTAAGTAGGTCTTTGCGAGCTATTTTGAGTAATAATTTTTTTTTCATAATTTGAATAGCTTCGACAAGCGTGTAATGTCAGAAAACAAATAATTTATGAGTTTATTTAGCTTGGAAAACTTATTCTTTTGTCTCAGAGAGATAGTGTTAGAGTGTTTTTTCTTATGTACTCGTTATCTTAATTATAGTTATTGTGCATTGATGCATCACTCTTTCTATTACTATAATTATTATGGTTTTTGTAGTTTGAAAACAACTTTGATGTTATTTTTATTCCTTAGCTTTAGTTGGAGTTGGGCCCGGGGAGCGGGTTGCAATTAAGATTTTTATAGAGTTATGTGAAGCAAATTGTGTAATATAAATTATGCATAGGCAATTATGAGTATTTTTTGAAATAACGTTAAACGAAAGACTCAGAAAAATTTTCTCACCGTAATTCGAAATGAAGTGAAAATTTTCAGTTTTTGCATGATTCGCTTACTCCTTCTTTTTCTTCCCCATTTGAGATTATTCGTTATTTTTTAAATTTGATAACTTTAGGGAAAATAGATATCAAGCTGGCATTAAAACAGTCGTGTTATGCATATGAAAACAGCCGTGACGCTTAGTGTTATATTTTATTAACACAAATATTGGCCCAACTAATATTTGACACTCTCAAAAATTGGCCAAGCAGGATGCTGACTAAGATAGCAAAACGTATTTATAGCTTATGTGGTTAAAGATACATTATTTTTGTAAAAAAATGGAAGCAAAACTGTATTCAAACATTATTGAGTTGCATATTTATTACTGTGATGTGGGTATATTCAGTAAGGAAAAACATTAAAATTGATTTTAAATCGTAAGCGACGCTAATGTGAAGTTTTACCCTTCATTTCTATACACTATTATTAACGTGTATGAAATGAAAAAAAGTTTAGCTCCAGTGGTAATTTTATCCTTCATTTCATACACGTTAGCTATCCTTACATATAACTTTTGCGTTAAAGTTTCTGCTGAACACACCCTGTCTTAATTTCTAATGATGTTAGTCGTGAATATAAATTTGCTGCGATGTGATTGTTAGGATTTGTACGAGTATCAGATTGAATAAGTATCGATCGTAGTTAACATATTTTTCTTGTAGGATCTGGTTTAACATTTTTCAGCCTTATAAAAAAATAAAATTTTGTGCATACCCAGACTTGGTGTATTTTGTATTTGTTATATTCATTAGTTTAGACTTGAGAGATATTTCGTTTATAGAATAAAATATATAAAGATTGAAATGTTAAGAACCGACTGAAGCTTTAGAATTTAAATCGGTCTTCTATCAGGCAATAATGTTACGCACCAATTTTACGACTTTGTTTGAAGTTTATTAAGTACTGTTTAACAAATACCTATACAACATGTTCACCAACAAGTGCATATGTGTTAAGTGCGTCAACTACAATTAATGTACGCCATTAACCTCGTAATATGACGGCGTTATTTATTTAAATCTTTACTTGAAATAAAATTGAGATTTAACAACATTTATTTTGTAGCTGTCTAATTTTCTACATAATCTGTTGGCATTTCTATTCATTTTGCTGGCAACAATTTTACGTTTATATTTTACGATAGTAGCAATTTACTTATAGTGATATTTCAATTTAGAATAAAATCTCAAAAATAGTTTTCTCAATTTTCTGATATAATTGACGTTTGAGTGCAAATCATTTTCTCATTCACTTGTTCCGACAGATTGCAAATACTAGCTAAAAAAAATAATATCCTATTATAATTGTAACAAAATTTAGGCTTTTTTTTTCATGTTATCATGTCTATGATACTTCAGAATAATTTGGTTATAATTTTAAAACAATTTCTTGCTCAATATTTCTACAGATTTTCTTTTTATTCTTATCTAAGTTTTATTGGATCTTGCTCTTTCTTGAATTTGGAAAGTTTCTTGAAATGGTAAAATTTATTATTTAATTTTCTTACATCCATATAATTTATTAAGATATTTATTCCTTTAAATACTATTAAAATAAAGTTAATTAGAAATTTGTGGCCATGAATTTGTAGCAGAGATTGTGTTTAATACTATTGAAATAAAATTAATTAGGATTTGTGGCTAATATGAAAATAATTTTGCTGAATAATAACGCATTCATATATAAAAGGATATAAAATTATATCTCCTAAAGGATATAGTTTTACATCATTTTTTTAATTTCTTGACGCCTCTGTCATTTTTGGAGCTGCACCTCATTATGACTTTTTATTTATTCAATTACTAACCTATATAAAGGAATGAAATTGAAATTTATAAATTGATAGAAATATTTTAGATTTCTAGTTTGTATTTTAAACAGAGTCTTTTATAAAATAATTATGAAAAAAAAAATAACATAGCGACTTAATAATCGTTTGAATTTTCAATTAACTTAATTTTATTTTTCCTTTAGTTCCGAAGCGTATGAAGTCCCCGGTTGCACCTGCGTCATTAAGCGATATCACATAAACAATGGGTCGAGAAAGCTTACGTGCCGTGCTTTCACAAAGATTCCGCGCTAACTCCAATTGAGTAGTTTTCATTGGTTTCTTTTCTTTAGTTTGCACCTATTTTATTTTCATTATAGGTGTATTGAAGTCAATTTTTTCCACAGCTTTATTTTTTCCATATTCCAATTTCTTATTTCAATACCCTCACATCTAAAATTACATTATTACAAGGGCAACGTTTGGTAATGCCCCAATAAAGTCAATATTTTCTATACAAAGTGGGTAAAAAGATCTGCTCTATGTGCAAACAATATCTAATGATCGCTGTCTTCGATCGCTTATTTATGAAAAAAAATAACTAACTTCCCCTGTTTAACTAAAAATAAAGTGAAAATTTAGGTGATAAGTTTTTCTTACTATAATCAGAATTTATTAGATTTATATGCAGCTGAAAATATTTCTTTAATAAAGACTACACCACATATCTCCTGATTTCGGCGTGTATTTATAACTTTTACGACTTTAGAAGAACAGTATTTAATCAAAAATATTATAAAAAGAGCTAACTGCACAAAAACCGAATAGAAATAAACATGTTCAATTAGTACTATACTATTTCTTTAAGCAATTACTAGGAAAAAAACTTGAGACAATTAAAGGGGTATTCAATAAATTCATTGGATTTTTTAACGTAATTTATTTCTCATTTTATACATTATAACAGAGTCCTTTTTGAAATTTATGTACAAATACAATACAAAATACATATTCTGTTCATTAGTAGACTATGCATATGAGTACTAAGTACCATATTCCGATGCATAAAGGCGCACCGTGGCCGATCTCACTTGCAGCTGCACATTGTCTATGCTGGATTCCATGTAACGCAATACATTCAGTGACACTTCTAAAACCAATACAAATCCAATAGTATCTTACTCATGAAAATCGGTCCACCATTATGCCGCTACGCATGTATGTTTGGCCGAATAAATTCGCAATTCTGCAGTGTTTGCTGCATTGGACTCATATATACGTACAATATCAGACTTCCTATGTGAAATCATATTAAGCCAAGATGTGTCCAATGATATATATAAAATAGGAAAATGTATGCCCACTGCAACGCTTTGTTTTCACTCGCACTCAGAGCTTCTCAGTGTATTGTATTCCAAATAATGTTGAAAAATAACATCAAAGCATTATATTGAATTCCAAATAACATCACACATCTAGTGATATTTTCAAAGTTAGAGATGCTTCTTATATATCAAGAATGATTTGCATACAAAAATTGCTCAAACTGTTCAAAATATTGGAAAAAATAGACATACATACGCTCGAAAGGCTTTACGATCTTTTTCACTTCGCGGAGTCGGATAAGAATAGTATTGCCTCTGTCCTTTGATACAAGACAAAACTACTATTTTCTGTTTGTTTAGAATAATGTCTATTGTCCAATGAAGTTTATATTGGATTACAAACCTATTTTTATAGGTTGCATGACTTTAATTTATGCAAGATAGTGACGTTCGAACAATTTCTAGGTCAAGCCATATTTAACAAAATTGCATAGGGCGAGTAAATTTGATTGCTTCTACCGCAATATTGTAACTGAGTCGAGTTAGCCTATGGAAGTTTTGGCTTTTAAGTGCATATTTTATATATGGTATGGCTTTGGTGTCATGCGCAGTTTCCTCACAATCAAAAGCAATCAAAGCTACTGAGAACTTTTATCATTAACTTTTATTACATAGGAATCTAATAGAAGTAAAAGTTTTTACGGCGCGGCTTGAAACAATTTGTAGCAGAGTTCATGTCAGACTTGAGAATTCAGACTTCAGTGGTTAGTTGCGAATGACGTTGCCACTGCACATCATTTGTCATTGTATGAAACTTTTGAAGTGTAATAATTAAACCTTAAATTTTTTAAATAGACGTTCAACGTATATGTTGTTTGTAGTTCAAGTGCATCTTCAATTTTTTATTTGCCTTTTTTCTTCTGAAATCTAATATTTTTAATAAAAATATTTAAAATGATTGTAGGAGTTCTAATTTTGTCGCATTGGTCCACATTCGACTCAGTAATTCTTCAACGTTTTCCCGATATTCTTTAATATTGTGCGTACAAATTTTTTTACAATTCAAATACAAAAGTTATTTGAATCTTTGTAATATAGAGCAAAGTAACATTTTATATAGGAAAGAAACGCATTTCGCATTCCGACATTTCTGAATATTATCACTCCATTTCTTCTGAACGTATATGTGATTTAGGTATTATACGACGGAAACGGGTGGTCGAATTTTGTTGCACTTTTGAACTTTGTTTGAAAATTTGTACAGCCAAGAAGGTATACGGAGGAGAAGGTTGCTAGCTATGTTTGAATAAATCCGTATTTAAGATCCTCATTTTTTAGATTCTATAATATATACTCAGCAATGGTAAACGTTGTCAAAGTTTGATTTGATCTCAAATATTTAGATTAATGGTATCGCTCCGGAAAACTTAACCTCCTGAAACATTATGATACCTGAGAATATAGTAATTTAATCTTGGAATCGGTAAGAACTACGAATCTTGAGTTTGGACTTAAATATTTTACTTAGTTTCAGAGTACATTGGCTATTTCTTAACCTTTTAAGTTTTAGCAATATTATATTGACCATCCGGATTATAAAAAATATTTTTTTTGTCTATCTAGCATATCGGGAAGCTTTGTAAGTAGCAAAAATGTTATTAATAATAAAAAACAGCGAAACCATTTCAGCAAGTTGGTCTTAAAATGGATTCAATAAAGTATCAAAATTATATATTATTTACAGAAAACACAAAAAATTTATCCGCAATGAAAAAAAAAACAAACAGACCACACTTAATATGTTATGTAAATTTTATTAGAAAATTTTATTAGAATGTAAAATAGCATACTAATGAGAAACGGATAGCATCAAAATTTAATGTTATATTAACCAAGAAAACAACGGTGGCGTTACAGAATAAATGTAATAAAGTCGTAATGATGGAAAATAAGAACACATTCTGATAGGAATAACGACCATAATTCTCTTAATGAGTTAACGAGATGAATAGAGAAAGAAGGAGTAAACTCAATACTAAGATATGTGTTGAAAAATTACACGTATGTGTGCCACAGAAAAAGGCTAAACAAAATTAACTACAAAGGTACTCTATATTTATTTAGATAAACTTAAACCATACAACAATAAACGCATACATGCAAATATTTACTCATCGACACGATATTACAAAATAACTGAAGTATTCGATAGAATTGATTGAAAATGCAATGACTGTATATTTAAGTAACCTCGTTTGAAATATTCCCGTCTCGAAATATGGATAGTAAGATCCAAATACTCATATTATTATAAATGTTTTCAAGTGTTTCTTTGTTTCATCTTTTTTAAACGTTCTATATAATATTCTATTTAAACATGTTTGTTTATGTGAGATGTTCTTTAATTTAAGTGTAGTTTATATATACACATCAAAGTACTTAATTTCTCTGTATTAAAACCACTACGGTCGTTTTAAGAGTTAGTACCTCTTATAAAATGGTCGAATGTTCGTGGTATTTAAATTCTTTCTTATTGATTAAGATTTAACAGAAACTATAATGTACTTTGATCTTAAAAAGTTTTTTAAATGACTTTGCTTATATAAAACTTAAAATTCTTTAATATGTCAGTAGTATTCCCTCTTTTTGGTTCTATGTTTTTAAATTTAAGATCATGCTGAAAAACGATTGTTGTCAATTGTTAAAAAAATATATTTGCATTACGAAATAATGTTACTTCTATTACACGAGTACTATGTAGTATATTTAAGAATCTCTGGTAAGAAATAAGTACCAGGATGTTAAAGTGAGTATTCAAGGGACGACGGATTTCAAACGATCTTAACTAGCGGTTAGTCTTCTACAAATTGTGTAACTTGTAATATCCATTCCCTTGTACTGAGAAATTTTCCCGTTGATGAAGTTGATTAAAAAAGAGGGTTGTTTATCCTAGAATTTTGTTAATAGTTATAGTGTTATCCATGTTACGGTGGTTATGACTTTCTAAGAGTTCTAAATGGTCATTTACAGAATAAAAAATGGTCATTTACAGAATAAACGGTCATTTACAGCCGTATGGAAAGTTTACAAAAAGGCTTCTATTTTTTTATTTGCCTCCTTAAATTTTTCAAATGAAAGTATATTGAATTTCTACATAATTAATGCCAAATATATTCAATATATTTTATTTAAAATTATAATATGGCATACTTTAAACTAAGCATAACACTAATACGTAACATTTTCCTTTAAACTTCATTACAAGTAAGGATAGTAGTCAAATAAAATATATACGATATTTAGCATATTTTTAAGATTACCTATTAAATTTATTATTCTGAACAATTATAATTTTATTCCAACATTATAACTCATGCAAACCCGTACTGTGTACAGAGCATTACTACAAGCACCGGAATATATTTTGATTTCATTGATAATTTGAGAATAAGTGACGGAATCCTTACTATAATAATGCCGTTAGATATATTAGACATACGTCCACATATTGAAAACATCAACTTAATTTTGAATACGGATAAATCTGTATGTCAAAAAAATGAAATAAATAATAACTGTGAACCCAAAAACATACTGAACCCCCTTACAGTCAGTTACCATGAAATCCTTAAAGAACATGAATCATTATCTCACCTATTAGAACACATACACAAACGCGCAGCTTGATTTAGCACAATATGTACCGTACTAAAGATGTCTTCGGAACATTAAATAAAGACGATTCTATTAGATAATATGATGCTATCTAAACTGTACAAAGCGATATGGAAAGGGTAGCCTCACTATTGAATCAGGATTATGATAACCTGATGTAGTTTATGGCTACAATTTTGAATATCAAGATATAATCAATAAATAACAATACATATTGCCTCAAATCACTCAACAAAACCCTGTCACTAAACTCGAAAAAATCATGCAAATTGTTATTCAGTTTTTCAGAAATATTATATTTCTCTACAGTATAACAATAAGAAGAAGAAATGGTACAAAATCTATTAAAATGAAATCGTACACATGTAACAGCTATATATTAGTAAAAAAAGTAAGTAGAACCTTGTACACGCTTGACACGTAGATGACAAAATTCAACTCCGGACGCGTTGGGATGTTATTCTAAACCGAGCGGGACGTTGTTCTAGGACTGCAATAAAGCCTTCCACTCAAATATACCAATGATAGTGTAAAATACATATTATTTATACAGATAAGTATATCAATATTTAATACGTACCTCTAATGGTAAAATAATTTCGTCTTTTAATTTCCATATTTCTAAATTCCAAAGGATGAATATTATAATCAAATATACTTCTTATCGCAATTCTAACTGGCTTATCGTGTGTATGCGTTATCTTGTTGACTTTGTCAGGGACCGGTAAAGTGTATCATATAGCGATTAAAATTATTCATTTTTATCCCCGCTCAAAACGCTATGTTCAGAATAACAGCTCATCCGGATTTAAACTTAGTCGTTTGCGTGCCAAAAATGTTCTCCGCCAGTTTTTATCACTGTAGAGTTATTAGATGTATAGGATACTATTCGAATTTATTTTGTATAATCTTTTGTTTGCATACTAATAAATATAAATATTTAATTAGAGCGACGTAAATATGTCTATATTCGTGTTAATTAAAAATATCATAACCATAATTCTCCGTTGATGATTATCGATGCCATCGATTCTCATCCATTTGGTGGTAAGAAAATTTAATGAATTTAAGAACTTTCGTAGCATAATAGAGATTCACCTTTTAGGTTTTTTCACCCTGAAATTTTTTAGGACAACTATGATATAAGCGACGAAACGATCAGAATTTCATTATGATTTAAGTAATTTTTCTAACATCAAGCGATTAGACCATTTGTAAAAGAGTCTGTAGAGAATAGAAGTCGCTTACATACGCTGGATGAGACTATTATCTGTACTGGTGAATCTGTAATAGAATACCTACTAATAAAATCACCTACAGAAATAAATGACTTTAAGTGATCTTATGTAAGTAAATAATTGCAAAGTTTCTGAAATTGCGCTTTGTCTGTGTCTTGATACCGTACCACAAAATTAAACATTCCGATTTTCTTCTAAATAGTGAATAACAAACAAACCTTTTAGAATGTAACGGTTTACTCCATTTTCCCTATGCTTTTATTTTTCTTATGGTATTTATATTATGAAAAACTTTTGTCGAAAATATCTGACAGCTGTACGGTTAGGAGCGAATATATTTTCATTCTCTTTTTACGGAATAGGCAGCGGTAATTCAACTCGGTTTTCCGCCATACTACAATAACTCTTTATGAAATAAAGCACCTACAGTGACGTGTGTTTATTATACCAAATAAGTTATTATATTTAGCAGAAGACGTGGGCGATAATGGGGCATTACGTTTATTTATTCACAAGGACGGATATGCATGACGTGGGCTTTTTGCGTGAAGTCAAGAAAATGAAGTGAAACTAAAAAAAATGATATTATCAAACGATTCTCTTAGTCAATGTAGTAATATTTAAAAAAAATTACAGCTATGACTAAAGCAGGTAAAAGTGAAATTGAATAAAATTATCTCTGCTAATGAATTTCCCATAATAATTTCTTGCAATTGTTATTTCTTAATTCCTTCTAGCTGTAATTGTTTGTGGCGCAACGTTGAATAATGATCCAGATCATAATAAGTCAATCGGAACTAAACGATATAGTGGCGACTTATTATTAGGAGTACTTTCTGTCTAACTGTGAGACTTGATGGTGTGCTATTTTTAAATTAGTATGGTGGGTCTTAAGCAGAAACTCAGCCATTAAATTCCGGATTCCAACTCAGTATCAGTACTGCCTGCTTAACCGTAAGATTTGAGGAGCTGCAGTTTTTAATTTAGTATTATGCATTTTAATAGACTTTATCACTACACTTAGTGTATTAAATTTTCAATTTAAATATTATAAGGTTACTACCAGCCTAAACCATGAGAATTAAGGATCACTTTTCATTTGAGTATTTTTTGTCTTTAAAATTAGATTTTAGGTTTTAAATAGAGACGCTGTTATCAATTTTCGAGTTACAATATTCCTACTTGATTTTGCAGGAGTATTGCCTACCTAAACCGTGAAAATTAAATATCTACTGTAGTGGCAGAGTATGCTCCAGTAGAGACTATGCCACTAAACTTTGGGTTCCATACCGTCAATTCTGATGCTTAGAATTGTAGATTTTAAGCAGACTCTGCGATTGAACTCCGGGTTTCAATTTCTCAATGTTGAAGCTGTTGGTGTACTACTTGCTTAAATCGTAAGACTCGAGCATGAGCCGTTTCAAATTCAAATTATGAGTCTCAGGCAAAATCTTTAATGTTAAAATCCAGACTATAACTCCTCAGGCCTAACGCTGCAGAGGTAGTGAATGATTAAACCGGGAAACTTAAGGATTTGCTGTTTATAAATTAGAATTTTAGTCTTAATAAAAGTCTCTACCATTAAGTTCTGGGTTTTAACGCCTCAGTCTTGACAATGTGAGGGTATTCTATGCAAAATTGTAAGACTTAATGCTCTGCTGTTTTTAAATTAGCATTTTGGGTCTCAAGCAAAGACTCTATCACTAAACTCGCGATTCCTACTTAAATCTTGGGACTTGTGAAACTACTGACTTTATCTCTGAAGATCTCAAGAAGAGAATTTATCATTGAAATAGGGATTTCAATTACTTGGTCTGATACTGACTAATATCTCTGGCATTCATTAATCAATTTGGATTATTTTTTTTATTTGAATGGTCCTAATATGGTGTCATAAAATTGTTTATAATTTGATTATGGAAATTAAAGGTACATTACAGAATATCTCAAAAATGACGAGTATGTGGACTTTGTGGTACAACATTTGATTATTTCCATAATATTTAATTATTTTTGAAGATAAATAAAACTCCAAAATACTGCTATTGCTGGATATTTCAAATATTTTTATATTTAGACACGACATTTCAGTGCAAAAGTTCCAACTGAGTATTTATATTTTATCGATTTTATTCTTTTCGATTTTACTTCTTATTCAGTGGTTTTTTGAAATCCCTTAAATTTTTTGTAAAAATTGTTTTTAATTATATATTTACGAAAGCTTTATTTTTATAAGTAAATAAAGATTACTTGTTTGATATCGGAATAACCATATTAAATTTACCTCATAATTAATTCAAAAATTTTTGTTTAAAAGTCACAAGTAAAAAACTTTGAGAAAATTCAACAAAAAATATGTAGTAATAAGCCTCATTCGCGAAGTTAATATAATTTCAAAAAGAATTACGGAAAGGTAGATAATGTATGTAAGTAAAAGTACCTGCTATTGATGTAATAAGATGACAAACAATAAATATTTTAATAACGTAATCCGTAAAGGAATTCTCTTTCTAAGAAATTAACGACAAACGTGTTTTCACAGCTTTAAAAACGGACATTGCACTCAAAGTACATCGTTTATTGTTTCATATAATCGTCAATTCTCGCTTCCCTTTACGAAATCCCCATGGAAGGTTTACAGTGCAACGATATATCAGTCTTTAAGCAGAGCTGAGTTACGTCTTCTCTTATTACATAATTCGGCAGCGGTTTTCTTTCTTTTCCTTAGACACAATATTTAAAGGACCAGTTTTCTATAAGAAATAACTAATTCGGATTTATCTATTTTGTTCAAATAATCTTGCTTAATCAATCTTTATAAGAGTTATAATATTGAATATAATTGTATTAAGATTATATTAATATTGAATATAATTGTTAATTGAATATATTTGTATTTAAGAGTCAATAAATTCAATTTTATTGTATTTATTTCCTGTTCAAATTTATTCTTGATAATTTATTGTATATATTATTTTATTATTTAATATAAACAAGATCAGTACTTATGCTTTTGTGATATTCTACCTCAGAAAGGGAAATCAGATTTAATGTTCTCATGATTATAAAAGTTGTTTTTAATTAATACTTTAAAACGTGTACCAAACTGACTACCCAGCATGTTAAGATCCATAGTCAGTGAAATCTACATTTTCTGGTATCTTTTCAACAAAATTGTTATTGATTATTTCAAACGATATTGCTATTATGATGAAATAATTATATCAGCCTTGGTAATTATGATATATAATAAGCAATACTGCCATTGTTGCGAGACACTAGGAATTCGGCTTATCAAATTTTACTTCAATAATTCTGGAAATAATCATAGAAATAATATATACAATTTTGTATAAAATCTGAACAGCAAATATTAGGATTCCAATTTTGCAATAAAAAATTTCTAAAGAAGACATTTTTAGGACATTTCAAGTGCGAAATACTGTTTTGTCCTTGTGAATCTCCGTAGAAAAATAATAATAAAAATATTCTTCTGATTTGTAAATTAGGTTTTCCTCCCGTTTTTATATATTCATACAATATTAAATTCATTGATCATTTATGAAAAATACAAAATTAATGTAACTTATCTAATTTGTTCTGATTTCGTTAGGTGATTTAAGTATGAAATATTTGATAAACGCAAATGTTAAGTTTGATTCTTTCACTTCAATAGTGTATTACTTTTTTTATTTCTGAAAGTAAGTCATTAGCCTCTCAGACGCATTTTTTGTTTAAGGTTATATACGGAAATATCTTTTAAAGATAAAATTTCTTAAGTTTTGCAGAAGTAAAAAATTCACCTTATTTTATAATATGAGTTTCGTCATAGAGTAAGGCAGTGCAGATAGTTTTAAATATCTTTTTATTATGCTTTTCGCAAGTAAATGGCTAATGAACAAAAAGTACGTCGATATCGCGATTTTGATCACCAAAATGAACCACGTGGGCGACCCGAGAGTAAGTGTAGGAACAATTGATTCTAATATTTTTCCCTAGATGGCAGCCTCTATAACTATCAAGATTTAAATTTTTAATTACAAGTTGATTGTAGCTAATATTTTTATTTAAAATTAGTTAAACTACTGATTTAATTTCGTAACAATGTTTTAAAAATATTTTACTAACTTAAATAATTTTTAATGTATAACTCACAATTTATAATTAATTATGTAAAAATACTCATTATGGAAAATTAAAGATTTTTTGTCTATAGAAAAGAATGTTGATGTTCGATGTATTAAAGAAAAATAAATGTATTTAAAACACAAAACCAAGTTAGATATATGAAAATTACACAAACTAAGTTAGTTATATATGAATATTAACTTAGATATATAAAAATTGCTAGCGTGCGATAAATTTAAAAATTATGCAACCTACCAGCAAATGAAAAGACTATAAAACTGAATTATTTTACAATGTGCAGCAACATTAGGAAATGAACTGAAAGCTACAGTAAAAACGGATGCATCTCAAATTACTCACGAATTAGTAGAAAGATTTGATGTAATTATTTAAACATTATTGATCAAATTGGTAAGATTATGAAATTAATTCCGTACAAATTAAATGAGCATTAGAAGAGAAATTGTTTCAAATTTACACTTCTTTGCCGTTGCGATATAAACGCGAACTATTCTTACATTGCATTTTTACGAGTGATGAAACATATATTAATTTTGGCAATCGCAAGCGACACAATGGTTGGATGAAAACAAAGTGCCAAAACATACCTCGAAACCGAACATTCGTCAAAAAAAGCTAATGTCTTCTGTTTGTTGGCTTGATGCTGATGTCATCCACTACAGGTTCATGAAACCTGAGCAGTCGATTAGAGCAAACGTCCACTGCAACCGATTAGACGGAATGATGAAGGAGATTACGATTAACAGACGAGATTGGTGAATAGGCTAATTTTCTTGCAATATGCGAAATGTTGCACAAAGGAATTTACTGAAGCCATAGGGACTGGACTCGGAGAGCCTCTCTCACCCTTTGTATCTTGTGCACCTTATCCCAACTATCATTTATAGACCTTGGTTCATTTCTTGTAAGGAAAAATATTTAATTTCCGATGAGCGGTAAAAAAATATTTTCGCAATATACTACCACTTGCCTCCAAGATTTTTTGCTGTCAACATTTCAAAACTGTATCAGTAGTTTAATCGCATACTTTGGTTAATTATGCTTTTTCTTTCTTGACACATAATATACCAAACTTTCAGTTTAAAATAGGACGTTTCATACTTAAAGCTCTAAATTTTTCCATATATTGATGAATTACTTTACAACCTTAAGTAAATAAATATATCACCCACGTCCAATCCACACCCACATTAACCTACTTTTGAGATTTGTTTACGAGCACAAATTTGTTGTACTCATGTTCGTAACTTATTCGGACGATCAGAAAACTTTATGAAAATTGGAAAGATTTGTTGAGCAGAGCGTAGATAAGCAACGCATATTATATATGGGATTATGGGTTTGCGTGGTGGTCACAATGGTTCATCAGTTTGTATTTATTTTCTTTGTTAGGCACTTCTTTTATTGCTATGTGTTTTTTTGTTTCACTCGTTTTGCGCGATTCGCATTATATATTATTCTACGTCCGCATTCTATTTTGTATAAGCTAAGTCTTACTAAACTGCTTGATCTGTTAATATTATGACGTACACCTCTGTCTTTAAATTAAGCATTTAGTTTTTGAACAAAGAAGAACTTCGGCTAAATTCGTTTCGAATTGTTTGTGTAGTAACTGAGCAAACAAAATCCTAATATAAAGTGAATTTATTTTCCTACATAGCCTCAAGTTGACATTTATACCGATACAAAATCGCTATTTAAGTCTTGAGTTTTTCCTTGTTTTGTGCGAATTATACTTTAAGTTTATTTCTCCCTTTTTTTACCTATACGTGTTTAGGAAATTGGATCAAACTGAATCGGTTTTCAATACACAGGAAATAAATTCATAATTTAATTTTCTATTAAGTATTTTACTTAATTGATTATTCTCTTTGAATTTTTCTTTTTGGGGTAAATTTTAATTTGGCATTGTATTATGTGTAATATTTAATTATATTTTTTACGGTGCACACTCGCTTAAAGCTTGATCTTTTATATAAAAATGTTATTAACCTTTCTGCTGGAAAATTACTACTCGGGAAGTTACGCTGCTTAACAATTCTTAAATAGCTGTTTTATGCATGGGTACCACGTTTTTGGAAATAAAATCTAATCTCTATTTTGAAACATCTTTTACGCCGAAGATAAAGAGAAGCTGTAATTTTTTTTGGGGTAGCCGCCAGACTTTGGGTATCGTCTATTTATGATACTCTCACCGCTAGATTAAATGGATTGCAAGGAAATATTGCAGTATGCATTTAAATATCTTTAACTTTATTTAATTTTTAAAGGGTTTGTGGTTTATGTTTTAGTGATGATAAATTACTTCCTTTTTTGATTGAGTAATTATCGTGATATAACGACTTGATTACATACTCTTGTTTACAGTAATTTTTTAGGTTCCTTAATTTTTCATATTGCACTAGAAAAAGCTATTCAGGATTCAGATATTAACACTAGGGGTACCATCTTTTACAAATCAGTTCAGATCCTAGCGTATGCTGATGATATTGATATAATTGCTGGAAACCTATCAGCCTAGAGAGAGGCCTTTCTGTCTTTGGAGATAGCTGCAAATCACATGGGTTTGGCAATAAACGACTCCAAGACTAAGTATATGGCTATACAAAAATCTCCACCAAATAATGCACATAATGGTTTGGAGATTGGCTCACATACATTTGAAACGATTGACTTCTTTACTTACCTTGGATCTTGTATTAACAATAAGAATAATACTATCTCTAAAATTCAGAATCACATATCATCGGCCAATAAAGCATTTTTCGGACTAAGCTCCATCCGTAAATCCCTTTTTTTACAAGAAAAACAAAAGTATTAGTATATAAAATCCTTATTAGGCCAGTTCTAGCATATGGTTCAGAAACCTAGCCTTTGACTAGAACTGGAGAGAATAAAATTAAATTAAATAAGGATTCTGAGAAGAATTTTTGGGGGTGTCAAGGAAAATAGTATTTGGCGAAGATGTCTTAACTCAGAAATCTATAGGTTGTTTGATGATCTGATATCATAAAAACCATAAAAATTAAAAGAATGAACTAGGCTGCCCACGTATCTAGAATGAAAGATGAAAATCCAGTAAAGAAAGTTTTCATCGCAAAACCTCTAACAACTCGTAGAAGAGGTAGACCAAAATTACGATGGATTGATTCAGTGGAAGAAGATTTTAACATTCTCAGGGTAAAGAACTGGAAAACCCTGGCGAAGTGTAGAACCTCCTGGTAGAATCTCCAACAGAAGGCCTTGGCCCCTCCTGGGCTGTCGTGCCAAATATGATGATGAATTTTTCATAGATGAAATATTTATTTTCTTAGATGGATATGTCGATAAAATGTGTGAAGTAGGTTTTTAGAAACATAAAAAAACTGAAGGATAGTTGAGAAAAAAAATGTAAACGACATCTTGATCATAAAGACAGGTAGACTTTGAATGAAAGATTGGCTCTGAATACTTCGTGATTTAAGGTTCTTCAAGAGTTCTCAAAACGTTATGAAAATTGGAGACTAATACGCATAGCTTTTTTCCTACTTTGTTCCCATCTATATCCAGTTTTATTGTTAGTTAATTGAGTACATGTACAGATAACCAGCTTTGTGGATGAAATTATATCCACCAAATTACTTCTTGTGTGAAATATTTTAAAATATTTCACATTACTTCTTGTGTGAAATATTTTAAAATATTTCACACAAGAAGTAATTTTAATAAAATATGTTAAGAATCTAGATAAAAAGAAAGTTGAAGTTTTTTCTTACATATGATCTACTAAAATAATGAAAAAAAAATTATTGTTTTTTCCACTAAGAAACAAATTTTTTTAAGTTGAGTCCAAAAATGCATTGAAATGTTGAAACTTATTTCAAATACCTTTATTTTAATAAGGTTTAGAGTATTTACAATCGTTATATCTGTGCCTTAGAGGTTCCTACATTGTATTCTGCTATTTTTTATAATATAGTTTTTACAATTTTGAATGACCCATTCCTTATTATAAATTTAATTTGTGCGCGTCTATGTGTTTAAACTGTGGAGCATCTTTCATTTTATTGAAAGTGATAATAATATTCTGTTAAGTTATAATAAACTTTGTGTCTAGAATAAATTTTTGACAATATCTGTTTATTTAGTTCAAGATTGTATTTAATTTATGACTGAGGTTGGGTTAGAAATATCAATGTCATATTGTTGTCACTATTAAGTTATTTATAGGTGAAGCAACTAATCTACTAAGTTTGATAATATTTTAATATTTGATATTAAAATATAATGAGATATATTTCCTAAACTTGGCCACTTAACTAAATATTCTTTTAATTCTATTATTTTTTCTTCCTCCATCCATTTTATGTCGGTATTGAAACCTTCTCAAGATTCCTCTTTCTTAATTCTTCTGAGCTTGTGACATCCTACTCTTACTTGCATACTGGTGAATATCGAATATCCATTCCTTAAGCGGTCAACCTAACGATCTGATTTTAAAGCATTTATTTTAACAGTTTCTCTTCCACCTATATTTAGAATTTTTGAGCAATATAACCTGACCACCTTTCCCAATGTAACCAGAATCCTTTGCCTACGGTATTAATTACACATTTTGACTGTGCCATATGATCTTAGGGTGGCGAAGCCATGTGCGCGTCCTGGAGATTTTCTTTGGGAATATCTGTCACATTATAGTATCAGTCCTATAAATGAAAACTGGCAGAATATACTGCATTCGTGGTTATGAACAACTTGCCGTGCAACATTTTGCTGTTAATACTAAAAGCTAATCATGACTGAAAAATACATATATCGATATTTCCTTTTTGGTTTTGATAAACCACTGTAATTCAAGGCCTGATATTCTTCCACGATTTGACTAAAACTTCGTAGCCACTTGCCATAACAGTATTGGTTATGATTTATTCTTGCACATGTTCCTTTTTTATTAATTTTACACTTGTTGTTACTGAAAGGCACGAGTTATTGAAATGAAGTCTGGGCTGCTATGCGAGCGTTAAAGATTATAATATTTGCTTCAGAAACCATAATTTGGATACATTTATTTGAATATTTTATTTCTTAACACTACGTGTAGAAAACATTTAAAAAAGCTTGCTACCATTCCTACTAATATACTATGTCTCAAATGCAATATTCATTTTTTCTTTCCCCTTAAATAAATTTATTGATACATTTTAAACAAAATGCATTGTGAAAGTTTGCATTATTTTGGCGAGTATCCCAAGGTACATGACCGTGTAAAAGGTTTATTTACGAGTATTGTCACGGAGCTTACGATTCGTGCTCTGACTTCGAGAAGACGTTTTGCGTCACCTGTGTTGTTGTCTCTACACGTGAGTGACAATACTATTATGGTCCACTGGGTTTATAGTGGGCGGAAGGATAAAAACTCTTTTTGTCGAGAAGAAAATAAAATGAAAAATACCTTTACTTGCAAAAATGCTTTATACTTTATTACATATGTAATAATAGTAATAAATTAATTTTGTTTTTAAAGCATAGATAAAATATCATTTTCGGAAATAATGCAGTCTTTGTATCTTTTGAAAAGTAATTTATTCATTAGTAACATGTAGAAAAACGTTGTACAAATAAACATTCAAAAATTTTAGTTCGTCTTAACATTTGTTATTAACATACTGTAGAAAAATAAAATCACTATATATTTTTTATTATTTTCCTTTTTTTAATTGAAGGTGCTTTAAAATATGTTTGGGACCTAGAATTTTTTGTTCGAAAATAAAACCAGTTATGTCTTCTAGTAGTTTATATATCTATAAACATAGGTGCAATACATTTTAGGTATAAACTGGCTGTACCATACATTTTTATGATTAATTATAGTTTAAGTTGTTTTTTGTGTAATAAATTATAGAGTAATCTGGCCAGATTTCACACAAATATCTATTGTAATGTTACAACAAATTAATTATTTATCGTGATGTATCTGCAACTACAAAAAAATATGGGAGGGCCTAAATATTAGCCAGGTCGATTATTTAAAAATTTGGTTCGTTCCAACTCTGGTGTTCTCCATATTTCTCGAAGTTGCAGAGAAGTGAAAGTTACAAATACTTGAGAAGAACAAAATAGACGCTTTAGAAATGTGGTGCTTTAGAAAAATGCTTGGAGTATCGCGGATTGAGGTCCGCACGAATATCCCTATGCTTCGAGAGCGCGGCATCAAGCAACGTCTATCAACACTTGTTCAGACTTGGATTCTAAAATTCGTTGGTCACGTCATGCGTGGAGACAGTAGCTCCATAGAGCGCATTGTTGTGTAGGGAAAAATAGAAGAAACTTTATCACGTGTGAGGTCATCGACGCGGTGGACAGACCAGATCAAGTCTGCTGTAGGCAGTCTCTCGATGGTATGAATGGAACAGGGCGACGACAAATAGAAAAGAGATGATGTTATATCTTTGTATGTAACTTTTTTAAATATCATAGTTGGAAAAAAGTTTAAAATAGCTGTATAAAAATCATATTTTTTACTCAAGTACGCAAATCGATTTATGAATACCCTTAATTACCTCCTTTTTTAAACAAATTATAATAAGAAACTTCTAATTTGTTAATTTTGTTTCCTTGATTTTGCCCTCTATAAGCCATGATATAACTTCAATTTGAAACCAAGGTAAAAAATACGTTAAAAATTTTTTTACAATTTTTTCCATTCGAAAAATTTCATACAACCTCACAACGTGCGTTTTTAATAAGATTTTATATAATTTTATTGATAAGATTTTATATACACTAGTGAGACTAAGTCATCTAATGTCTTTTTGTTTGTAAATCTTTTGAGAAACATTTTGTAATTGATTCTTTTGCCTTTTTATCGCGGTTTGAAAATTTGCCAAATCAGATTGTCTATATGAAATTTTACATTTTATGTAATTTTTAGCGGAATTATGATAAATAAAACCACTTAATTTTTATTTTATTACTTTGACTTCAGGATATTTGCCAGAAAAAACTTGTTACATTAAATAATTGTATTTTTTTAAAGCCATAACATAGCTAATTGTAGATAATAAAGTTATGTCTACTCTGTACTTTTCTAGAATACTGGCTGGTGTTTCATCCGATTCTAAAAAAATCCATTAATTTATAATATACACTTCCCTCTTTATAAAACTATCTCACGGAAATAAAACGTTTATTAGAAACATTAAAACCTACTAACTAGAGAAGGCTCTTGTTTTAAAATAGTTCGTGAAGTTAATTTTATTGCTTTCTTGGTGTAAAGAAATTCAGTTTTTATTCGATCACAACGAATGCCTTTTTACAGTATTGTGGAATCAACATAAAACGAAGCATAACTAATGCCAGTCTTTGCTGAGATAATTACACTTACGGTTAATTGTATAAAAAACGGATGTTATTTCAATTATCACCATGTCAAGTCCAACAAAGTCTTTTAAAGCGTTTTGTTAGGTCAAATTCTATGTAACCTAATATTTGATGAAATCAGCGAAACTAAATTCCTCGCACTTCTAATGTATTACATGAAACTTGGCAGCTGTGTGTAGTTCGGATGAAATTTAAAAAATTTAGTCTTAAAACAAAAAAAAAAGACTAAATAAAATAATAGAATTTATAAACTAAATATTCGCCCAATTTCAAATAACCCATCATTTTTAAGTTTCAGTACGCGTATCAAGAAACAATGACAAAATAATAGTTTTAAAAAACGAAAAAAAATTAGTTTAAAACAAAAAAATCTAAAACAGCGACGAATTTTCAATTAAATTTTTATCCACTTTCAGACGTCCGAATTATTTGAAATTTTGCACACGTATCAAGAATCAATGACAATATAATAATTTAAATAAATTAGGAAAATTTACAGTCTTAAAACAAAAATAAAAGACTGAAAAAATTTGTAATCAATTAATAGTTCAAAAAAGGAAAAAAACATGCTTTTAAAAAATATTGCGCTAAAAAGCAAAAAAAAATATTTATCGAAGCTGTTTTCTCTGTCTCTTACTACAGTAAAGACTTTAATACAAGCCATGTTTCTTATAGAGTACAATATTTGTGTATAAAAGCGTGCAGTGTTATTATCAAAAACAAATAATTTTGCTTCTCATATTAATATTTAGTGCATTAAAATGCTTAACATTTTAATTACATATCGAAACAAAGGGTGCCACGTTTTTCATAACGAGAAAGTATATTTATTATAAATTCAGCAATAAATATAGGCAATAAGATTAGTTTTACTGTGGAACTTTCATTTCAATTTCAGCTCATGGTCTGACCTGTTTTATGGATTTCTGAAATTATATTTAAAGATGTTTTTGTGATTGAATATATTTCAATAATGAAACTTTTAATGAACATGGAACAATTTTAGCGATGAGAGATAAATTGTGTAAGATATATTCCTCTTTAAGCAGTTTTGAGAACAATAAAGGTATGCGCGAATCGTCATGCAGAACAACACGTCATGAATTCGTTTTTCTCAACATTTTTGTTTGTTAAAATACATTTGATAACTTCATTCATTTTCCGTTCACTTAAAGTTATGCTCATACATGTGATCCATATGCAATATCAACTTTTTATCTTTGCCTATGGTTAAAAAATTGTAAAAGTCGCTAGTTAATGGAATACTAAACTCTTCACAAGCCACAGATAAGGCACCTTCGGAATTCCATCCTTCAGATTCAAAATGTCGATACCACCATATTTCTTAATTCTATCATCTTGCTTTATCGGGGCGGAGTGAACTAGAATGATATCATTCTATGACGTTATCATTCGTAATCATAACATACCTTTTTTCAGCAATGCAATTTTTTGTGATAAAACACTTTCATCTTCAATTACAATGGAATCTACGATATTTTTCCCTTAACCTTCGCAGATGTACAAAACTCATTACAACTTGTCACAGGTCGGTCTTTTTGGTCAGAAGACAAATATTTTGGAAAATCACCTTTCACTAACATTTTTCATCCTCAACACTATAGTGTAAATGTTTTCATCATTGTCTTTTCGATAGAAAATATTTTTGCTTCTTATTTCTTAGCCTAAAACATCTATATTGTAGTACTTCTGTTGTTACTAATCTAATAGTTTGTTTAACTATTGGGTGCGTTCATTCCAAGCGAAATGGATTTAATTTTACTTAGTGCATGTGAAATCCCTATGTATTTTATTATGCTTCACTCTAAGAATTTAAAATATTTAAGTTATTAAGGATATGAAAATAAAAATATTGTAAAAAGTTCTTAGAAATAAGGTCTCGATTGTATATATTAAAATGCGCTAGTAAATAGGAAATATCGTTATTTTTTTTCCAATGAAAATGCTAAGCAATTTTTAAATGTACGCCATTAGGAACTGATGTCAATGAGTTTAGAATAATAACAAAAGAGAACCAAAACGAATGAAGTCTTAATTTTAAACGGGTATTTAAATTATAGGAGTGGAAAGGGTTGAACTTAAAGAAGTTCAAAAACAAATTAAAAATTCTTTATACAGGCTTATATATATATATATATATATATATGTATATTTACGGTTTGTATAATATTTTTAAGATAAAAATGTATTTGAAAAACGGGTTGGTGTAAAATATTCGTTTTCAATAAGACGTTTTTGGTACCGTAGGCACAAAATTGAATGCCAATAAAATAATTATATTTTTTCCAAAGAATTACTCGTCTTAAGTTTAGAAATAACTAAAATGTAGTAATATGATCAGTTAGTAAAACATTTTTCACCTTTCAACGTCGCTTCTAAAAGATTCAATACAACGATCTGGCATTTCACAAAAGCTATTCTTTCGTAATATATATATATATATATATATATATATATATATATATATATATATATATATATATATATATATGTATATATATATATGTATATATATATATATATATATATATGTATATTCCTAATTCATAATACAAATAAAATATCCAAATAACATTTAGACTCGGAGTTGGACATAAAACGGTACGTATTTATTCCTGGACATTACTGAAAATAATGACCGTTATTGTATGAAAAAGACATAGTCGACTTCCAACTCATCATTAAATTTGTTTATAAATTAGTTATATTTTTGAGATTTCAAGATATTCACTTCAACTTTAATATTTTTACAAGACTGTAAAATTATGTGTAGATTTTATTATATGTAAACATAAAAAAATATTTTGAAACTATTAGTAGAGCCTAATTTACGTTTCCAATACTGATTCCATCCATAATACGAAATTTATTTTTATTTGTATTTTTGTATTTGAGCTTCTCCCAATTCTTAATATGACTACAATATATACAAAACTGTCAATTTTGTGTACTGTTGCCTTTCTTTCAGTGTTTTTTGTATCTTTAATATTTTTTTACGATGATGTATTCAAGTTAAAAGACTAGTATTTGTAGTAAAAGCCCCAATTATTGATGTAAATTTAAATTATGTGCTCGTTTCATTTATGACTGTCTTTTTTTAGTGTAGTTTGTCACAGAAACAATTCTAATGTTATGTAAATTTGTATGATTCCTGCTGTTATCCAGAAAAAATTTGTCAAGTTTTCACAACTTTAAAATTCATTATCTGTAATATTTTTTTTTCTAACAGGATCGAATTATTTTCAGGTATCGATAAAGTTTAGATATGATTCTGCCACACTCAATAATTGATCAGTGTTATTTCCCCTACTGTATAATTTTATTAGATGGTTTTAGGTTTACTTTTAAGACAACTCTTTTTAGTCCATTTTTTAACTTAATTGAAATAACTTTTCAGAATAATATGGAAAATGCTATCAGCATTTTCCATTAAAGTGATTTCTGTTAAATAGTGATGTTTATTTTTTTAAATAACCCAGGATTGACTTTCAAATAGTAACAAGTATAATTATTTCAAGTATATTTTATGTATTTTAGATCATATAGAATTAGGTTTCAAACCAAGAGAAAGATATTTTGCATGCACACCTTTCTGCGGTTTAGCTAAAATTTGATCATTACTGCAAGTTTTTATTTTCTTGACGTCTCTAGCAATAGAAATCCTATCTTTAATGATTGTATATACTATTTATCTGGATATATAGTATATCCATTAAAATTACTGAATTCCAAGGTTTTCCTCAAGTGATTTCTTCATCAGTTTTTAAGTTCAACTTTGTCATTAAAATTTTCATTAGTTTTTAATATTAATGCACAGCGAACGCAAATCTCTGCTATGCTAATAAAACGTTTTTAATATTGAATTAAAAGCAGTTTTAAACAAATGCGAAAAAAGTTATTTTAAACATTTATGCTGCAGAGTACGTACATACATGTATATATGTACGTGCGTAGGATTTTATATGAGCTTTTAAAGCCTTATCTAATTTTAAAGTGGTGTCCGATTGGAAACGAAATATTTTTATTTCAGAAATTGAACGAATGATATGATTAGTTCCAACCTCGGAAGTATAATCCGCCTTTGAGTCATGCTGCCGAAAATTTTAATGATCGAAAATTTTAATTAGAAAAATCTCATGAAAACCAAAGTAAGAAAAAAATTTTCACGAAAGTAATGAATTTTTATGAATTGTTTTTTTTTACATTTTTTAGTGTAACCTTCTTGTATTATTTCATGTATTAGTTAATTAATCTAGTCAGGTTTATAAACATAGTCGCCGTAAAAAATGAATTTCTCCCTTTTGACAGTTACTCACTTAAAACATTTGCATATGTTCAAGCAGGAGGGTAGAGACTTAAATCTAGAAACCTGAAAAATAATAATGACCATTTCAGCAATATTCGAAATATAATAATAAAATAATAAAAATTGTAATGTTCCAACTTATTAGGACCCTAACTTAATGATGACTGGTTAATAGAAATACCATGTACTGTTAAGTGTTTATACCTGCTTAAATATTTACATAACCGTAAGTGTGAGAATCCTACTCGTATTTGAAAGGTTTATTCCCTTGAAAAATAACGATATGAGAGACTACCTTTTTCACACTTATTTTATCACCAGATTTACATTTTATACATTTTTATTACCAAATGAATGTTTTTGCAACTATTTTGTTACCAGGTTTATATAACAAATTTCAGTCAATATTGAAACTGTCTTATATTTTAACGGTAGTTACTAATCTTATATTCGATTTTAAATAATAAATAGATCTCATATAGAGAATATAATCCTTATTCTGGTCTACTTTGTTTAATCTACCGTAAATAGATTAATTCTTGATTTGAAAAGAAGCCCTAATATGAAATCGAATAAAAGAGTTACCGTGATAATACGGTATATCAAATATAACTTATATTTTAATATCTTATCCTAAATAACTTAACGAAGAAGAAATATAGACGATTATTTTGATTTCGGTTAATATTAAGGAATAGTTTCACGATCGCAGTAATATATCGTGGTATCACATCGCAGGATGTCTCTTAATAATCAACACTGAGAGAATTAAGTAGTTTATTGCCGTAAAATAATACATAATATAAGGTAATTTGACTGCTCGTAGTCTAAATATACATTAGCGGATCGATTTTCAAGGTTCGTGCTGAATGTAAAATGATGCATGAGTCTGACCTTGCCAAGGTCGTATAGGAATGACTTGTTTACTTTGATATGATAATAATATTAAGGGAATGTTGTAACGATGTAAAATCTCTTTAATCGTTTATGAATAATTGAGTAACAAACAATATTTACAATATTATTGTGAAACCTCCTCAAATTAAATTAATTTACGCTGGTGAAACCACAGTTTATTACCTTTGTAGAGAGAAATTATTTTAAGATATTGTTCGTTTCTTGCGTCATATCTAATTATACCCTATATCTAATTTACATTTATAGTTTAAAAATTTTCATATTTTTGATAAATAATTATATTTCTAAGTACTTATCAATTAAGTAATGAATTACACGGAGACTAGTTTTTTGATACTCTCTTATATAGCTAACACACATGATGAATATTATTAAATTTGTCAACCACATCGTGATATGTAAATGAACAGATATATACCTTTTCTAAAGAAGAAAATAAATATCTAATATATTCAAGGGCAGGTTTTACGTATTATAGATACGGAATCTAAGAATAGTGGAAATTCGGTACGAACTTCCCCTGTTTTCTCTGGTTTATTCATTTTGTTTTGTCAAGGAGCTCTTTTAGAACGACCGTTAAAAACAAATTTTTTGTGTTCTACGTCCAATTTTATTTTTTTCGTTCTTTAATCTTATAGTATGGTGAAATATGATCGATCATATAACTGGTTTATTAACTTGCATAACAAAAAATAACTAAGTAATTACTTTTGCGATGTAATATCATTTTAATAAAGATGCTTTCATTTGGCTACACAATTTCAATATTTATGTAAGTTTAATCTGTATACGTTTGGTGTGATAAAGAAGTTATTTCAACATTAAAATAGCAACATTCACTTAACATTATTATCATATCAAAGTAAACAAGTCATTTCTGTACGACCTTGACAAGGTCAGACTCATGCTGCTTGCAAGGTTCGTGCTGAAGATTCATGTCATTCAGCACGAACCTTGTAAATCGATCCGCTAATGTATATTTAGACAGTAAGAGCGAGTGCGAGCAGTCAAATTACGTTATATTATGTATTATTGTACGGCAATAAAGTACTTATTCTTTCAGTGTTGATTGTTAATAGGCATCCTGCGAGATTATATCACGGTATTTTACTGCCATCGTAGAATTATTCCGTAATATTAAGAGGAATCTTAATAATCGTCTATATTTCTTCTTCGTTAAGTTGTTTAGGATAAGATATTAAAATATAATTGATATTTGATATATCGTATCTTCATGATAACTCTTTTGTTGTCAATGGTTGAGTTTCTTTTCTTAGAGTTGGAGAGATTTTTTTATTGATCTTTTCAAAGTACACGGCGCTATCTCTGTACAGTGTAATTGTAAATAACTGCTACCATGATTTAAATTAGAATACTCAAACAAATGAAGTTTCAGCAAACAGTTTTCATTACAATTTTCACAATTTTAGTGAACACTTTGAGTTTTCAAAGTATGATAAACAAACTTTCGGAGGCAATATTTCGTTAACATTTTGTAATATATATTTTAGTTTAAACTTAAAAACGATTTGTATTTAAACCATATAGTTTATTATTATTATTTATGTTGTCACAAATTTGAAACACTAACACTTTGGGAATGGTAAAAAAGTACAGTACTGACTCTTTAAATTTTCATCTGAACCAAATTGTTTAATGGATAAGACATATCGGGGCCTTCGAAAGTCGGTACGCGAATTTAAAGTAACTCACATTTTTATTTTATTATGAAAACTAGTTCTGCCCACATAGCGTGGGAAGAACTAATTTTTCCCATACATGGATAGATCTATAGAAAATATTGATATGTCAACTTTAAGGTTATTACACGTAATACCATCTGTCAATATAATTGTAAAAGGAATTTTTTTTAATGATTACACTCTGTATTGGAAAGCCAAATTATCAGTTATTCTTCTTTTTAAAGGTCAATTTCAATAAAATATAACCTATGTCTCACCACAGACACTATTCCACTCATAATAGAACTCACTACATACAACTCATAAAAATTCTTTTAACTGCTCTTGTGTGATGTGCGAACAAATAGAAAGGCTCACAGACGAATGGACAAAAAAGCCAAAAACAACATTTGTTATGTAGATTTAAATAATTTTTCCCTAAATACCTTTAAGGATAAACTAATTTAATATTTTATTACGCCTATAAAAATTAAAATACGTAACAAAGAAATTGAAATTGAAAAAAATTGAGGACATATTAAGCTTCTACAATAATACATATAAAAACATGCAAACATTTTACAAGTTTTAGATGACAAACAACGAGGTCTGCTTCATTCTTTCCCTCTAGCCTTACGCATTTGCCTCCAGCATCGCTCTATAGTTCACCTGAGGTCATACGCATTTAGCCAATGCATGCCCGGAGGACTGCATGGAGAATTTCATTACGGGATTTAAAGTAATCCTGGCGTCATTTATTGATGTATATATATATATATATATATATATATATATATGTATATATATATATATATATATATATAACGACTCCCTACATTTGTGTAATTACTACGCATTGAGTAGTAATGCACTTCTTTGTGTTGTTTTACTAATACAAGGAAAATAGATTTTTGAAAATATTAAATTTGCATGTGTTTTGATTTCGTGTATCGATTTTGATAAAATGTGAATGTTATTTCAAGCCAACTTCCGTTTTTAAAAACTATATCTGGATTGAGTAATCAGGTTTTAGGTTATACCTGTGCAAACAAACACAGAAACAGATAACATTCTAAAAACAATATTTTGGTGTTCTAATACTTTTATTCTGTGCTCGTAAATACTTTTTCCACGAATATCTACAATACGCAGACAGACCAATATTACAGTTTGATTATATGAATAGACGGCACATAATTGTCCTGCAGTCATTTGGGGCACTAAAATCCATTTTATGTTCAATAAAATTCGTTTTACTTATTTTCAATGCTAGGCAAACAACTTCCTCGAAGTCATATAAAAAACGAAAATTGTGAGAGATTTCAGTGAAGCTTTAATATCTCAATAAAAATAGTGCCCATAGATCTAGTTAGAAGCATGGTTATGTTATTTCGATGAAATGATTAAAATGATAGTGTCCTTAATAAATCCAGATTAGTAAACCGATTAATATATTTTTATATACTAGTTACTTATAGTAATAAATTATCATATCCAATTATTTAAATCCCGACGTAATTCGCTAATAGCAGATAGATAGATATGAGTGGAATCGACTTGAATGGCATCTTTTTGAACATATGTACTACTTTGCTAAGATAAATTTATAAATTCACATTTTTACGGTAAGAAGAAATAACTTTAAATATAGCAGTCAACTGATAAATAGATCAACTGATAATAGATTTAAAATGAGGTAGAAATTCTTAATTGACTGTATTTTTCATGAATATTTATTTATTATCTCTAGCAGGTATGAAACAGTCTTACCTCTTTTTCTTATTTTGAAGGTACAAATGTAGAGGGGCCTTATAAATTTGCTCAATATCTGACCATATACTTCGGAGATAGACAAAGGAACTATACATAAATAGACATTGGAAAAGACTGAATGAAAGTATATTACCCGTGATTGATGAAATTTGTTTCGTTTTGTATATTTTTGTTGACAACATAGTTACAACACCAGATGGATCACACTGATGAAAATGGAGGACTTAGGCCTGTGGAAATTAAACTGTTTTTTTAGACAAATGTTCGTGTATCAAACCGAGGCGTTAAACGCGGTCTTTTATGCTTTCATCATTAAGATCCTATTTGTACAAGCTATCGTTTGTGAAAATATGTTAGTCAAAATTTTACTCTTAAAATAATAATGAGAACAGGTGTATTAAAAAAAATTTGTCGTGAAATTTGCTTGATTCTTTTTTTCTTCTAGTAACATAATAACTGTTTTCTTCAAATTTCTTTTTAACCACATAAATTTAAAAATATCCTCGATTGGAATAACTGGGTTACTTTTTAAGTTTAACGTGTAGAATTTTACCTACTGAAAATATGTTTAGTTGCTCGAGAATAACAGGAAACTGCAGGATTTATGTAATTTGATTAAGCTTTTAGTTCCTATAATAAATGAAACAAAACTAAAAAAATCTTAAAAATATGTTTTATACATGTGTAATTATTTTTTGTAACCACGGGAAAACCAAGATGTTATATTCTGTTAATTTGTTAAATTTTTACTCGTCTCCATTAAAACGAAAAGTTCAATGAAAAATAATTTTTTTTTAATAAAACATGTCGTATGTGTTTTAAAATTCCATGTACATATATTTTTCTTGAGAAATATCTGTAATTATAGATATATTTTAAATCGTACACAAGTTCTAAAATAATTGTTAAGTTTAAATTTAATATTTTATTTTTTTTTAGTAAGATTAAAAATAAATTGATAAACACTTTTAAAAAAAAATTTAAATGGAATTTTAGATTTTTTAAAAATGGTGTTCATCAGCATTTAGAAAATCATAAAATTGGCTCTTGCTTGATAATGGTTTTTCATAATGAAAGAAAATTGAATAAAAGAATCGTGAGCTTAATTTAACTATAAAAATCGTGTTGTTTATAATTTTTGAAAAATGAAACGTTTGTTTATTAATTAATATTCTGGTAACTCATCTATTATATATTTTAAAAAATTTAGAAAATTTCTCCTTTATACAACGCACTTTTGAATTCCTTACTCATAACGCAGCGAAAACATGTAGCGGTACGTCCTTCGTGCATGTATACATATGTATATATATATATATATATATATATATATATATATATATATATATATATATATATGTAAATAGTCGTAAATATACCTATTTTGTATATCTCTCTCGCTTTTTATGTGCTACTGCGAACTTGAGGGCTCACACACTTAAAGCGAGTATAAAGAACAAGTAATGCCAGACGTGCAGAGAGCATACATATCAAATGAACTGTCACGCTGGCTCCGCACAACCATATAACATAACCTTTTATGTCAAGACGAAATGTATTCATATTCAACGTAATATACAAGTGGATATATAAATTCTATTCATTTTTCACAACCTTCAATATTATAATATATTAATTGGTACAGTCCTTAATTATCCAATAAAAACGTCGTTAATATTTATTTCTAAAGGTGATATTTGTATAGTAGATATGACAAGATCGCATGTTGTCTAAATATATTTGTAAGTATCAATAATTAAAATTTTGGGGCAAATAATGAGCTCCTGGTTTGAGTATGGTGTCATTATTCATATCAATATTATTAAGAATTTAAATAAAGTCAACATTTTTATTTAATAAAAAATAAATACCGCTTATATTAAAACGAGCAAGTAACTTCGGGGGCAGTGTGACAGAATATTAAATGTACTGCAGTAGCTTTGTACGTAAAATACATTAAAACTGTCTTTGACAGCATAAAAATAAATTGTGTGACATTCAGGTTCTAGTATTCTAAAGGGCTGATGGTTTATTGATTGAATTTATATATTTTACTTACAACATTTCCGAAATCATTCTTTCATTGTTTATTAGCTTTAGAAATAACGAAATAATTGTAAAGATACGATTGGAATCACGAAGGAAATGTAAATTATTCTCACCAATGATGACTTTAAGTTTAATCTTTTTCATTTTCATTTGATGATTTAGATTCGTTAATTTCACGGGTCAAAAATTGTATTAAGTTAAATTTAAAACTCCATTTTTATCGCCCTTATCACATACTTGACATAAACTGAAAACATATAAAAATATTTTAGTCTCTTCTCCCTTACAAGAACAAGTTATCCACTGTTGATAAAGGAGTTGATGATACTACTTTAACATGTGAGTTGCGAGACTACGAATCCAAGATTCTGTCATGACCAAGAACAATCACAATAAAAGACTAATTTCCCGTAATGATAATAAAAGACTACTTTCCCGTAACGACAGCTCTCATCGAGACACATTTTTTGCTTCCTTTAACGAATATATGTTTGACCAAAGTATGTAAGCGATAGTATTAGAAAGGAAAACAGAGCGTTTTGCTGATAGAGCATCCTTTTTGGATGACGTAATATAGTAATACACGTATATAAAATGCTTTTGTTCGCATTTTATGAACGCGTAAGGTTAGTACAAGGCATCTGTAATAGATTTTTGTTGTAATTTTTCGTTTTTCATTGAGTCAGTTTAATCAAATATGTTTCAGAAAATTGGGGTATATACTTTGGAAAGGAATATTATTTCATTTTCAATTTTTTTTTTAAATAGTTACTTGTGTCTGTTTATGAATATTTTATATCATACAGAAATATTCTTTGAGATATGATTTTATGGCAGTTTAACGATTAAAAGAGAAACAAGAATAAAAATTTAAATATTCAAAACATTCAGTTAGTCTTGGATTAGATATTGGCTTTAGATAAATATATGGAAAGTTAAATTTTAAATAATTTTTATTTTTTAATCGTTTTTCAAAGCATGCACACATAATTTCAGTGACGGACAATATTTGTCCTTTTGAACGCAAATTAAATGAATGTAATATAGTTATTTTCTAAATTATATATTCAATAAGTACATATTCAGTAAGTCAGGTTATTATAAAAAATCTCCAAAATAATCTTTATATTTTTAATTTGGATTGAATCAGTATAAATTTCGTATTAACTTGAAACTTCCTTATTAATTTGCATTGAGTATGTTCACCGACAAAGAATTTTTTTATATTCTACCAATAAAATTAATCTAGTTTATAAATTTCCAACCAAATAATGTGGGAAATTGGATTTCATTAATATTCAATTAAGTTAACCTTTATTTCCATTTTGTATAAAAACTGGATATTGAAAACTTATGTTATGCATGTCTTGTATATTTTAAATTTGAGATAAAGTAATACATAGATTTCTAAAGTGTATTTTATTTATTTTTATTTTAGCCGACTATTCTTATTTATAAATTTATTTCTTTAATATAATTTGAACAGAATAACTATGGGAGCATATTAGTTTTTTTAGTAAAACAAGTGATCTTACCCTATATATTTTCATGCAGCAATAAAGCTAATTAATATCAAAATGAAGTTACTGATTATTTTGATCAACCTACTTTGAGTAAATTGAGAAGAAAGTAAAAATTTAAAAAGGGGTTCAAAAACTTTGTTAAATTAGTTTAAAGGAACACAAAGAAAAGTCGGCAAAGAAAAATATATAAAGAGTAGAATAGATAAGAAAACGTGTGGAAAATATGGTGGCAATAAAACTTGTCTCATGTGTTAGCGATGTTCATTGGGGATAGTTTAAGTAAATTGAGGTTGAAATGTTTGAGTATATTGAATTCTTTCATTGTAAACTACAGTTAATATTTTTTGTTAATATTTTTTTTACTTGCATTATCACCAATTTACCGCCAGCTTTCAATAAGATTAGAGATCATGGATTAAAAGAGATTTACTTATAGAAAGTGACAATTTTTGGAAGATGCAAAGCAAAAGGTAAAACGACTCTCTGAAAAAAATAAGTCTAATTTTTGGAAACAAAATATTTAAGTAGATTAGAAAGTAACGCGTAAATTGTATTCCAATAATCAAATAAAACGTGTATCACTTCGTTCTTAATTTATTAGTAGCTAGCTAGAAGTAGAAAGTACAAGACTCTAGAGACCCACCAACGATGTAATTTTTCATTGCACAAAGAGAGTAGTAACTAATTAAATTATCTTTTCGCAATGGAAAGTTCTTTCAAGAGAAGTTTCACTAGACGTGGAAATAAGAGCAACGTTAATTAATAATTTTATAGCTTAACGTAATGTTATTTATTTCTATATATTTAATGAGTGTTTCATCATTGCGTAGCGGTTAAAAAATGTATAATAACTGTGAGAGTAGTATGCCGTAGTCATACAAAAACATAAAACTGGTCAAAAATTCAGAACACACTGATTTATTAATGGTTTTAATTAGTAATATTAAGTCTCAGCATATAAAAAGGCTACAATAAGCATGTTTTAAGACTACAACAGTCTTAAAACATGCGTATCGTCTACTGTCATACATACTGTCTTTCAGATTTCTTGTTCATTTTCTTGTTCAGGGTGAAGAAATATTGTTACGATTTATGCGTCAGCAGTGATATTTTCTTTCATAAATTGTTCATAAAAACAAAAAGTAACCCCTGTCAGTCAAAAAAAAATTATATACAGTGTGAGTACTTCACCTATTTGAAGGCCAAAATAATGAAACGTTTCGAATTTAGCGCCTTTATAACGTTTCAGTTTGCGAAGGTGTTACCACTCGACTCTTTAGATTAAAAAAATACTTCTCTTAGTTAATATTTTGTAGAATAAGATCTCAACATATTGGAATCGAATTGTGAAATATTTAAAAAATGGAACAACTGTTCAAAACAAATATTTGATACATAAAATATAACGATAGGCTGTATTTTCATTTATCAGGAACAATATATCAACCTTTTTAATAAATTGTGGATATTTATTTAAATTTTGAAGATAATATTTTTCATGATGTATCAAACTTGACTAATCATAAATCCTTTCCTTTTTTTCCACACTTATTTTCAAATATCTTGGTTTGTGTAGAAATTCTTATTCGTACCTAAGGTAACAGCGTAACATAATATTGATGAGTATTATGTTGGTCTGTATAACTTATAAGAGCAAAAACCCCTAATTTTCGTTCGTTAAAGTTTCTATATGGGTCAAACTTGACTAATCGGAAATTCTTTTCTTTTTTTTCTACAATTATTTTCAAATTTTGTAGTAAATGTATAAATTCTTATTCGTAGCAAATGTAACTTCGTAACATAATATTGATGAGTATTATATTCGTCTATATAACTTATAACGAAGAAAAACCCCTAATTTCCATTCAGTAAAGTTGCTAAATGGGTCAAACTGAACTAATCATAAATTCTTTCCTTTTTTTCCACAATTATTATAACATTTTATATGTAGAAATTCTTATTCCGAGCAAATGTAAAAACGTAACAATATTTATGAGTTTTATATTCGTCTATATAACTTAAAAGGATCAAAAACCCCTAATTTCTGTTCAGTAAAGGTTCTACATCTGAATTAACTTTATAGTTTTAATTATCTATTCTGTCGCTTCTTAGCCTACTATAAATTTTCCTCTACGTCTTTTTATGTCATATTACAATAATGTAAGTACTTAGAAGATCTATACATAGAAAATAATTCGAAGAATCTGTTCTAAATATTTGGAAAATAATTTGAAAAAATATCTTTTCTCCTTGTAATTTTAATTCAAATTAATTATTTTCTTTCATTATTATTCCTTAAACGATTTATTAAGTAAAACCATTATGTTTGTCTATATGTAAGCTTGCTCTACGAGAACGATGTTTCACACGTTATACCGAAGCGACTGAAGACGCGTGTTCTCACGAAAGGATTATTGTGAGGAGATGTCACGAACGATCTCAGGACGCGCGTGTCGTGCCTTCATAAATATTTCCTTCCTGGTCCAACTTACATCGTGTAATGTATGTCTGGTTACAATACGTAATTAATTTGCAAAATATTAAAGTCAAAATTAAATTAAATTTCGCTGAAACTTATATATGTGGTTTAGAAAGGCAGATCTTTATTATAATTTATTTTAATGTCTTGAAATATATATATATATATATATATGATATATATATATATATATATATATATATGATATATATATATATATATATATATATATATATATATGATATATATATATATATATATATATATATATATATATATCGTATTTTTAAATTATGTAGAAAACATAATAATTTAATTGCATTTTATATGAAACTTTATAATTATAATTTATTTACGACTTTTTAGACGTGTGTTTACTGGAGCAGGAATGATTGCTCTTGTTGTGAGGTGTGTTTTGTTTTTCCAATGGATATATATATATATATATATATATATATATATATATATATATATATATATATATATATATATATATTATTTTTCTTTTTATTTTTGTTTATCATTCAGACAATTTACGATAGCATTAAATTCATATTTATGTTCTTCTTTATGAGAGCCAAACTGTTTTTATGAAAATGTTGACTGAATTACGTTTCTTGTGACACTTAAACATTCCAATTCTACTCTCGTCTTTAAAAGTGCCTAAATAGAAACAGCTGTACAAACTCACCTATTGCAAATTTACTTTTATAAAATTTTACTCTGAAAACGTTCCTTGGAATGACTTCCTGTTTTCCTTCAAACATTTTTCTTTTTAGTTGTAAATTGAAGGAAATGAAAATTATTCTAAAAATATTCTTTTTCTTTTCGTGGTTTCACATCCACTATCGGTATTAGCACTTTAATTCTCATACGCTAATTTACTTGCAGTTGCATCGACCTACCAACCCGTATCTAAAATTATTTATTATTTCTGAATAGTTTAGTAACACCCTTCAATGACACACACAATTGTTAGCTTAAAATTAATCGATATAGTCACAATGGCAGGCGATTCACAATGTTTTTCGAAATAGATACTTATTTTAATGTAGGTTCTTCGTATTATATATTGTATATTTCAGAAGCAGTAATTGTTGAAAGAATTTAATAATAGGAAATTACATTGAAATATTTTGGCTCATACTTCAATTTATCTTTTTTTATATTGGTTAATATTATGAGATGAATCAATTTTTAAAGATCTATGTTTAAAAAGAAAAAAAAATTAGATATTTGTTAAATGTCCCACATATTTGTCGTCCGTTTATCTATACGTACGTCCAAGTCAATTTACTCAAAAAATGTTTGACGTAGAATTTCGTTGATCATATTGGAAATTTGACAACGATAAAGTCATAAGTTTATTTACCAAAGACAGTAAAATGTTTAATAATATACATACATTATATTATACAAACGAACATTTGTCATAAATTATTTCAATTAGTAATTTATAAACTCACAATCGACCGTAACAATATTAAAGTTTGAATGTATTTGTTGATAAATAATGTGATAAATTATAACTTACAAGTAAACGAAATAGAAGAGAGTGTGAGAAAAGAAGAAAATTGATCGCATCAAAAGTATAAATAAAAGTAGAATTCAAATTTAAAAATTGAAATAATTATTAAAAAGTATAAGTAAATGAAGTATTATCATTAAACATAACAATTTCTTATCTTTTATGGCAGAACCGTTCGACGTAAATTTTGAGATCTTGAAAAATCATGATTATGAAATATATTAATTATCGTATATCTTAAGATTTATTATTCAAAACTATTTATATGAAAATATTATATGGATCAGAATTAATTTAAGTTTTCTTTAAATTGTATGTCGATTAAAAGGGCGCAAATTTCTCAAAAATGATTAAATATTAATTAATCATTATAGTTTTCGTGCAAATCTGATTTCTTTAATTATAGTTTTGGTGAGATCGGTGATAGGGCATATATTTTTGTAATTTTTTCAGTAACATATTTAAAATTATTTCATATAAATTTTTTAAAAAATACTTTTCAATTCTTATGGAACATGACGGGAATGGCATATTTTTTGCGCACCTTTTCTAGTTCAACAATATCTGTAGTAATAAAATACATTTAGAATTCTGGTCTTTGCTTGCTTCTTCTTCTTTTTTTTCCACAGAATAAGATTTCTGTTTCTTTAGTTATCCTCTATGAAATATCAATATTTTTGGAAATTGAGTATTGAAACTTATAAAGAAAAATTCCGAAAATCAGTAATTTGTTATTCTTTGTAAAATTGTTGCGTGACGATTTCAATTTTTTTGGTTTTCGAGTGGTTTTTGGTCAGAATCTACGTAACTTATTATATAAATATGTTTTTGAAATGTCAGTTTCAATTGAGTAACTGTCAAATTGTCAGTCGTATTGACAATACAATGATGTTAATATTAGAAGTCACACAGTGAGATCACGTTGGCTCGCGCGGACGTCATACGGAGCCAATTGAGTATACTAATATTATTTTTGTGAATAGTTTCATAAAAATATGATACACTATTAAATGTTGATGCGTGCCTAAGTGTGTACAGAACCCTAGCAGGGTTAAATCCACCTATACTTAACAGGTTTATTTCCTTTTCGAGGTAAAAAACCCTTAAAACAAATTTTATTAATAATAAATTGAGTATAAAAATCTCTAATAACATGTGTTTAGTGATATCGTTTATAATATTGCATGGAAAACCTACAAACTATCTAACATGAGAAGTGCATAGATAATATTGGACAACTATATCATAAGGATAAAAGAATGGACATGATTGGAGAGGTGTACTAAGAAAGTTAAGTTTATGCATTTAATTTAGTAGCTTTAAGCTTGCAAAATGTATCTGATCAGTAGTTGAATGAGCATTGTCGTAATAGTATTTATTGGAAACAATTCAATGTGCTTTTAAAATCTCTCCATACCATTGTATTTGGATGAGCAGAATTCTCAAGCTCTTTACATACAAGGGGTAATGTCACATCGTTGTGCAGCGTAATTAGTAATCTACACACTGCTTTTCAGTAAAGGATATGGAGACCTGCAAAACTTTTTGAATGTGAGGATTCAATTAATAACACTTAGCTTCGTATGAGATTTTACTTACAGATTTTACTCTTTGGCCAAAAATGCATGGTTTTTGATTCCGTTTTTTTTATAATACACTTTTGGTGGGATCACTTCTTTTTGGTAATCGGTCTGAGAACAATAAATGCCCATATCTTGAGCCCTATTTTTAAAATTGTATGAAGAATACGAAGTAAGTGCAAAACAAAAGAGACATCGTGATATTTATTCTGCTTTCCTACTATGATATATGTAACCTATATCCATTGTGAACGTCCATTCAAAATATTGGCGAAAGAATTTTTGAAATCGGATGAGTAATTTTGGAGATTATCTCCTACATCCAAACTTATGAGGTTTACATTTTTTATAATAAATAAAAAAAAATTACCGGGTTAGTATAGAATCTCTATCCATCCTGATGGTTCTTTCTATATACTGGTGAAAGGATTTTTTAAATCAAATGAGTAGTTTTGGAGATTACCTTCTATATCCAAACTTACAAACTGTTACACTTTTTTTAACGCTCTAAACTTCTGAATTTCTTCTCATAAAATTTCACACCTGGCGCTGTACATAAAAATTATTATTTAAACCTCTTTTCATCACTATCTACACTTTAACAGTTTGACGTTACGCTATCGTAAACTTATACTTCCTACTTCAAACGAAACATTTTATTTTAATGGTATAAGTCAATAAATCATTCTTCTACGAATATATTATATACATGCATACATATATATATATATATATATATATATATATATATATAATATATATATATATATATATATATAATATCTTCAAAAACCTAGATACCATAGTAGATAGTACATAAATGATACAAACACAAATTCCAATGTCTCTTTACTATTGAACAAGTCCAGTTATTACGAATTACGGCGTTTCTGTTGATTTGGTTTGTGGTTAATTAAAATTGGCGTCTAATATATGCGTGCTCTCATATACCGCAATTGTGCCCCTTTCTATAACAATAATACATTATTTTGCAATGTGTTAGGTTTTTAGGTTATCTAATGTAACTTCTCTGCACATTTCAATTTTATAAGTAAAAAATTGTAAATATTCTGCAATGTAAGATTTAGTTTGTTTGATATGATAAATTCAATAATATATGATAATAACATATGCGTGCAATAATATATAATCCGCATTATTAACCCGTAATATTGTTTCATTCCAGCAGTCGAGACTTGTTGATTTATTAAGTTGTTAATTATTTCTATCTCCATTTATATTTGGGTGGTATATTTACTTCATACTGACATTCCTTTAAACTATCTTATTATATCTAAAACTTCAAATATATTCGAGACATAAGGGCTAATAACATCGATAATGTGACTATTAGTACACAATCATTAAGGACTGTAATAAATTATCGTACCTATGCAAGCTATACGACAAATAAAATATCGAAATAAAATATTTATCGAAATAAAATATTTAAATCATTATCTATAATAACATAAGTTTTGTTGTAAACAGTTATTGTTAAATGTTGTCTTCATTGTCAAACGTGCCCTTTGTTATAAATAAATTCCAGTCTAGAATATTATTCGCTGTCATGTGTTTAAAACATCAATTCAAAGCAATGTACGACAAAATCTGTCACCAAACTTTCCCTCGCAATGGGTATTTGCTCTGAGTGTAATAATATATTAAACAATGTTACTAATATTATTGCTTCCACTTGTTTATTTATTGATTGATTTCACTTGTAAGTTTGGTCGGATGTACACAGTGGACTGTTCGTGCGTGATTTCACTTGTAAGTTTGGACAGATGTACACTGTGAACTGCTCGTGCGTGATTTCACTTGTAAGTTTGGTCAGATGTACATAGTGAACTGTTCGTGCGTGATTTCACATGTAAGTTTGGTCAGATGTACACAGTGAACTGTTCGTGCGTGATTTCACTTGTAAGTTTGGTCAGATGTACACAGTGAACTGTTCGTGCGTGATTTCACTTCTAAGTTTGGTCAGATGTACACAGTGAACTGTTCGTGCGTGATTTCACTAGTAAGTTTGATCAGATGTACACAGTGAACTGTTCGTGCGTGCCCTTATATTTCTTTGACGGTTTTTCCGGGCATGCATGTGGACTTACCAAAGAAATGTAATAAATTTTAGAGGAGAAAACACACAGAGCATATAATTCTGTCAGAAAAAGGAATGAAGTTATAATATTCATATTGTAATGAGGGTTTTAATTTTATTGATTTTATTACATAAAAATATTTAAATGAAAACTTACTCACAATTAAATGAAACTACGTGATGTAGTATTATTTCTACTTTCTTTGATTTCTTTACCACGACCTAGGTTTCGTTGTATTACAACATCTTCAGGTAGGCTATTAGCAAAGATCTTTGCTAATATCCCACCTTGGTCGTGGTAAAGAAATCAAAGAAAGTAGAAATAATACTACATCACGTAGTTTCATTTAATTGTGAATAATGAATTTCTACAAAATTGACGCCAAATAATTCAATATTTGAAAATTTACTTTTAAACGATAATATTAATGGCGTAAATTATAATACATAAAAACTTACGGTCAGGAATAGTTGGATTGGATCATGAAACTACACTACAATCGAGACTTGGAAACAACGAAGTGCCTTTCAAAGTACGCACAATTTAATGAATATGTACACTCAATATATCGTTAACCCCAATAATTTCAAAGTTGAATGCATATAAAACTTTTTTATGACCTAGAAATAAAGAAAATCATTAAGGCAATGATTGTCATAATAACTTTTCATTTAAGAAATTTCCATGAAAGTGTAATGTGCACAAATAATATAAAATCTGTATTAAAAAATTTCGATAAATATACTAAAAATATGTGATTGAACTGACTAAGTGAAATTGAATAAGGTACAATATGCTGTTGAATATTGAATTGAACACAAATGTTATCTCCAAATTCTATAATGAACAGGAAATTTCCAAAAGCGGAGATTTTAAAGATTGATTTTATTGTCTCACCTTACTGAAGTTCTAATTTAAGGCGTTTAAAAAAATGAAAAAAATCCTTGTTGTTGACTTAATTTTAATACGATAGCAGAGTGCCATTATACAATTCTAATTTTGATTCAAACCGAGAGGTTTCGGATATGCAGATAAGAGATAATTTATCGAGTTGAAAGAGTACTTGATCTTATTCAATTAAGATTGGGGCTATATTATTTCAATTTTCAGTAACTTACTATCTATAACTCAGTTTCGATAACAATTATAGCTACAGTTTTACTCAATTAAATGGCTATTTACATTAAAAAGGTACGATATAACTTTTTTTCGAATATACAATTGGTTCTATAGCTTTATTTAAGTAGTATATGTAACCAATTTTAGCAAAATCATAATCTGTAATCCAATTTAATACGGATTTGAAGAATACAATAAGTTAAAAATCACGTATTTAATTAATGCTGAAATATAAATATATTCCAGTAAAGTGTAGTCTTTCAAACACTATCAGATTAAGATGTAATCAAAATACAGCATCTCCGAAATTAGTCATTGTAACGCAATAATGTTCACAGCTTATAATAAAACCACATAAATACCAACTGTTCATTTTAAACTCTCACATGGACACTCGCATTAAAAAGTTTCCTATAGCGTTACAAAGTTTTAATAAATTTCACCCAATTTTTATGATATGGTCTTCTACCGAAGAAACAAATCGAGTCATAAGAAAATGACAAAATCTCTCTGATATTTGTCTGTTATAAAAACGAAAAGATTCGTGTAAAATTGCACCCCATTTCTGTTATTTATTATTTCCAAGAGTATATAGAACATTGGTTGTGTCACATGACACAAGGGAAACATTTATTTAATTTTGAATGGGTGCTTAAAAAGATTACATAGCTGACTTACAGGAGTGTAACAGTGGCATAATTGTGCGCTAAAGTTTGCTGCATAGTTTCGTTCTCCTGGTGATTATGTGGGATTTAAATTATTTTAGGCTACTCATAATTAAGATATGCATAACTATATAAATAACCGTCCTCCATTTGAGCTATTATACAAAATCTGCATTCAAACGGTCATTTAAATACAACGTGTGCCAATAAACTGAGTAGAGTTCAATTCGTGAGATATACGACAAATATCGATTAATCCATCCCAGTTATTACCTTCAAGCCACTTATACTTTTGGACATTTTTTTATTCAATTTTTTAATAAAGAAATTTCATACTAATATCAAGATGTATGACACTCTTAAGGAAGAGCATTGTAACGGAATTTTCCATTTTACAGGAGAACGCAACGAAGTTTAAAACTTTCTACAAAGGTGCTGAATTTTACCTCTTTTTACGTATTTTACTTAATTAAAAAGTGTACAGATATTCGAATAAAAAAATCTTGTAGGGAATGAAATAAACATCAAAAATACATAATTGTAACACAAAACCACCAAAAATAAGATTCCGATATTCTCTAATGGTGCTGTCGAATAATTGTTGTTTTTTCTTACTATAATCTAATAATTTTGATTGTGACAGGAAGAAAAAAATTAAATTTTTTTAAATTGAAGTCAAATTCGTTTAAATTAAATTTTAACTTTAAAAGCACTTCTACTGCATTCTATTTTAACTAATAAAAATTGGTGAAATGGGTATTGAATCAAGTATTCAAGTAAGGTGTGGCCTTTAATCACATGCACCATACTATTTTTACTTTGGATAAATACACTAATTACTGACATACTTTTCAAATAATTTACTTATGCCTTCCGTAAAATATTTGAAATTATGTTATGAATAACATAGAAAACTTTTCTTTTAAATATGAAATGAAGGCATAAGAAAAAAACTCATTTTCAACAGTCTATTCAACGATACGGAATTAGACGGACACCGCCAATTCTTTTTATTTGAGATAATTTCTTCAGTATTATTTTCTTAGCCAGCCTGTTTAAAAAAAAACTGGCGCAGTTTTATAATCATAGATTTTCATAGCGAATAATGTAAAAAAATATAGCATTTACGTTCTTATGTTAAGGGTAAATTGGCGGCGATAGCACTGCTTTTACATTCAAAGTCTAGCATTAGCTCTTTTCTAAAATTACGGTTACAGGCTTTCAATCCTCATTGTAAAGAACTTTTTGCAAAGAAATTTGTTTTAATAACTAAAGGAGTTATTGTTAATTGTGTAGCCAATAGCTGTTCATCCAGACTGTGAAAAATTAGCGTGGCTGTTTTAGATATAATTTAAACGAGAAGTAGTTTTAATGTAATATTTTTATGTAAGTAATCACATTTTAACCAAATATAAACATTAATAACCATAAATTTCATTCTTTACGTAATACGATATGTAAACAAGCGTTTCTAAAAAGTAAAAATTTTAATTTGCGATATTAAGCTTTCTTTCTGTGTTAGTTCAGAATGAACTCGGAAAAGTTTAACTGAATAGTAAAATATGTCTTATCTACACACTATAAAAGATGCACCGAAGCATAATTAACTAACATTTTATTCCGCTCCGTAGTTTGGAGGTTTTCAAGGAAAAATTAAAATATTTGTTACGCTGCTGGCAGACTGCGTACGTTATACGAAGGCACGGTAATGGGCAGGGGAATGAGATGAATTCCGTGTAGGTTAACTTCTACTCCCTCCGAGTGAAAGCCAGTCTACACGGAATTCAAACTAAACTAATTATCTGTGTCTGGTATAAGAACATAAAATAAAACATTTAAAATTACATTTTAGTACCCAAATTCCACGAGAACCAAGCCGCAATGTAATATCAAATTTTATATGAAAAACAAATAAGCGTGATTAATTCATACAAATTTATAATAAAGCCAAAAATACAATAAATAAAAGAAAAAGTATAAACTAAAATAGTGGTGGTTTTGAGTTTGCGGATAATTCCATATTTGTATCTTGGTCACTGCCAATTGTGCGGAAAAATATTGTAAATTTTATGAAATTGTTATGATAATCACAGTGTTATAATTATTTCCTTCTGCTCGATATGAAATATTTTATTTTTTCTAACGAATCTATTTCGAAAAAAAATTTTACTCCAAAATTTCAATATTTGCAATTTTAAACATTTTCCAGGATAAGCGATAAATAAACCCGCGGAAGGAAAAAAAATTATGATTATTATGTTCTATTTCTTGTGGACGAACTGAGCTCTTTAAAAGATAATCACCGCACTTTGTTGCTTTGCCATGAGCTAACGTACCTTTAACCAAATCACCCAACTAGTTTTTTCAAGCCATATATCATAAAGTTTTCTTTTTGTTTTTGAAGAAACTATGAAGGTATATCCGATATATGTGTGGTCCTAAACAAACCTCAATAGTAAGGAAACTTAAAACTTATGACGATAATGTTTGGGCGATAATGTTTGGTTAAGGGTTAAATGAATAAAGTAGTTCATCGAAGTATGGGCATAATATTATCATATTTAACGCGATTACGGGAAAATTATACCATATACTCAGTATACAAGCATCTATTATGGTTTATTAAATAACAGACAACGGAAGAATTATCTTTTTATCACATATTTGCACGTGATTAAATTTTTTAACACTATTCTTAACGTGCCTTAAAAATGTATGTTATTAAAAATGTTGGTTCGTCTCAAGTTTACATCAATATAAATAAATACGACCCTATTTTATTTTATTCGCTTTATTGGAAGAATTAATTATGATTAAACATTTAATAGTGTTTTTAAGTATCGTGGGGTCCTAATTATTAATTTGATGTTTTAACCCTACAGCTCTCGCGGCTCAATTTTGTAATATAAAACACTCATAAAAAGTAATTTTTAGTAATTAGCAAATATCTATTCAAACATTATTTTGATGTAACTGAATACGTTTATGTATGTTTAGCGATAACCCTTTACAAAGTCGATAGTTTTTGATGATTCTTTTTTTATTTCAAAGAGGGTACTTTAGGAGTGGGTTCATATAAATTTATTCAAATTCTGACGATGGAATCTTTCACAAAATCATCAAACTTTAAAATTTGCAAAGCGTGTATGTGAAATTTAATGAATAATTATATAACGCGGCAATCAATTTTTATGGTTATTTTTTTACGTTAAAAAGTAAATATTTTATAGGCGGTCCCATGTAAATTTAGTCAAATTCTGACGATGGCATCCATAAGAAAATTATCAAACTTAAAGTTACATAACCATTTGAATAATTCTATGCCATGCTAACCGATTTCGATGATTACTTTTTTATTGAGAAGGGGGTACTTTAAAAATAGTCCCGTATAAATTTGTTCAAATTCTGGTAACGGGATCAATGAGAAAACCTATAAAGTCTTAAATTTCCATAAGCATATGCATGGCAACTGGGCAAATAATTTTATACCATACAATCGAATTTTGATAATTCTTTTTTTGACTTGAAGTGAGGTGTTACTTATACATTTAGTCAATGTCTGATGATGGGATCTATGATAAAGTAATGGAACTTTTTAATACACTTCTATGTGAAAAAACTTTGCAAAGATCTAATTTAGTCTATTAGATTAAGTTCTATCGGAAATTATATTTCTTAATCGTTGCATTTCTGCTAAAGTTTCATCATCGTGAGGCTAGTTTTAACAGTTTAAATGGTTTTAAACCATATAGAGCCATTTCTCACAAAAGACTTTTCTCTGCTGAGAGCTACATAAATTGGTCTCTTTACAAAGTTTTTTTACCTAGATAAACAAAAGTTCGGTCGTGGGTTATACCTTGGAGTTTATTTACGCTTGCAGCCCAGCATTATGGAAAAAATATAAGCAATAAGGAGTAATATTCGACGCTCATCATCAACATATCTTTCAGCCACTTGGAATGTAGTATACATTGGCGGAATGGAAATGTAACCATTAGTATCTTTTAATCTGCTACCTTTAGTCTGCTTCCATCTTTTAATCTGCTACCTTCATCAAACTTAATTAGAACGGCAAAAGGTCGCTGCAGCTATATATGTCGTTGGGAATAAAGTCGTCCAAAGGTCTTTTTCCGTAAGTCGCTGCTTCACGGGATTCAATAATTATGGATCTTGTGCGTTCGGTTTTTACAACATCAGAAGTGGTCATTTTGTTGTTATATTCGTAAATTGTTTAATTGTGGGACAGATGCAAACCACAGTACAATCTTTGAACGACATTTTTCGTCTTAAAAAAAAAAGCTCCTATTCCGCAGTTGTCAACTCTCCAAATCATAAATTGTTGAGAAGATAATTGAAATCGCGATCGTTTCGTTGCCGCAAATTTATTGTCAATTCGTAAAAAGAAAATTGACGCAATAAGTTGATTTCCACTGAGCACCAGGCTGGTTGCATGAAACAGAAATTCCCTTTCAGATGAGGCAGCACATAGGTGTATGGTGTATCGTCTATAGGTCTTAAAAATATATAGATGTTCCAAAATAACTTTTATACGATATACGCTTATATATATATGATATACGCTTCTAAATATATATATGATATGCGCTTCTAAAATCTTAAAAAGTGGGATCTTCCCCTCTAACATTTCAACTAACATGTGTAAAATGTTGATAAAATAGAAATTAAAATAAACTTTCATTAAACATTTATTTGAATAAGATATGTTCTGCAGTTTTTGAGACATAGGTTATTTTTGGCGCTGAGGACTGAAGATGAAATTTAGGAAAACGATACTCCGAACCGGATCTATAGGTATTCTTGTCATTTTGTAAAACCTGGCAATAATTAACCTTAATATTAAAAATTTCTAGTTAAAATAAAAGCTGAGATCTAGTAATATTAGCATCGTCGTCATCACAGTGGTATACTGGATCGGCCACAGACCTTCAACCTTGATGGTTCGGATGGCTGGCACCACTTAATCCCGGATTCGGTTTCCAGCCGCCAGTCAAGTGGGGCTGGGTTGATATTCTGATTGATTGTAAGAGGTTGCTCTCATAGCAATAAGTAAGGTATATGTATCAACTATTTACATTAAAGTTTTTAACTAGAATTAGGACTAAGATCCAAGTGTTATTATCTTAGTCATCATCAGACCTTCAAACTTGTACTCGTAAGAATTGTACAACAAAATTGAGTTTCTATTAGATACTAAACTCGAAACTTCTAACTGTAATAGTGGCTTAGATCTAAATATTGTGATCTTGGTCGTTATCAGACCTTCAATTTGCGGGTATGAGACATCACCGTTTAAACCAAAATTTTGGGATCAAACTCGAAGTCTCTAGCTGTAATATTGGCTAAGATCCAGTTATATATACCTTGGACATATTCAGATCTTTGAGTTTGCACGTTTGAATACTTTCCAGCAAAATTTAATATTAGAAGTATCTAATTTTAATGGAAATAATAATAATTCTAATTTTAAAGATAAGATGCTTCTAACTTTAATAATAGTTCGAGATACTTTACCTGGCCCTCAAGTTAATGGAGAACTATCCAATAAAGCTAAACATTTGAGCTCAAACTTAAAGCTGTGATATTGGCTAGGATCTGGGTAATATTATTTTTGTCATCTGCAAATAATCGAGTTTGCTTGTTTGAGAATTGCCTAATAAAACTGAATATTGGAGTCACTGACTCGGTTTTTCTTCCCAACCTACTGATTTTTAAATATCTTAGCTGTTCTTGTAACTCAGATGGGTGCAAACATAACTTACTTGGATCCATCTAATACTAGTCAAGATGTCTCCCCTACTCCGGTGAATTTACCAGGAGTAAGTGACAGGTTGAACTCGCAGCAAGGAAAATACTATGGCGTAGGAGATTACCGGTTAATAAGGCACGTGGTAAGTAAAACTTATTGTTTTGATGAAATTTGCACTTCTGTAGATGAAGACGATGCCGACTTGACCGACCTTAATATAAATAAGTAAGGAAGAAAGCATTCTCTTCAAGCTTGATGAAACCGATAATTCTGACATACCAACAACTCAAATATAAAGAAATTTTCAGTAACAAACCTCACTGTAAAAGGTAACAAGGTATTTTATAGTTTCAAGGAGAAGGTTCATGTGTTTCTAAAGTCATTATTATTGATATGTGTCTTCTCATTAAATACCTCTTTCCAGCTGATGATTATTAAAAAAGAAATATATTTTGTAATTTTGTAAAATTTTTCAAGAAGCCATAGTTTTTGTTCTTGAGACTGATTAGTTGGAAGAATAATTTTATTTCAAATAGCTATTCTGTGGATAAAGAAAGAATTTAGTTTTATAACGTTTCAATTATTATTTTGTAAGTTTAGTTACAGAACTTTATTAGGAAAACCCAAACATTTTTGATGCTTTGAAAGTGTCTAAAAATGTATATATCACTCTATTTAGAAGTAAATACTTTTTATTATTAATTTAGATTAAATTTCATCAATTCAGGATTAATGGTATGTTAATAATTCAAAGAAATTAGTTGTTTCAAAATGTTAGTTATATTAATAATTGAGTTTAGCAATATGATTTTATTTTAGAAAAAAAACTGACAATATCAAATTTATTGATGTTGGTTATTTTTATTGGGTGATGGTTATTTTCAATGAGATGTTTGATGATGCATTGAAAATAACCATCACCCCTATACTGATAATTCCCTCTATATATTACAAATAAATACAAAAGGTAATAAACTTAATATCCTAGAAATATTAGAAATAAACAGACATAAAAAAGATATCAAGGTCAATATATTAAATGAACAACTAAATATAATATCATCACCCATTCTTAATATCTTCTAGATATAATATAAATATACAACATTGATACAACAGTACCCTGGAAATTGTTTCAGCAATAATACACATATAAATATAAGTATATATAATAAAAACAAAAAATTAAAAGAAATAAATATATGAATACACAAACCAGAGATATGTAGAATATGTAGAATTAGTGTAAATATATTACCGATAATAACTTCCATTTAATTTGATTACATACACCGTAAAGTTTGCATTGTATAACCTCATATAATAACAACAATTGAATTTATTACCCTCACTAAAATACTGGTATATTGTATAACTCTTGGTAATATAATAAAACCTACTCTGCGCCCCTGCAATAAACTCACTAACATAAACAATGGAAAAATCCGCACAAACCAGGCTTCCGCTATTGTGTTTGAAACATATAAATGCTGTTGGTTGTTCCTAAGAGTTAATCTTTGCTAATATCCCACCTGAAGATGTTGTAATACAACGAAACCTAGGTCGTGGTAAAGAAATTAAAGAAAGTAGAAATAATACTACATCACGTAGTTCCATTTAATTGTGAATAATGAATTTCTACAAAATTAACCCCAAATATATTCAAGATTTGAATTCAATTTGACCCCTTAAATATTTATTAATTTATTTGTATTCATACACATTTATTGATTTATTATATGTAATATTAATCATTATGGTACAGACATAATGGCTTAATAAAATTTAAACTTATAAATTGGAACTAAAACAAAAGTATTTTAGAATTATAAAAGAACACAACAAGACATTTCAACAAATTTTCTTTCGGTCATCATAAACAAATCATGCACGATTACGATCAGGAAGTTGAGTAATCGACTTACCGTGCCGTAGGGAACTGGTGAGAGAAGAGGGTAATTCGATTTTGTTAATTATCCTGTGTTTTCTCTTCTGAGTTACAATAATAAAAAATCTCGCATATTCATCCATAATCCAAAACTTCGCATACATATCCTAATCACTTCTATCGAAACTATCTTCAACATGTGACGAAAAAAAATTGAATATTTTATTTTCCTCATCAATAATTTCCATTATAATTCAAATGACGTTTGCATTGCTTATTTTTCACACAAAGATAATCCGTCTAATCTAATGTAATACTGGCAAGGAATGAAATGTCCGCTGTCTCAGAATACTGTAACTTGATAAAGACGTCACCCTACTCTGCTTGAAGACAATCTTGGAGCTGTAATTCCTCCGATTGCGATATTGCCTTTTCTTCCAATGGTCAAGGATAAATTGTATTGACGTGTCACATGAGACGAGACACGATATATCTTGAAGGCGGTGTACTTTTATTCAAGCTGCTGTACAATTTTAGCATATGCTATAAATTGTTAATTTATCATATTATTTGGTAGCAGATGATGCTATTTACATGTTTTGTGGCATGTAAGGATTACAAATAATTTTTGAAGTTAAATTTTGATTAAGACTAGATTTTATTACGAAAATAAATAAGATATCACCATTTTATTAAAAATTAAAGAACATGTAGCTCAAGAGATTTATATGTATTTATATATATGAATTATACAATGTCAAAGGGAAAAAAGTTCATCCTCTATTTTTTGTAAGGCTTCCCTTAATAAAAATAATTGCTTTTTTTTGTTTTTTGTTCAAAACTAAAATTGAACGAAATTTTAAATTTTGAATTTCACATTTTGTTATTGTGCAAAATTAAATGTATATTAATATATGCGCGATTTAATATATTTTATCATTATAAGAAATTTTAAATTTCTACGTTAAGCAATTTCTGAGACAAACAGCTGTGAGGAACATACGGACTGATCGCATAATTCTTCGGTTTTTCATTAAAAATAATTTATTTTTTGAATAATAGATATTAAAAGTGATTCTAAGTTATCTCTCAAAATATTGTAGCTAAATAAAAAATAACCCTATATACATTGCTCACAACGAAATTTGGATACTTCTGAGAGCCACATTTCATAATCAAAATCGAATTTAGCACAAAGCTGGTTAAACCTTATAGTATTTTTAAAGTATTTTTCGTAAAATGTCGCAATACTTATAACGATAATTCGGATTAACTCTAATAATAATCATCATTAATTTAGATGCATTGAAGGATTTTGAACATGCCTAACCCCTCAGCTCATTTCTGAATTCCCAGTTCCACGGCGCAATCTAAACCTATCAATTGTGCAAATTTTTTGAATGCAACTCAAACCGAAATTTGCTTTGAATGAATGACTAACTTCGTTATTTACGCAAAGTTGCATGTAGCTTTAATGGGATCGCGGTAACGTATGTATGTACGTAACGTAGGTATGCGGGATAGAGGTAACATCTAATTTTATGATTCCATGCGGTGATAAGTCATAGTAGAGATATGTTTGCATTATAATCCTGAATAGAAAATAATAAGGCAAACTTATTTATTAGTCATTCTTTCATAATCAATTTCATAATTTTTTCTAACAAAATAAAGGAAGAAGGCATTTCTTGTAAATGAAGCGTTTTTTTCTCTCCTTTTGGTTTTACTGTAACCAATTTAAATACCTTTATGTGCTATTTCATCTTGTTCGAAAAAATGTCTATGTACCGGCAGTTTTGCTTCAAATATGTTTCTCTGTTTAAAATTAGCATATATCAGTGACTTTGTTAGCACTGGATATTAATATAAAACTCAAATTCGTTTGATAACGTGAATTTGGCTTGCATCTAGCGCCATCCTTCGAAGTCAGTTAGAATTGATGTTAAAATAAATTTATTCTAATACTGTTTGCAGTAGTTGACATTTTTTTCAGGTTATGGAGAAACGAAAAAATAACAGATAAAAAACCTAATATATAATGTTAAAAGGGTAGGTTTACAAGGTTTTGTGTCTTAAAAAGAGATCCTTTTTCTCTTTTTACTAAACTAAAACTCTACTAAAAGCGCCTGAGAACTATTTTGTTCTAGAATTTTTTTAAGATATTTCCAGAGAAATTCTTAAAAATGTCCAAAAAACTGCTAAATTTAAAATTGTGGAAAAAACCACGTGACTAGAAGTGAGTTAGAAAACCATAACCATATTCCCAAATTTTATGATTTTTGAAATAATATCGATATTTCCAGGCCTACGAAAGTTGTAATAGGTAATATATCTAAAATGTATTTAAGTGGCACAATATTAACATTCTTGTTTATAAATGGTTTAACAGAAATATTGTGTACCCTTAAAAGTTATATTTCTCTTATGGTCGACTGGAAGATTGCTCGTGTAGCAATAGGGCCGCCGTATGTACTATGCATAAAAGTTAATGAGTAAATAAATAAATTCGAAGTACGTAAAGGACATTTGTATTTATACTCGTACTTCACAAATGTATTTCTCGTGAGAGTTATAATCGTACTTCACAAATGTATTTCTCGTGAGAGTTATAATCGTACTTCACAAATGTATTTCTCGTAAGAGTTATACGCGTACTTCACAAATGTATTTCTCGTGAGAGTTATACTCGTACTTCACAAATGTATTTCTATGAATGAAATCAATAAAATTGAATTTTTAATGAAATCAATAAAATTGTTGCCTATGGAATGACATTTTTTTCTTGACTTTTAGACATGTTGTAGAGCAAAACGTATAATGTATGACAGGTTTTATTTTAAAAATTGTAAAAAATATTTAAAATGCTTACGAAGAAATAGACGTATAATGCGCCTATAAATGAATAAACAAAAACACTGAAAAACAAATCATAAAAATTTGTCGATTTATTTCCAATCTTTCGAATTATTATTTTTTAAATACCTCTGAATTCCTTCTTTATCTGTACTGTTTTGTTACACATTTAGATGCATATATTTATCAATAATTTCTTGCTGTAATATTGATAACATGAGTTGTGTACGTCCGAGAATTTACCATTAATTACGGTACACTGTAATTAATTGTAACTTCTTAATTTTGCATTAAATATATGATTTAGTCTCTGAGTCGTTTCTTTTGGACATATTTCATAGTAAGTTTCTATTTTTAATAATTAACCGCCTTTCAATACTATATATATATATATATATATATATATATATATATATATATATGTATGTATGTGTGTATGTGTTTATGTGTGTATTGTAAATATTTATTACTACTATGTCGCAGCTATAATTATGGTTTCCTTTTCCGTTATAAATTAATAAATTCTCATGTCTCTTTCTAAAATAAGTCATAAAATTAAATATTTCAATGTGTATTAATTACATAATATAGCATACAGTTCACAAGACTTGTCCTCTTGTGAACTGAATTATTATAGAAAATTAAATATTTAAAAATATGTACATATTAAATAATAAGGTTTCAGAATTTACGGTTATTTTATTTCGTCACAAGAACTAAACTAATATTAGTCAAAATTCTACTGATTATTTTGATAAAAATTATGTAATTTAATCAAAAAAGGAATGAAATAGGTATTACATTTTACTTGACGGATGCCAGTAATATTGCTTATGTAAATTTAAGTGTTATTATGCATTACATTAATTGTATCATAACCAAATTATTCGTTAGACGCTAATAAAGTAAAAAGCGTTTAAAAGCTTTTATATTTGTATAGCAATATCAGAATAAAAGTTTTTTTGTACTCTAAAATTATTCAAGTCAAATGTTTGCAAAAGTTCCAACTAAGTAGTCGTATTTTCATTATTTCGTAATTATCCGTGCGCTTCAGGTTCAGTGGTTGTTTGAAGTCGGTTTATTTTTTCTTAAGAAACTTTTATATTTCCATTTTTAGTACCTATTATACCCTATATCACCCACAATATTATTAACTTAACTTACCTGCCTACTAATATTCTTGTTGCTATATGTCGCTGGAGCTACCTATGTATATTTAATTATCTAGCTGCATATCTAATCGTATTTTTTTTATATCTTGCACATGTACTTACTTGCTTATCTACTTACTTATTAATATCTTTATTACTACATGTCTTTGTATGTACCTGTAAATACTCACCTACCTCTTAGCTTTGTTACTATCTTACTTACGTCTAGGTAAGTAAAGCGATTCCGACGAGGTTACCTCTCATAAGTGTAGAGTTTTTATCACCACCTTCCGATCCCGTCATTTTGCGTTATTTGAAAAAAAAAGAATCATCGAATTTCTTTATTAATGCCGAAAATATGAGTTAATATACATAAAAAAATAATTTCATGCATTTATATATAATTGTATATATTTTTCAATTTTGTTACTTTCTTGCTTACGTTAAGGCAAGTCAAACGAGTCCAAACTTGATGAGATTATTTCTCATCACTAAAGAATTCCTATAATCGCCTTCCGGCTCCATCATCATCAATAATCGAAATTGGTCGAGTAAATGTTGGAAATACGAGGATAGTAACTGCCTCCTTTTAGGAAGTCAGTCAAAAGAATAATGTCACATAGAGTACTTGCGTGAATCCCAGTTAATAAAGACATTTAACATTTTATTTTAGTTAGATAAAATACGTTTGAGAAATTAATTGATTACCTAAATTAAACCATTAATTTATTAGAATTCATTGAATTAATTAGATTGAAATTGTATTTTTTAAATTGTACATTTGAGGAACTCCGGAGTAACAAACGTTATTTAAATTACTTGAAAAATGTGGGAAGTAAAGAAGTAAAAGAAAGAAAAAGAAATGTTCTAGCACCATATATTCTTTTTAAGATTCCGCAAACACTAGACATACAAAAATTACAGAAAATATACAGCTATTCGAAGACATAAAAATGAATTTCACGTAATTTTGTTATCATTAAAAATGTTACGACATTAACATTCTTACCTTTTGTAAAAAAAAAGTATAAAATTGATTGCTTTTCTTCGAGTTTTGTTATGATCATAATCATTTCCACATGATTTGTCTGTAATCAAATTAAATAATATTTTCAATGTTGAAGTTAATGACTCAATTAAAATATAAGGCAATCGTTTAAACATTTGGTAATAATTTTAAATATGTTATAATCAAATGTTTCGCGAGTGCAGTTTCGAAAAGTTTAACATTTTCTCGCTTGAAAAGTTGTGTTAAAAATTAAAACATTTTTCAAAATATTCGGCAAATTTTGAATTAAAATCTTAAAATAATTGGCTCCTACTTTATCTGTACATATTTTTTGTAAAATATTTATCGATCACTCTTTTACATATATATAATGAACGCCATACTTTGTAAATGAGCAAGCAACACTAAATCTTGTGTCAAAATAATTGTATTCAGTTAAGTTACCTAATTAATTTGTTAAAAACTTACAATTGAATGAGAAAAAATCAAAAAATAAATCGGGAAAATTTTAGGAATGTTATATTAAATATGTTTGGTAAATAGGCAATAATATAAAGAAATATTCATTAGGTTTGGTAACATTTTTGCAAACGTATATCTTGTATCCTGGTTATAACCTGGTCTCGGGTAAAGAGGATTTGGATTAATATTGGTAGCATCATTACGTTTTCAATGTCTTTATCAATTACTTTGTCAACTCTTAAATGAAAAAAGATATGTAAATAAAACTATGCGACGCAGTAAGACGGCAAATAGTAAATATTTCATTTAAATTAGTTCTTCAAAGAAACTCCCTTCCTAAGCAGTTATTACTAAACGTATTTTCATTGCTCTAATAATCGGACCATATCCTAAAAATATATGGTGTGTTCTCGCATATAATGCGCCAATACTCGCTATCCTTTGCGAAATCCCGAAAGGATTACAGCGCAACGACAAGTTCGATTTTAAGCAGAGCTGAGACAAATCTTATCATATCACAGCATTCGGTGGGGGCGCCAGTTTTCCATTTTCTCCTTCGACACGATGTTTCATGGATCAGTTTTGTACATTGAATAGGTAATTGAAATTTATTCACTTTGTTAAAGTAATCTTGCCTGGCAAATCTTTGTAATAGTAATAATATTTAGTTATATTTTCAAAAGGCCATGAATTAAATTTCAGTGATTCCTCCATTTAGATAAGTATATGGCTAGTTAATGAAAATATGCATTTAATTTAATATTAAAACTGTCATAACGCTTTTCTTATTTATCATAATCAAGGCAAATACCAAATTTATTATTTTCGTAAATGTAAAAGCTGTAAAATTATATTAATAATTGGAAACAGTTTATCAGATTGGCTGCACGTGGTGTATACTGACTATTTATATGTAAATAAAATTAATGGCAGTATCTATATCAGGTAAAGTTAAGATGTAGCTTTCAGTTATATATAACATGTATAACATATCGATCAAAGCTCAGTTATGTATAACATGTATATCAACAAATTAGGATAAGATATGGGTTGACAATTGCAGGTAATCAATTGTCAACCCATATCTTATCCTAATTTGTTGATATACATGTTTGTGCACAATTTAATAAACATAAAAAAAATCATGAAAATAATTAACGCACTTACTATCTTAAACAGTATGGAAAAAAACAAGTTAACATGAGTTCGACATTATTACTTTTATTTTTAACTCCAAATATTTCTTTACAAGCGCTTTCATATTTTAATAGGATTGACATCAGAATCACTGTACACTGTACAAAGGACAGTGTACAGTGATTCTGATGATTCTATTAAACCTATTAAGATATCAGAATCACTGTACACTGTGTAAGGTCAATCCTATTAAGACATCGGAATCACTGTACACTGTGTAAGGTGAATACAGCTACGATAATTTCACATATGTTCGTAAGTGACAATGTTAAGAAACTTTTAAACAGTTGATCTATGTTATTCATATCTTGCCATTGTAAATCGATATTTTAATTGTCACTTAGTCTTACAGACTTACATTATAACAAAATGATGTTCGTGGGAATCAATATTTTGTCAATTTAATTAAAGATGAGGTCACATCGAAGTTTTAATTGATTCAATTTTTATTCCAAAATTATTTGTACGTTATAAATTTATTCTTTGAAGATTGATTACCGATGCATTTATTTTTTGAAGTTTCCTCGATTCACCAAATTTGCTTTTACAATTTTTGAAACGATGGGCGATAACTACATAAAATCTTAATTATGAAAAGCGGGTTTTAAAATTTATATTGAAAAATTTCCAAACCGGTCATTTTTAAGACCTTTCAAGTGTATTCGCCTTATTTTTGAAGTAGTTTCTCCCCTATATTCATTAAGTATTCATAAAGAATATAAAATTATCATAGGTTAATATAACTATTGCACAACTTTTTAATTATATATTCTTAAGGAACAAGATTTATCATCCGCATCCAATGTATTTACAAATTTTAAGTAGTATTTGCTCAGAATCACGAAATTGCCATACTCAGGTTCGTAATCTATATGGACCCACAGAAATCTTTATTATGTCTGAGAAAGCATTCAATTGCGTAGCAATATATATCACATAATTAAATAGTTGCATGGTATTTGCAATGAATATTTAGATAGTGTTTTTAATTTTTTTTATTATGTTTAATTTTTATGAACTTCTTATATTATTACGTATTTTGCTACATCAGTCATTTTATGCGATTATTATTATGGGATCATTCCTTGTCGTAGTTGAATTTAGGTTAAGGTGACATTTAATATCCTGAATAATTGCTCTTTGTTAATGTATACCTCCGTTTCTACCTTTACTTTTAAACATTGAAATACTTTATTAAAATTTGTTCAGTACTTTTTACGCGAAAACCGAATAAATCGATTTTGTAATCTTATAAAGTGTATTAATTCTCCTACACTATTTGGGATGATAATTCTAAGTCAGTATTAAAATCCTAAGTTCTCATTTGTATTGTGAGCATTTTAAGAATATTTTTGTCTATATACGCACGCACATTATTCTATTTGGATCAAACTATGTAGAGTTTTTTAATATGCAGAAGGAAAAGTATGAACAAATTTTCTTAATTTTGTAATATAAAATGTATTTTATAATCTTTACTTTACACAAGTCCTCAAAACTAGAATTCTTGCACAAGAAGTTTTCATCCATTGTTTTTTCCTTTTCTGCTTTTAGGCCACTTTTGTAGCAGCTGCGCTAATTAATAAGTCTTAAATGGCGTTTTTAAAGGCGGGCGCGACGTCTTTGCGAATTAAAACTAATTTTCCTTTGAAATATATAATACAACGGAGATAAAGAAAAGCTCACAAGGGGACGCCGTAAGGCTATGTCTCTTGTACATAGTGACAATATGACTGTCAGATTAAATATAATAAAAGAGTTTAAGTATATAAATAAATTTTATTTATTATTTTAAAGCATTTTTGGCTTACATTTTTGAAGTAAAAAAAACATCCTGCATTTCAAGTTAAATAATTGCTAGGAGATCTTTTACTTTGGTTATATCCGCTCTTGGTTTGAATTTTGTAGCTTCTCTAATTTATCATAGATGAATTATTTATTTACTTGACTGAATTTGCCAAAAAAATACATTAAAAAATTTTTAGACATCTTTCCATAGATAGTTATGTTTCAGAAAAAACTCAAGAACCTCTATTGAACAACCGATCCTTCCAAATCTCGTGCTTGGAGCAAAAGATATTTAAACTTTATAAAAAAACTATAAGTGTAAAACTTTCCCATTTTGTTTTCACATCCGCGTAGTATTTTAGTGCTAGTTAATTGAATATATTTGTCGTGTTCATTCATTCATTTTACCATTTTCACCAAAATACTCGTATTGGTATGCTTTTAATGAAATGTGTCGTAAAAGTTCCTATTTCTCCGGTGTACTTTAAAAGTTTTCCCTTCTCTTTCTCTCACTTCAGAATGACTCCGTGCATTGTCCTTCGTTCTTGTCTCGCGCGTTGTCATTACACAAGAGGGATGACACTATTATGGTCCGCTACGTTCATTGTTGTACTGGTTAAAGTATGAAAAACTGTTTGTGGGAGAGAAAAAAAATTAAATTAATGATGTTTTTTTACTTACAGTATCGCTATACATTATTAAATATATCTCGCTATAAAATAAAATACAAAATTATATTCTCAGTGACATTAAAGTCGCCCACCACATTTAACCTAACAAATATATTGCGATTTTGGTAATGATGTCTGTTACAATAGGCAAATGTATCATCATAGACTTTATTCGCAGGTTATTTCGAATATTGAGCAATGACCGGAAACCGGAAGATGCCTGAGATGGCATATTTATTTATAATTAACATTTTAGAGAAAAGAAGATTTCTGTAAATTAGAACTAGCATTGTTATATTTTTAAGAAGGGTTTTGCTTCAAATGAATTAATTACGAAAATGAAATTAGCCGGTATGCTTTACAAGATAAAATCGTTGCGGCTCCAGATCATATTGATTCACAAGGGGAAAAACAAAAACCTGACTATGGAGAAAAATAATTAAAAAGCACGAAACACATGCATATCCTATAAAATTCATAACATTATATGCCCTATAATACTGTCTAGGTTGTAACAAATTTAAGAGCACCTCATTTATTGAATTTTTACTTTAGTCATTTAGTCTGCAGGAGGGAACAAGCTTACTCATATACTCGTATATACGTGCATAGCCTGTGAAATTCATAACCCTTTCTCTAGTGTAATCGGGTAAAAAATAAAAAAAATTATTATAACTTATAGTAAATATAGAGCTATGTAATAACCTTCCTTATAAAAGGTTGATTGAAATATTTAAATTTAAAATTTCCTACAAAAATATTTTTTTAATATTATTTTATTACTAGTTAGTTATTCATAATATTTAAATATTAGAATAGTGTGATATCTATTTCAGATCAAATATTATAGATAATAATAAATGATTGTCTGTGACATTTGATATAATCTATAATATTTGAATATAATATTTGATATTGTTTATGAAATATACTGTAGTATCAAATCGGTGTTTCTTGCATCTAAAGTGATATGCCTTGTAGCAAGTGAATATATTTGATTCCGTGAAATTTTTCTTCAATTATATTTTATAGTCGGTATATAAACGATAAAAATATTTTAAAAAGTCGTACTTATTACCACTAAGACGCTACTATGACTGAATTAGAGATACTGGCAGAGGTTACGTTGGCATAATCAAATATATCTTTAAAGAGATAAAAGTGTTGACAGTGTCAGGTATACCAAATATCATTGAAAATGTACATGATTTTTATAATAAATATATGGTATAAATAAAAAATCAAAGTCAAGTTTTCAGTGTCATATTTATTCCAAATAATATCCAATGTGGTTTAATATTTCTTTGTGGTAACTTCTTAAATGTTTTTAACTTACACGTATTTATCAAGTGTATAAATACACTTAAAAATAATTAAGTAGAAATAATTACATTTTTGTAATCTGATATTATTTTCGGAAAAATGCATCCTCCAGAAATTTAATATAAAATTCATATAATTTTATCGGTATACGTAAGTTACAGAGAATTGTAACATTAATTTTGTATTAATATAATTTCAAGGTAAACATGACGTTTATATACGACCTTGACAAGGTCGAATTCACGCACCACTTATTATATCCAGCTACGCGACTCCCAGCGCGAAACTGGCAAATCGATCCCCTAATGTATATTTAGAATACGAGCCGCCAAATTACGTACCTCACCTCTAACTCAAAATATATATATATATATATATATATATATATATATATATATATATATATATATATATATATTGTAAAAGACAGAACTGTAAAAGAGTGAGTGATTGAGCCTAAAGTACGATAAAAGCCAGAAAACTGCATGTTAATTTGTTCGTCAATCACGCGAAATCTACTGGACGGGTTTTGATGAAGTTTAAATGCAAGAGCAATACCGAGAGAAACAAATTCTTAAAAGTTTCCTTATTGAAAATCTCACGAGAACTAAGTCTAACCTGAATTAATTGGTATTTATATGTTTATTAAGTTACTTAAAAATATATTTGCGTAATAGAAGTTATACGGTCTTACTTCGCTGAAAACTTTTTCTTCACTTTGAATCCGTGCTGAGGTTAATCTTATCAGTAGAAATACTTGTTTCAGTATGTTGAGTGTAAGAATAAAAATAATTAAATCAAACTGAATTTAAATTATGAAGGAAAAAAATTATATAGAAAAATAAACAAATAAATATTAAGGTAGTGGTGGGAAAGTTTGAAAACTTATTTATTTATCAATCCACCTGTCACCAGCCATCAAGTTTTCATAAATTGACCGTACGCTATTTAGTACAGATACGAATATTCCTAATTTGCAAGGAGTACTCAAATCAATCTATAGAATTATGCAATAGAAAAAGAATTTGATTAAAAAAACAAACTCTGAAAAAGAAAATAGAATACAACAATCAAGATGCAACCAATCGCAGTCATTTAAAAAAAATAATTTTAATGGATTCAAAGAGGAATCTAAAAAAATTTCGCAAAAATATATATCTTACTTCCATTATTTGAAAAATATTGGAAAAATTATACGAATTGTTTTTCAACGGAATGGCGCTGAAAAATACTAAGAAAACCATATGTTAATTTCACTTTTCTATTTTCTTTTCATTTGAATAGTTCTAACTTTTCTCCGTAGAATATATGGTGCCACGAAATAGATCTTTATTAGAAAGAAGTGAATTTACTGATCTATGTTTTATTGTTAATTTATACTTGAACTAACCAGCTCTTTGCTAAGAGAACAAGTGATGGAAAACTCAAGCGAGCAACTGATGGAGTACTCAATGGAACTTAGCAATTGAGAGATTCGATAGCATAATATTCTTATAGTCAAGTTCATTATTTAATTTCACATTGCAGATTAACCTGTGATTTATGTTTGATATACCGTATTTTGTTTGATAATTCCATCATTGACTTTTTCGTGAAATACGATGCGACACGGACAGTCATTATTCCGTTATATTTGGTGTGATTACAACTATTGAGATATTAATACAAACCAAATGCTGACAAACATTTTACATGTATATTTTAGATCTGTTTGAATAAGTATTTACTTTTCATAATGGTCTGATGGCCGTTATAGAATATTTAATAAAATATTTTAACTTATCTGTTTTCGATACAAATATTCCATTATATATGTATATATATATATATATATATATATATATATATGTATATATATATATATATATATATATTTACCAGTTCATAAAAGTTATGAAGATATTTAGGAAAGATGCAATTTACATAACAGACTAACAGGCAAATGTTTTATATTCTATTGTTAGTTTTGTTGCCTTCGAATAGATAATTTTTATTTAAAACATTCAATATACAAATTCACCAATACTACAATTTCATTATATGTGTAGAGAGTAAAGTACATAAAAATTAAATTTATACAACCTTATACTAAAATACCAAAGAAAATAAATTATATATATTGATGATAGATTCAAATGTTAAACAAAGTTAGAAAAAGATGTAAGCTTGTATCGAATACATATATACCTACATCGTCGAGAATTTTCATGTGCGGATCAATAACAACGTCTGCCATCATGAGTCTGCCTACATTTAAATCAACTCACGTATAACTAAACATTTCTCACTACTCCATACTTTATGCCTGGACATGCCTATTTCAGCAATGCGTCTTCGGGTAGAAAATATCATTGCACGATTTAAATTATACGTAAGGCAATTTATTGATATACTCAGACGTAATGTGTCGTGTAAATTTTACAGGTCAAGTAGCAAAGTACTTCCTTGTTTCTATGTTAATTTAATACGAATGAGTTTTAGAAATATGAAATTTGCATGTCCTCGGATTGCAAGCACCTATTTCAATTAAATAAAACTAAATGTTACTTCAAAGGAATTCTTAAAAAAATTCAAGTTAACTGGGTTAGTAGTTTAGTAGTTTGTAAGTTATTTGTCTTCAAATTAATGGACGGACAAATGAGAGACGTAAATCAAATATATCTATTGTATTACTTTTATTGGGTAACTATAAAGGCCCGGTCAGCCTTGGAGGTTATTTCGCTTATTAAATTTGGTGTTAGTCGAACATCTGTGCAATATTATTGGTACACAAAGTATGATTCGATGCATATTTAATTATTTTATCGTCTTTTATGTATAGTACATATAGAGGACTTATTGCTACATGAACAATCTCTTCCAGCCAACCATAACAATTGGTATTGAAATTTAGTTGGTAGACTGTAATAGATTTTACAATGAACAATTTTTTTATAGTATATTAGACAAAAAAAATTCAAAAAATACAAAAGTGTAAGTAAAGTAAACTATTAACATGATTTGGGATGTGAAAGATAGGAAGGGACAAGGGCACAAAGGAAAAGGTTTCAGGAGAGGTAGGACTTTTTCACTCGGTCTGTGAAAATATTTAGAGACGAGATTTTCATTATTTCACTATCGAGATGATTCCAAATTTTGGCTGCTTGAACAGTGAAGGATTTTTTGTAAGTAGTAGAGGTATAGGTTAGGAAAAAGTAGGGTAAGTGAACTTTCAGATCGTAGCCCAAGGCCGTGAGCAGACAAATCTTTAAATTTTCCACGAAGATAATTTGGGCTATGAGGATTTTTGAATATATTAAAAAGAAGTGTAAGTATGTGAAGTTGGCTTCGATCACGGATCTTCAACCATTTGAGAAGTAACCTGTGTTCAGAAATATGGTAATTTTTCTGAGGCCGAAGATATATCGGATGCATAAATTTCGAAGACGTTCCAACTTGCACAAATATTCTACATTAAGATCAGGATAGTACACATCTCCATAATCAATTAATGGTAATAGGAGTGTTTGATAAAAGTTTGTCGAACATCCGTGCAATATTATTAGTGCATAAAGTATGTTGTATCCTACCATTCTTGTAATTCCTGTAGAACAATATTTTAATTTAATGTTAGTAATCCATAAAGAAATCGGATATGGTGCTCGTGATAAAATGCTACAGAGCATAAAACAAGTTTTATATCCAATAAAAGACGAAATAAGTATTTGTCACTTGTAGATACTTATTTGTCAAACAAAGCTAACTTTGAGATAATGATGAAAATAAGTAATTAATTAATCTTCCTCAAAAATATTCACAAGTAGATAATTCTAGCATTATTACAAGATTGTATCTACCGTTTGTAAAAGTAGATAAGTACTTACGTTTAAAATGAATACATATACTTTTGATATAGTTTATTGTATAAAATTTTTAAGAATTTTTAATTTAAAAGTTCATAAGACCGTTGAGATTTTTAAAAATAAATAACAGTTGATTTGTATCTGTTATTCTTAATTTATAGTCACCCTACATTGTTCCTCGTTAAGAAAACAGCTAAACGATGACCGCCGCTTTATAAATATTTCTATGTTTATAATAATTAAAATATTTGCAGTATACCTTGGAACTGATTACTTACCTTTCTTAGTTAGTTAGTTTGAGTATTAGGGAGTACTTTTATAGTAACCAATATCCTCTTATAGTATCAGTTATATAATTATGAAATACACCTATTGTAACCAATATTCTCTTATAATATTAGCTATAATACACCTTAGCTGGTTTGAATATTAGAGATTACCCTTATAGTAACTAATATCCTCTTTTAGTGTCGGTTATATAATTATGGTAACCAACATAGCTCTTTAATCTTTTCTCGTTTTTTCTAACCAAGATAACTCTTACAGTATCAATTATATAATTATAGTAACCAGTAACCAGTTAATCTAGTATATACATTTTCGATGCATAAGATACAAAATGAATGAATAAAACGAAATAAATGAATAGTGAATTCATCCTTAATAACCATATTTTTCAATTAAATAAATAAAGTTTTTTACTAGTAATTTTCCAGAAAACAAGGCCTCGAGGCACCAACTACATCGTCAAAATATGAATCGAATTGAGAAAAATTAACCAGCTATCCCAATAAATGGTTGATACTAGAAATTGTTATAGTCAATTCTTGTTTGAAACCAAAAAAAGAAACTATTTGAGAATTGTATATTATTTCCAAATGCTTGACAGAACATGCAAATGTATCTGGATAATCAAGTTTCCATATTATTTATTAACAGAAACACTTTATAAGGAAGACTTAATAAGAAAAAACTCACATAGTATGCAAAGACTTATATAATGTCGTTCAAACTGATTTTAAAAACAGTTCTATAATGCCTTCGCGTTCTCAAATAAATTAACAACGAGAAAACTTAGTAGACCAAGTTATTACGTATGTAAGTGTGAAAGAAAAATCGCTTGCGAGTGGACTGGCGCAATGTATTATGATATGATTCAGATCATCTAGTGTGACTGTTAATTGACTGATGACATATTTTAAAATCTAACTAATTAATGTCTAACTAACTAATTAATAACTAAGTGACGTTATGGTGGGACTAGTTGAGGTACTGTTAAGTCGAAATGTTTGAGTTTATCGAAATCCCTCATTGAGAAATACAGTAAATTGAAACATATTAATATAATATATGCACACAATCATTGATCTGTTCGTCGAACTGAAAAACAACAAATACGAAGAAATAAACAGCAGTTGCTTTTTCATAAGTGTCAACCCCAGTGAGCGTGCTATTCGTACAAAATTCTTTATATCCTTAAATGAAATTATAAATAAAACTCCACACATAATGATGCCCAGAAGAGAAACATCACATTTACAGTAATTTTATTTGTTTGATGATTCACACGTATTTAGAAACGAATAATTATGTATTGATAGTTAAGCGGCCACATGGCTCTCGTCCTCTAATCGTGGCAGTGACGCTGTGTTCATCTTCGACGTCTGTTGCCGCAATTATGTTTTTATAACCATATTTTTATAACGAATCATAAATTTTACTTAATGTATTGCCTTTATTCTGCTACGTATTTCTTTTTAATAATTTGTTCAATTTCCCTAACTCACGGGGATATATTTTACACAATTAAATGAAACTATGTGATGTAGTATTATTTCTACTTTCTTTAAGTTCTTTACCACTACCTAGGTTTCGTTGTATTACAACATCTTCAGGTGGGATATTAGCAAATAATTCTTTGCGAATATCCGAGCTGAATAATACACGTAGTTTCATTTAATTGTGAATAATGAATTTCTACAAAATTAACGCCTAATATATTGAATATATTTTACAATAAATATTTATTTCAAAGATTGTTGCATTATTTTGTTTCTTTTCCCAGATCAATATATCTATATTATATTAAATATTGTCCTCAGTTTAATAGCTTCGTAAGTTAAAATCTTTTATTGTTTTTTCTCAATATTGAATTTAGTTACGAGTTTTACTTAACTACCATACATCCACGAAAACATTTTATAAATATGCAATTTAATAGAGAACTTACTTTAAAAAAATCATTTTTACTATATTCTTAGTTTACAAATAATACAAAGTTTACTTCAAGGATAGGTTGTTTAAATTTAAAGCGATAATTACGCAAAATATTTGACTTTAAAATTATGTCCTTACTATTTACTGCAAATACCTCAATTTTAAATTTAATAAAATGGTGAGTCAATATTAAGTAGTATTTCATCATTTAAATAATAACCACCTTAGATATTGATTGGCTTTGTTAATTGGACAATATGGATTGGTAAATATCGATTAAAGAGATACTATTTAAGATTCGTACCTGTCTCACTTCAAGAAACTGGTACTTGATAGGTTAAAACAAGGATATGTTTGTTTTTTTCAAAATATTGGCTTTATTATAATAATTTCTTATTTTAATTTAATGCGGAATAACCAAAATTTGCAAGTTTTGTTTATTGTATATATATGTGTACTTAGTCGATATATATGTAAATATTATACTTATTTCAATAGTGTCTTTGCTACCGATATTAAACATACTTTTTAAATCGATGCTGATCGTTGCAATTTATAACTAAAGAATAATAAATTTTAACTACTTAGAAAAACAAAGATCTTAGAATACGACATATGATTCCAGGTTGAAATTTTTATTTTAATTTCTTTGTATTTTTTTCAATTTAAATTAAATTTACTAATTTCAATGCAGATGTTTCAAGGAATATTAAATTGATTTAATACCAATTCGGCCATGACAAATGTTCGCGAGAACAGCGCTTTCACTTCTTTTCTTTGTTAATTTAATTTTTCATTTTATCAATTATATTTTGACTGGGAATATTTGAGGAAATTTTATTATGAATAGTTCTTTTTAAACCTGAATTTATTTATAATCACTAAGTTAGCTTCCCATTCTTTTGTGCATTCTTGTATTTCTTGCTGTAAATTACGAATCCTGAAATAAAGTAACTGTAGAACGTTATGTGCATACGCCTAATAAAATTAATGATATAAATGATGTAATGGGATATATGAATGATGAGACACCTGAATCATGAGATATGGATTATATCATTCATGATATGACGACAATGACAGTTTTCTGGTAAGATTAACTTTGGCAAAAAAAACTTTTTAATTAATTACAGGAATATATAGTTAGTGATGACATTTCTCGTTAAAGAAATGGCTCTAAAAAGTTAATTTGTTTATGAATTATAAACTTTCAATTGAATTTTGAGGTATTAATAAAGACAGGAAGAGATTGAGATTACATCATTTTAAGGGAATAATTAAATAAAATATATTTTATCATACACTGTTATTATGTTAATAATGAGAATAAAATTTGATTATTGGTGGGTATCTGCAAAACTTGTTGGTGACTCAAAACTTGCAAAAGAAAAAGGCATGACAGAAAATATTATTTAGCATTTTACTTCTTTTGAAATGATTAAACTATGTCTTTCTTTAATACTATCAATCGCAAATTAGAAGAGTTATGATACGGTGATTCAAGGACATATAATACACCCAGATAAATCCAATTCATAACGATTCATTCGGCTACTCACCAATATCCACTACCTATCGAAACTTCAGTTACATCAGAATTCGACATCTGTGACATATATTAAACATTTAAAATGCAATTTAATTATTAGTTTTACCAGGTATACATAAAGATCAAAGTGCAAAATTTTAGTTGCTTTTTATAATCATTTTTTAAATTACAGGGCATTTCCGGGCTTCTATGCTAAAAATTGTAAACGAAATATTTTTGTATTTTGATTATTTTGACGGATTTTATAATTTTTAATAAAATCAAAATTTAGAAACCCTTTTTCTACTCTTTTCTTAAACTGCTTGACAATTTTCTTGATTTAAAGAAATATAGAAAATAATTATTACAAAAATCTGTAGTGATATATTGATAAAAACCATATGAATAATTAATTTAAATAAATAATTTGTTTTTTTTTATATTTCCCATGAAGCAACCTCTACAGTTTCTTGTATTTCTTGCATTTTTCTTTGCCTTATAAGTTATACTTTTATAGGGCAATTTCCTAGAATTCAACATAGTCAAAAAATTAGTTACAGCAACGAAAACTAGCTAAGAAGAAAAACCAGCCAGGTGAAAGTATGACTGGAACGCCGATTTTTTTTAAATATATGCAGATATTTTTATACTAAATATTCAAGTGACTGAAGTTGCAATAGAAAACCAATCATGAAACATGTAAATCTCATCATTAATTTGCATCAATCTGAAAATTACTTAATATTAAATAGAAAAGGCCATCCTTTATTTTAAAATATGAAAACGCACAATCACTGTATTTATTTTTTACGACAAGGCTAAGATTGAGCGTACTTTAAAATTTTATTTAACTCATACATTATATAGTCAATTATGACATAAATTTATGGAATATATTTAATGACCTTTAAAAGTGTAATCTAAGCGTACTGACAAACGGAAGCCACTAATGAGATTGGTCGAATCCTTTTCGTCTACTATGCAAGCCAGATTTTTTGTAGCCGCATTTTTCCATTACATATTTCCACGATTTTCCATTCAACTCCTCCTGTCTGCCATTCATCATTTGTATCTCATTTATTTATTTGTCGCTAGATCAAAAAAAAAGTAACACAATTTATCATTAAATAAAATTAAATTGGTAGTATATTACAACCCCGCAGCATATTTTAAGCTTACCTTCCTTGAATGTATGCATCAATATGATTCAAGGATCAATCAGTCACATCAAGGCGAAAAACTTCGCCATGGACTTTAAAAACATTTCGAATTTTTGTCCAAAGAATCTAATTTATAATGTTTCTAAATGACTTATTATAAATTTTACTAAGATATGTGGAATTTTATTCATTTATTTAATGTTTCGAAGTGTAAATAAGAAGTAACGCTAACAAATTATGAAATATATTAATACACTCAGTTTCAACCTAGTAAATGGTTCGAAAAAGAAACTGTATCAATAAGCTTTTCGAAGAGTTCGGCAAACCCAACTTACATTTAACTGATTTAATTATTATATCATTATCTACTTATATTATTTTAATTATTAGAAAAAAGCCAGCCAGTGTACACTATCACGCACTTCGATTGGGTAAGAAATTTCTTATAAATTAAAAATAATTTTCTTAATATTATATTTTTCAATATTAATTAACGCTTAAGGTATTATCAGAAAAAAATAGTTAAATTACCTTTAACAGTTAGTTTCCACAATATTTACAGTGAACAACAAAAAACTGAAATAAAACAGCAAGATGAACAAGTATATATTCCTATTTTTACCTTAAATGGCAGCTTTACTCTTCATAAATTAAATGTAAATATCAAGTGTCACGTTAATGAAATTCCTCCTCTTAATTTTCTTAACAAGTTCGTCGGAGAGAATACGTTTTCCTGGGTTCTTATGACGCGAATAAAGCAGGAACACTTAGGTATGCAGTGTTTATGCCTCATACGATATATGTTAATCGTTTTATCAATATGATTCTCTAATAACGGGTTTTATTTACAAATAACTTATGGTAATCCCGTTACTTTGAATTAGACCAAATTTTGTAATATTATGAAAGCGCGGTTTCAACAGAAATCAAAACGTATGTCAAGTCGTTTTTGGTGAAAATGATATATAATAATAATTTTAATACAATAATTAAAAATATGAACGCAATAAATATACATTAAAATTATTATTCAAATATAAAATAATATTAGGCCGTAATGTTTAATGAGAAAGAGTAGTTGCACCTATAGAAACGCGTGTGAAATATTGGATGAAAAGCAAAATCATGTCCAAGATAGAATTTAACGGCAACGCATCGTGAAAATCATTAAAGGGCATAGGTAACGATTTCTTCGTTGCGAATTCATTTCTAGAAATTGAAAACTAAATAATATAATTTAGTTCCTCATATTCCTATATATGAAGTACAAATAATGAAGAAAATGAGGGCAATTCTAAAGAAAATGTGAATATTTTTTTTAGAAATTCGATCTTGTCGTCAAATTCTTTCCTGATACAAATTCTTTCCTGAGTATTATATCCTGTCATTTCAATTGGAATAAACCTAAATGCCTAATATAATAATTATAATGTATAATGCCTAATATAATAATAATAATATAATAATTTTTTAAGCGACAATGTATCAACTTCAATTTCTATAAATTTTATAATTAATAAAGTTTGAACTTGTTAATTTAAGACGACTAGTCTTTTTATATTTATTTTTTTATTATTTTGTAGATATAAATGTATCATGGAAAAGTGTTGAACATCTTTTTGAATACGAATACAATTGGTACAATTTCTTAACGATTAAATATGAATCGAGAACGAAGTTTTTATATTCCAATATTTATTAAAAATTCTTTAACACCTTTTTAATTAATACATGTTCCTTTTCAAATGTCAAGAAGCTAAAATATTCATTCAACATAGGCCTAACAATTTATGCCATACAGAAAGTTTATTAACCCTTGTTATATTTATTCCAAAAATATAAATTTATTACTTGTTGTTTCTTTATATCGATACCAACGTTTTTTTGTCACATTCATTGATATTATGTTAACAGAGGAATTGCCGGAACCTTACCTGTTAAAAATACTTATAATTATCTGAATATTTAGATCCAACTATTATTGATACTAGTGTATATCTTAGTAAATATCTAATAATATGGTCTAATAATTATAGGTTAAAATTGTGAAAGCTGAAGTTAAACAGGTTAAATGTCTAATATGGAGTCACTAATATTTATATCCATTATATTTTCAACCTTGAATTCTGATAATAAATATGATTATATCAGAAATAGTCTATGCATTCTAGTTATTATAAAAACTCCTATTTAACATGTTAGGTAATGGTAACAGTTATGTAAAACCACTATTAAGAGGGAAGGGCATAACAATTATTAATTAAACGATTAATCAAATTTTAACGCCGATATGAAATCAAGACGACATGAGACATGATTCTAATCAAATTTCTACACGAAAATGTCAATACATAATGAAATAGGCATCCTATTTCTTATTGCCTAGTTCGTATGTAATTAATGCAAGTCCATAGCGCTCCCGACATCGTTCTGCATTTTTTATTTGTAGTCAATCTTGTATTACGTATCTCAATTAACGGTAACACTAATATTACGCATAAACTGTGAAATGCATTAGGTATACTGGTATTATACTTTTTGAATTACCTACTATCTATCAGATAATGCGCTACTAAATATTGTAATCGTTCCTGTGTACGAAATTTTCAATTTTTTTAAATAAAATATTGAATTCCTACAATTATAAATTCATAATAATGTTTTCACAGAATTAACAAAAGACGCGAGTAAAAAAATAGCGAAGAACATGAAGCTTCTTCAAATTATTTCAAATCTGAAATGCTTTTAGTGTATTGGGTAAGAAGTTGACATCGTATATTAATTCAGGTGTAGTAACTTTTAATATTTTCTTAGATATATTTGTTCAATTGCAAACGTTAAACGATATTCGATGTGAATCACTTTTTGAAAAAAATATTTTAATTGTCCTTCTCAAATTTAAACATAAATAAAAAAAGACTAATTGCATATGATAACAGATTTACTGAGCTATAATTATTGTGCATCATTAAATAGTTAATAATTTATTTTCTTTCTGTAAGCTCAAGTTACCCCGAAATAGGCATTCTTTATGCTAGTAGTAAAAAAACTCAAACAGTGAAACTTACTTAACGAACGTAAATCAAAATCAAATTCTGTGAAGCAATTTTTATTTTTCGTAATTTTTAGTTTTAATAAGTTAAATAATAGTGATATTTTAAATATTTATCCAATGCAGAAGAAAATTTCAACGTTCTCTTAAAAATGTGATCAAAATAAATTTATTTTGACGGCAAGATATAGGTTACATTTTTACCCCTCTTTACAACCACAAACAACTTACCAAATGAGATTTATAATAAAGACATTTTCAGTTTCTGTTATTTTATTTGATAAGAGGTTACATCAATAATATAATAAACAAAGGTTTCCGCAGAAATCTAACCTTAGAAAACAAGGTCATTGACACTATTTCCTGAAATTAGATTTTAGCCGATAAGACAATCGTTTATGCAAGTATTTTTTTTAATCGAATGGAAGCTACTTATTAATTTCAAAAACTTCAAAGAGTTCAAGTTAGTTAGTTAGAATTCAAGTTAAAGTTAGTTAGTTAGTTTGAGTTAAATTTTTAAATTCAGCTTTTTTATATAGCAATCAAATAAATCACCCGCGTACAGAGAAATATGTCGGTGGTTATTGTCGACCCTCTTTGTTAAACTGAGATAACATAACGGGACTTATAAGATTGCATATTATACTCTGAGTAATTCCTTCATACACATCAAATTATAATATTTCTTTTTTCATGAGCCCCCAGTTAAAGTATATGAATCTTTTCAAATCCGTGTAAAATAGTTTTCATCTGCAGACGACAGAACTACCACCCTGATTTCACGAAATTTGTCATTTTATTAGCAAAAAAAGAGCTCAAGATATTAGCTAATTAATTCTTGCTTTTAAGAAAATGCATCCGCAAATCACGTTTTACATGACGCTATCAGTTATAAAAACTTTACAAAAATTATATGACGTATATGTATATATTATAAATAGGTTAGTGGATATTGAAGTTTTATAAATAACTTATCATTTCGTTGCCTATTTGATAATTTATAGTCACTAGCAAAGCTGTAAAAAGTCGATATAGAAGTATTCTATTTTTAATACATAATAATCTAAATTTAGTCATGTTTTAGAAGTTGGGGTAACGTTTTTCAATTCCCATGCGACAATAGCAGCGTATGAGATAATTTAATAAATATATGTTTACTAAGTATTTTATTTAAATAATAGTTAATCTAGAAATTGTAAAAGTATTATAAATAAGAATATAAGTCAGTCTTACCTAATGGGTTGTCGATGGAGACACGGTTATAAATTAAACTTCGGATATAACGAAAAAGTGATTTTATAACAAATCAACGAAATATTTGTGGAATGCCCTAAAGAGTTTATGCGTTATAAAAATAATATCTCGTGCAGTTGAAACATAAAAAAAACGATAATATTTACACAGGTGTTACAAATAATTTTTGTCTGTATTTAAATAACTTTACTTTATATATAGGTACATATAAATATAAAAGACAAAATTCTTCTGAAATTTCATAAAGTCATGAATTAAGTCGATGCGCAGTAGGTTTCGAGATTTCTTTCATCACACGTTCTGTTAAGCTATCTTTCACCGTTTTACTTCACGTAAATCAAAAATTCGAAATCGTTATGTTTTTATTTAAGTGGCTTGAAAAAATTATTTATATATTAACCCACATCTAAGTAGACTAATATTTTTTGGTTTCATTGCAAAAAAAATCATTGCGATAAAATATAATTTTTTGTTGTATAAAAAATAAGAAAATCGCTCTATTTTGCAATAAAGTAACGTTTTCCGAAACCAGCAACTTTTTAAATAAGATGTATATTTTGTCTCATAAATTACTAAAAGAATATTTCTTTAGGGTTTCTATATTTTTTTCAAACTATTTTGTCAAACAGTTTCAGAAAAAAAATGGAGTTGACTGGAACTACGGTTCAACACACACGTCTACAACCAATTTCAAATGAAACATGGCTCTCCTGATGTATTATCTTATTTTGTATTCGTCGTTGACAAAGTATATTCTATGCTTAAAAATATTTATGAAAGACTTTTTTAGCCATCACACAGTTTTTTTCCAAAGAATTCGTTTTGCCGAGTCAATTGTCTCCAAAAATTGGCATTTAAATATCAGTATCAATGTGGAAAATACAGTTTATTGTTTTAAGGCAAGATCAGGGAGAAAGTTGTATATAAGAACTTAGATACTTGATTTAAAGCTATTTTACTTAAACACGTAAAATAAAAAATTGTGATGTTGAAAATTTAAAAACAAATTAAAAAAAAAATTTAATCGATTTTTGAGGTTTAACGAAAACTAACAACATTGAAGTTGGATGAGTGCAAAATACTAAGAAATGTAGAAGTTTCTATTGAAAATATTTTTCTTATATATTTTTAAATCTTACTAGTTTTTTCCTTTGTATTTTCGTACATTATTAACTGGTTTCTCTTAGAGGAAAAGCAAAATTTCTCTTTGTTCCAAAAAAGTGTTTTTATGTTTATCTAACGACTCTCAGTTAAGTATATTTAATTTGGGTAATTTACATATTTACCTCTTCAATTCAATAGCACCAATATATTGTTATTGAATTTAGTAGTTTCTATTTCTATTTTACCTCTGATAGTTTAAGATTAGAATGTTTTTTTTTATTTCACTTACTCTAAACTTGTCTTTATAAATACCAATGTAGTTTATCATAATAATATAATACCTTAATATAATTATGATAGTATTATAATACTACGTTCGTTTTGAAAACTTTTAAATTTTTCCGTTTTTCCGTCTCTATTGGTAGTCAAGAGTATTAATTATCAATCGACGATTATCAGAAGAAGAAAAAGTTTGATATTAAGCAAAAATTGGCAAGTTAGACAATTTTATATATAAAATTATTTAAAACGTAAATTGTTGTATAACTTTTTAAAGCTCCAACCTAAAAGAAACATTCATTGCAAGCTAAATTGTTATTATAAAGAAGAAACGTTTGTGAGTTTGTATGTGTATAGGAAATGATATCAGGAACAAATAAATTAATTCTGAATTTTTTTTTACTAAAGGTCATGTTTCCCCAGCTCGTCTAGACACTTTTAGTGTATGTTTCGTTTATATCTATTAAAATTATAAAATGTAAAGTGATTGTTATCATTGATCGTCCATTATAATCCTTTATTTATTGTCAAATGGGACTATAATAGTAGACCATATTAGCGGTAAGTAAATCAAACTGTTACAACTAGGTCAAATAATATTTGAAGGAATAACATAACACAATGAAAACTTTAAAAAGATACGTTAGAATGTTTTTATGCTATTCGTTTGGGCCCTACAATTCAAAATTAACCAACAATAATTATTTAAAGAAAATAATAAAACCAAAGCACATACATGGTCCTCTGTTACTATAATATGTAAAGGGGCCTGTTTTGTGACAAAAATCTTTATGATTTCAATTATTTATAATATTTACATTGCAGACAAAGGAAAACGTAAAGATAAATTAAGTTCTATTTCCATAATACAGTTTAATAAATGACACACAAATTACAGATGACAGTTTTAAAAAATGGATGATTAGATAATGTGGTTTATTATTTAGATAGGGCGGCGTTGAAAAAGGGTTTCAATATTTCTCGTAATGGTTGTCTGAGCTATGCTCTTGAGATGAAACTTTTCATCGTATTCTATTCAGTAAATAAACCCATTTAACTTCTATAAGGGATTCAATTGACTATCGTATTAATATTGATTATTGTATGCATGTAATAATATTGTTTGAAACAATACGATTGTAACTATAGCACAATATTGGATAGAAAAAACTTGGTTTTCATGTATAATGTAGATAAAATAATTCAACCACACATATACATATGTACATGCACACACACACACACACAAACACACACACACACACACACATACAGATATATATATATATATATATATATATATGTGTGTGTGTGTATATGTGTATGTACCTTTATGTTTATTTACTTATTTCTATTTATATTTCATATGTACATACATATTTGGTATTTACATGTATATATTATGCAAATACACATGATGTACTCTTTAATTTTCTCCGTAAATACAACTAGAAATTGTTGCACCATACATATAAATATATATAAATCACATTTAACTTATTTCAATATTCACGTAAATGGATTTTCATTAGCAGACTATAGGTGCTAAATGCTTTACTACTCCCACAATGTTATAGAATAGTTGACTTCATTAACTTCGCAGCTGACAACTTCTGACATAAGTTAATTAGTCAGCAGGTTACATAGATTGTATTAGGGCATCACATAGTGCACGACACGCTTGACTTTACTTGTAAGTGACGCGGCGCGTTATTGTCGGATACACAAGAACACGATAATTTATAGTGGCGGATTGTATCAGATCGATTATTTTCATCTGAAAAAGCTTAAAAAAAACTAACGTAATTTTACGAAAGTTCAACTAGTATATAAGAAATCAATAGTTTTGAGACTTGGATTTTGGAACAACAAAATTTAATAGTTTTGACCATAAAACTTGCCAAATATTTTATTTGTATTATATGTTAATTATATAATTGAAGTCAATATTTTTTTTCTTAAATGAGTTATAAGTGAATACAAAAATATATTCTGCTTGAGATGAAGCATTTTTAAATGCTACTTAGTGGAATATTATTTTTGAATAAACAATTTATGGAAGTTGTGTTTATAACAGAATAATACTTAAAACGATATTTAAAAACTTATCTAAAAATTTAGGTGACGAATAAACAAAAAACCTACCGCCTTAAACCTGCTAATTTGACTGCATACCGGCCTATACCTATTGATTAGTATATAGAGAAACTCTTATTATAATGATTTTTATAAATTTGCCTGTAAACTTAACATACTTTTAAAAAATCATAATTGATAAATCATATTAAAATATCTTAAATTTTTAAATCTCACTACTAAGTATAATAATATAATGTGTGTATAAGTGTGCCATGTTCTTTTTAATACTGATAATAAGTTAGCCATATCGCAGTTTTTATATTTCTCAGAGAGTTAGATTTTAATTTTGAGAAACTACCTCAAAAAGGATATAAATGTTTTAAATCTACAATATAAATTTGCTTTAAAAATGAAAGGTATATGTAACTTAGAAAGCCTTCAAATTAGACTTTCAATATATATTTTTAATACAAGCTTCTAGCACAGTTCATTTAAGTAGATATAAATATATATTTTTGCATACGAAAAACAAAAGTACATAAACATAAATGGAAAACTATTAATGCATAACAAAAAATCTTTATCTCTTTAAGAACAGTATTCATCAGGAAAATATGTATGTACGTAGGCTTAATATTATATTCTTTCATTATTCTATTACATAATGATTACTTGGAAGATGATTGAATGGCATAAAAGAAAAAAATTCTCTTTTTTCTAAGTTAACAAAAAAAACCTGAAGTAAGTATTATAATGTGTTTCGTAAAGAAAATTTAAACAACTTACATAATTGGCCAAATAATAGTTCATGGAAAACACACTTACATCATTGAAAGAGCTAATCTTTTTATTTGGTTTTACTGTGCTTCAATCGGGTTATCTACTATTTACCTGGGCATCAACTATGCACTTTCTAATTATATTGCTTTCTATATTGAAGCTTTGTCTTGCGATCAGAGATATTATATTTAGTATTCTTTATCGTCTTAGAACAATTATACTAAATTATTTAATTCCATCGAATCTAGTCAAATTCATTCTAAGGGGATGAAACCTAAAAGATATAGAACCATTTGTGTATTTTATGTTGTCTGTTAGAATCAAATCAGTTGTGAGAGAAAAAAATTTGCCATGGACTTCCTCTTTCAAATAGTTATCTCATATATTTATTTCCTCTCCATAAATTACGTAAAGACATCACATGACAAGTACTGTAAGTGAACCTAAATAAGAAAGAAAATAAGTTGATAATAGCATGAAAAGCTACTGACTAATTTCCAGATTTTTTAATAAAGCTTTCTAATTTTTTTTACCGATTCCAAATAAAGTTTTAATCAGATTTAGAAATGGAACACTGTCAGAATCCGAGTTTAGTAATTTTGTTGCTATCCTTGAAAGATTCAAAAACTGAAATATCTTAGAGCTGCTTCATAAGAAAAAGTGAATGTTCATATTTTAAATAATCTTAAATCAGAATCTGAGTAAATTTTAAATACTCCGAGTATTTACTATGACGTCTGTAAATCAGACTCCAAGTATATTTAAGTTCCACTTATTTATATGTTATAATTAATAACAGTATGTAATAGTAACTTGCTAAGGTGAAATTATTTATAGTATCGATCTATTTTAGATGGCATATCTACTTGTATCACAAGAGATAAAATAAATGACCATAAATTAATAAAAAAAAGAAAATTTTTTCTCAAAGAAATATTTATTAAATGAAATGACGTTGTATGGAGATGCTGCAGTTAGGACGGTATAGGTTTAAAAGGGGTTTGAGGCGTATTCGTTTTTGCCAACAAGTCAATGAAAAAAGTATTGCACGTAACTTGTAACATTTTCACCATTTTTTTAAGGAGTATATCATTTTATCTTTTATATACCTTTCTTGTAAGATGAACTTTTAGATATAATGTTTTAATTTTGAATCGATGTCATTTTGATTTAGTGCTTAAAGTAATTGTTTACTTAAGTTTCATACGTAAAATACAAATTCCAATCGGACATAAAATATACAAATTTTGTTTTAATATTTTTATATATATATATATATATATATATATATATATATATATATTCGTATGCGCATGCGTTACATTATTTGTTTTTTAACAGTCTCTGAATCATAACTACCTTGAAATCTTTTAACGTTTTATTCGCGTTATTAGAATATCCATGAACAACACTGAATTACAAATATAATGATTTGTTTTAATAAAATGAAGTATTACACCCAATATTCAAAACCCAATAAGGTTTTTGCGTGAACGTTGCATTAGAATAGCTCCACGACATTAATAAACGAAACATTTCATAGAAACTATTGATTATAATCGCTTTATTTTGTACTCACAAGTACAAAATAAAGCATCCATAGAAATTGCTTTGCTACGATAGTTTAATAATACAACAGATTAGCTTCCGTGAACTTCACGTAATATCTACTTTAAGCGAATAAATATTATACATAAATCATAGAATTAGAAGTAATAACTATCTTACAGATATTGATAATCTATGGATGCAGCAAGAGATTTAAATTGCAATTCCTATCTCCAAAATACGAAAAGACCTAATGAATATTAAATACGACTCGCATCTTCGCCAAATACTTGCAAACAAATATTGTTCCTTGTATAGTGGAAACTGCGTTAAAGGTAAAAACTTGAGATGACATGAGAAGACTATACTTACAATGCTGCAACAAGTTATTTAGCAAACAAATGTGAATAATTAAGTCAGTTAACATTGCTCAAAGCATAATTTAATCCATTTTAGATCAGTTGGACCATTAAAATACCGTTGTCCGACCACCATCAACCATTTTCCACCTCGACTGTTTTCTCGTAAACTACTCTTGTCAAAAGATGTATGTCTATTCGCCGTGTCTTCATTACGACATTAAACGAAGGTGCTCCGTTAAAAGGAGATTAAATATCCAAAGTTTGACTCTTCAGCATTAATCTGCGGGATGTCAACAAAGCCCTCTCGTTTAATAATTATCTTTTTGTGTTTGATAAAATATTGTTTCGTATTCTTAACTTATGCACTATTAGTATTAGATATTTAAGAAATGGTTCTCCTGAAAACAAGAATGGAAACAAGAAATATTTACCTATTTAAGGGTATTTCTCGGATCGGGCCTAAACTAAAAATAACAATGATTTATCAGAAAAAGCTGCTACTCTCATTGAGAATGGCTTTTAAAAATTTATTTTGGTTTGGTCGAATACACAGCTTCTACTTTATAGAAGTAATTATGATATAAGCTGGATGACAATATAAGAAATTATTTACCAGAAAAAGCTACTGCTCTCATTGAGAATGACTTTTAAAAGTAAATGTTTGATTGAATACACAGCTTCTACTTTATAGAAGTAATTGTGATATAAGAAATTATTTACCAGAAAAAGCTGCTGCTCTCATTGAGAATGACTTTTAAAAGTAAATGTTTGACCGAATACACAGCTTCTACTTTATAGAAGTAATTGTGATATAAGCTGCATCATAATATAAGCAATTATTTACCAGAAAAACCTCTGCTCTCATTGGGAATGACTTTTAAAAATAAATGTTTGATCGAATACAAAGTTTCTATTTTACAGAAGTTATTGTAATATAAGCTGTATCACATAAGCTCATTTTTATTTATGGGTATATGAAGGAGAGCAAAGAGTAAACGTTCATTGACCGAACGACAAGAAGATATTTCACTGAAGCTCAATTAGCGATGGAAACTCGCATTTGCGATTCAACCGTTCTCTCATATTAAAGACCATTGTAAAACAATGCTGACTACTTGGCTGTTTACCACTTCCTTAATGAAATTTAATTTGTTAAAGTTTCAAAAAATGTTAGATGTGGTAGATATTTATTACACCAAAGATTAATAACGGATCCTATAAAATATCAAAATCAAGAAATTAATTTGTGTTGTTAAGATATAAAAAAACTTCAATTAAATATTGGTTACAATTATTACAACAAAAATGTGATATACTAAATGTGATAAGATACGGACTTTTGAAGGCTAGCTCGTTTTTTTTCATTTTTATTTTATTTTATTTTTTTATTAATAACATTTCGTTATTCAAAATAGTCAAAAGTAACAATCCTTAATACATACTTGAATTAAATTTTTTTGCCCAAAATAACAAGTTTAAGCGACTGAAATTTTTTATAATCAAAATTTATTGACATAGTTTCTTTATATGTTTATTATAAAAGCAATGGGTATGTATATATTTTGTTACTATTAATTACAGAGAATGATACCGGTGACAACCTTCAAATAAATTTAGTGGTCTGGATGAATTTGAAAATTATGTACCACAATGAAGAATTACCATTCTCTTGTTGTGAGGCCAGGGTTTCTCTTAAATCAAAATATAATGTAAAATTTATGTGAAAATAACTTCATTTACATATATTTTTATTCTTTCAGCGGATTCGTTATTTTTGCTTCATAAAAATAAAAATAAATTATACCTTAGCTTGTATAACATTTACATTTGATAAGAATCATAGACGGGGACAAAATATTTCGTATTTCAGCTTGAACTTTGAGCCAAACAGCTGCAAGAGTTTCAACGATTTCTACTCCTCAGTTGAGTATTCTTACTGCCTAAGGGCTACTAATTAAATTACAAATTTCTTAGGGAAATTTTAATTCAGTTGCTGCATTTATAAGATTTTACCTCTTGAAATTTTATCCTTAGGTTATGGCGTTTACATTCATTTTCTATTAATTTATAAGATAAGTTAAATATTCTACAATTATTTACGGGACAGTATTTTTAATTTTAACTAGTCCAAATTTTTCATCAATATTGTAAGCTCCTTAATGCTGGCAATAACTGCGCAGGGAAATTCAAAAACCAATTCTTTATAATTTTGACATATTTCGTAATAATCTACAAATTTAATTCATAAAAATACATGATTTTTATTGATAACGCGCATATTTAAACACATTTTATAAATTTTTGATACAATATTAATATTCGCAAAGCGTGACTGCGTGGAATGAGTACAAAGAAAACACTCTGTAAATTGTTTAGATACAACATTGGCTAGTTGGTGTACTATTGTTAATATTGGAATATCACTACCGTTGCGTATTTTCTTAACGGTGTTTCGGTAAATTTACAGCTTATTATGTGGTGAACAATTTAAATTTAGTAAATAAAGTACGCAAAATAGATAAATCTACACATCCCCTGCATTCCCACTGGCAATTAGCAAATTCAGTCTCGACGCAACACTATATGCTTGTGTAATGTCGACGTGAAAGTTCATTTGACATTTTGTTACTTTTTATACATAGATGGCGTTAAGTATTCGATATAGTAAGTGGTTAATACTTGAGACAATATATAAAATACTAGGTATATTTAATAAATACGCATGAATTTATATGCTGTGATTTCCAAATTTCTGTCATGTATGAATTTATTACCACTTACTAATTTAAATGTCTCTATTTGTAATGAGAATTTTATCTCAAACTTATTTTTATTTGATTTCTTCATCAAGTAAAAATGAGTTTGTTCTTAATATTTTTATTTAACGTGTGTAATAATAGTCCGTACTGACAGTTTTACATAAACTTCAATTCGAAATCGCAACCTAAAATGTTATTTCTGCTAAAATTGTATTAAACGTAAGCATTTAAAATATTTCTTTTTATTAAGATTTTTTTAATCTAGTGTAAAAAATTATGAATAAAGAAAATGATGGAAATATTAAAACATTTTCAACACATCATTCTACTTAGCACGAACGAATTCCGGTGTGGGTTTTAACAGAAAATATTGTTTTTTTTTGGAAAATCCTGTTATTTCTAGATCGCTGACCTTCGCTGTCTCTGAGGGTGAAGTAAATTCATGAATGTTAAATAATTTTTTTTCTGACAGAATATTTAAATGCAATTTGCCAAAATGAAAAGTATGTCATTTCCCCTTCATGCAATAATTTACAGGTTTTATTCGATCGTATATTTTGATGTACAAATACTTTGGCCTAGAATATGCGCGTATTATTAATTACATTAAATTAAGGTTTATTGTGTTGAGTAATGAAAGTGACATGCTTAAGATTGTAAAACCTAAAGATGGAAGACAGTTTTTTGGTCCTTTAGATTTGTTTGAATGACAATATTTCATTTTATGGAGTAAAATTTCTGATTGCTTCTGAAATTATGTTCTTTCGAGTTACGTCTAAATAGTTGAATAAAATTATTTCATTCAATTAGGAAAAAGGATAAAACACATTGACTCACCAATTTGTAATCGTAAACAAAGCAATGATTTAAAAAAGCCTATTGTGGAATCTGTCGAAGAAATCTATTTTTCTGCACAAAGCAAAAAAATACTGAATAATTTCATCATAACTACAGAAAATTCAAAGGTTGACACATAAAACCGCAAATATATTAAATCGAGGGCTGAATCCACGCGAGACTTGCTTCGTTAGCTCGTATTACATACTCTGAAGCCAAAGGCGGTACCGCGACGCCCGTCAGCGCCTGCCTAATCCGATGTTGGAGTTATTAATATATTCTTCGTTCCTTTATTATTCATTTATATGAGGACGTCCTTTGGGGAAGTTAATTTGTGAATATATTGCATAGGACTGTATTTCATTAAGAGGTGAATATATTGCATACGAATGTATTTCACTGTTGGATATATTTAGTTTTAATAGACGAAATAGAAATTAAGACATTATAATATCAATTTAGTTTAATTACCTGTGTACATTACGTTCAAATTATTTGTCTATAAATTTAAATTGCTTCTTATTTAAATAGGGCAAAAAGCTTCGTGAAACCTCGTAATCGTCTGGAAATTATTAATTTTCCATATTATTTCCGAACCATCCACTGTATCGACATTGATATGAAATATAATAAATGTTTGAAATATTTTAAGAAATAGAGTTGTAAAGTAATGTTCAATAATCCAGTCGAAGGATTATGATGAACAAACTAACAAAAAATATAATTCGAGAAATACAAATTTAACTAATGTTCTTTAGGAAACCAATTATTGCGATTATGTCCCATGTAACTTAATATGGTTGAACTTCTTTCAATTTACAAATTTCTTAGCTAAAAGAAGTGGTTTGAAGACTGTGTCGTTATTGTTTCTCTTTTACTAGATAGTCCATCTAAAGCGAGTTCAAAATGATTCGAGCAAGTGCTGAGTACTACAGTTTTCTTCTTCGCGAAAATTACCAAAGAGCAAAGTGGTTGTTTTTATGTAGTTAATATCTATCATATAATGGCATTCAGAATTTTTACCAAGTACTATTTTTTTAGGACTTTTAACTGAGGGATGTAAATTGAGAAAAATGTGCACAATCTTATTCTTGCTGATTATACAGAAACATTTAATTTATTGATCTAAGCATTTAAAAGTAATAATATATATTATACAATTTTAATAATATATAAATATTCGATCACTTATAGATAATATATTAATTCTCTCGTCATATATTAGATACCATTCAATATATGGAAATAGTAATGGAATTTTCTTAATTGTTTGGAATCCAAAAATGGTGACTACTCGAATCAAGGCAGAACAATCATCATATTTGCCACTCACTACTATTGCTTAATCATTTTAGCTTAACAATTAATTTAACAAAATTACGATCCTATAAACTCACTCACAATAACTCACCCTCTACACTCCCTTTAAGACAGTTCTCAATATAATTTTGTCAAAATAATAGCAAAAAAAACTATTAAAAGTCAATTTGGCTGGTCTTCGAACGGTAGAATTTCTGTAAATGGTGTTGAAATTGCAGGTATTTTAATTGTTCCATTAATTTAATTATCTTATTTAAGTATAGTCTGATTTACTTTTTATATAATCTAATCAATTACGTAAAAAAATATTTAATTTGTTTACCTGATCAAACTATTAGTGAAGTGATTTAGAGTATTGAATCATATCGTCCCGGTTACGTTTGCAATTTGTAGGTAAATAAAAACCACTTAATAAAAATGAGCTAAAAATAAAAAAATTAGTACGTTGTAATATAGTTCAAAATGTTAAACGTAATATCGTGACGTAAATGGTTAAACACTTTAGTCTACTTAATTAGTAAATTATTTAGTTTCGGGAGCTTAAGTCTCTATCCTTAAATAAGTTCTTATTGCAGTAGGGGACTCTTAAGTTCTTCTTATGATTACTGGTAGCTCGTAATGTTATTAATGTTACTATATACAGTTTATATTTTTAAATAATGCACGATATAAATTAAATATTTGTTTTTTTTACCATATAACTGATACCGATAAGTTCAAATATAAATAAGCAATGTTTTATGACGATAATGAATGATTTCCATTTATTTTCTTAAATTTATTCTTTTTATTTATCTGCATTTATTTAATCCGATTGGATTCACTTAACCATTTTTAAATACAACAATTTTAAAATTAATGAAATTTCATGAGATATTTTTGCCAGCGTGAAAATTACTACAAAAATTAATTAATTATTTTCCTATTTGAAAAGTTTCATATTTAATTAGATATTATGAAAATAAATTTCTTGTGTAGATAGTAACTTATTTACATACTTTTTTTCTTCCATGGATTTTGACCTATATTTTTTGGCTCACTTTTTTATATGTATAAATAACATATTTATGATTTCATAAAATTTTAAGCTACATTTATATCGCTGCATTTCTATAAGGAATTAAGTAATTTTTGAAAAACAAAACTTTGTTGTATTAACACCATAGACTCAAATATAATAAAACATTATACGTTGTTTAAGATACTTAGCTAAAAGGACAACGAAGATACACGCGGGTAGAAGAGGTAATTGACCGGACTCAATGCAGTGAATGATAATATAATATAGATAATCTAAAAAGGATCCGGCATAGAAACTTGAAAATAAATAAATCGAACCTTGAATCCACACGGGACCTACTTCGTTGAAACACGCACCGAAGCAGAAAGAGGTACCAAGCCGCCGGCGAGTGCGTAATTAACCCTATGTTATAAATATTAATAAATAGTATCTCGATTTTCTTTAGGGAATTCGGTATACTTTAGGGAACTTAATTTAGATATATATTATATTTTAATCTATATTTGGTAACTTGACACATTTCTATCAATGTCCCTTATGTCGGAAAGTTCAAATTCCTATTATGTTTTCTTCTCTGTTTGTGATAAAACGATATTACTTAAAAAAAAAATACGTGTTTCTAAAATTTGGTATAATTTATGTATGTAAATCGAATGTTTTTCATTTAAAAGGTTTTGAAAGAACAAAGATTTTTCAATGAGTTCGAAATTTTACTGCGCCGAAATTTCCAGTATCTGAGTCACCTCTACAGCATCCGGTATACCACAGACTTCACTAAACAGAGAAAAGTCTCTAATATTTTGGCTATTTAGTAGTATAGTTGAGTTTTGAATATAATTAGTAAAAATTCAAAACTAAACTATAAAGTCGTGTCTAAAGATATAAATATTATAGTATTTTCTGGATTATCTGCCAATACAAATTAATGAAAATTGTGTTAATTCATTTTATTCTATTCAGTCTATGTAATACTCAACCGCCCAATAATTTTGACCGCTCAATATATTTGTCTCAATGAAGAAAAATAGCTTAAAACTGGCTTAATAAATAAATACATTTTTATTGATATTTCAAATTCATCAAATAAGATTTAAATATCTGTAAGCGTTAAATACGTTTTATTAAGCCATGTTAGCCTAAGTAAATATAAATAACACTAGCTAAAATATTGAACGAAACACTGTAGAAAATGTTACAACTCACCAAAGTAATGAGTCGGAAAACTTTTGGGAAAAAAGCCTTCCTCGAGCATCTTTAAGTATATGGATGTTTCTGTTCCACCAAAGAGTTTGGTGCGATTTCACGTGCGTAACTTCGTACCTGTTTTTATAGAGTTTTATACCAATGTCCAAAGAAGGGTTATTTGTTTTATTTTTCAACAATTTTTATAACAAAGTTAATTAAAAGTCAGTAACATAAACAATTTCAGCATATGTAAAACTTCACATCTTTTAACATACTCCGGGGAATGTTAGAAAATACGAAAAGAATTTTGGTTAAATTTTCATCTCTTTAAAGCAAGTTTATTTTATAAAGTCTTACGTAAATCTGAAGTATATTTCTTTATATAAGTCCGCTTACTGCGATATATGTTTTATACAAATATTTATTTTGAATAAGGGAGATAACGCATTTTAAAATTAACGCCTTTATACTCTGCTTCAATATGTTATTTAAAACATTTCATAAAATAGGAAAAAAAATAAAAACTAATCCTAAAAATTCAAAAAAATTCTCGTTATTCAGGTTATGTGAAACAATATTCGCCTCAAATTGTTTTAGATGTATATAAGTAGACTTACTATAATGGCCTATAATATATTGCTGGACAGGTTTTGATGAGGATACCTGCGTAAGTTTGATGACTCCAACGAGTAAGAGATGCAAGTTAGTTCTATTTAGTTAATGAGACTGTTAAGAGATCCCCAAATTTTTGCTAGCCGAGGTATTACACACTTAAATTTTTATTTGTATATAAATTCTAGGGTTTTCGAATATGTTTTTTTCTATTTTTATGCTTTTAGTGTAATTATTTGCCCTAAAGCTAATGAAATATGTCGGACAACTTCCATATCTCGGGAGTATCGTATCAGAAATAGGAGGAACTGAAGAAGAGATGATTTCACTAGTCATAAAAATTCAACCTTCGTCCTAAAAAGTGGACATAGGATAAGAAAAAAGGAATTTTCGCTTATCTGTTAACTTGCTCCTTAGATGATAAGTTTCGTAAATGATTTAATTGTTTCCCATGAGAAGTATACTACCAATTAACTGATACATTACAGCTCCGTGAACATTTGTCCACCCAAATTTTAACTAACTATGGAATCAGTATCTATTTAGCTATAAAATGATATGATAATCAAATAAATAGAACGAAACGTTTGCTGGCAACAATGAGTCAAACTGTACTGAACATTGACTCAGACGACGTATACTTTACTCCGCGCCAGCAGTGGAGGAGAGTAGTAACTAAGCTCAAATGAGTGTGGCATTAATAATAGTAGTTACCTACATTAAAATTATGGTTTTGCAATTTATAATGGATTAATAATAGTATATTAAGCTGTCATAATCGAGAATTATGGTTAGAAAAAAAAAATTATTGTAATGAAAGCACCGAAATATTTAAAAAATCGCAATGAAGATTAGAACATGTGCCGTTATGTGCCTAATTGTATTGTACACTTACTGAGTGAACTTCAGGCCGGCAGTACCCAGAAGGAAAAGTCATTGGCCAGCTATCTAGCGACTACGCCACGTTCATAGCTGGATGGTGACTTTTTTTATTAAATAATTGATATACTGTAATTTACTTAACTACGTATTATCATATCAGTTGTATTACAAAGAAAACAAAAGATCACATTACAAAATTATATTTTACTCCGACAAGGCCAATTAATTTTTTTAAGATTTTTTAGAGGTTTTGCATTATATTGGCTTAGAAATAAAAAACTATGACACTGTTAGGCACATAATGTTATCACAGTGATATAAATCCTAACATTAATGAAAGCAGAGAGAACAACGGGAACATTAGATAATTTATTATTTACTCGTCGATTCCTTACAAAACTGTTCAGTAAGTCGTCACAATGGACAAGATATTCACAAGGAGACAACGTGGTTTTAGAAATTAATTTTATTATCAGGTTTTGTGTGTATTAATTTTGTATATAACTATTATTTCTATTAAATTAACTATTTATTTTCTTATTATTATTTATATTCGAAATAGTAGAGATTTTTTACACATAATATTTGCATTTTATGAAAATATAGTAATTTTATTACTTATAGGAGTCCGGCAAAATTTGTACTGATTTGGTTTCTGGTGTCATGGAATTAAAATGACAATCCTTAATAGAGAAATTGAAAAAACAAGCTGCTAAATCCTTTTATTTAGATCGCTAAGGAAAAAGTGACAAATCGTGTATTTTCTGTAGAGTCAGGTTATTTTCCGTGACAGTTTTTAAATGCTATTTCTGTGGAATTCTTTGAAAATGAAAAAAGTACGCACTGGATCTCACCGTAGCATCTATACACAGACGTGCTAAACTAAGATATGAAACTCTCAGGCAAGAGCCCCGTAAAACTCAAAAGAACAAAAACAAATTCGTTTCGAAGACAAAAGACAATGGTCAATGTCAATAGTTAATTTTTAATTAATTTCGGTAATACACATTTAAAAAACCAGTATTGATTAATTGTTTCTAAATAGTTATTATCAACTTCGCGAGACTTTTATTGTTATTTTTATTTCACATTAATTATTCTTGATATATTAACAACATAATGTATACTCGTTTATGAAAACAGTTTCTTTCGGTTTGTGCTTCCTTTTTAACTTTTGTTTTTATTTCTTTTACCGATTGTACTTTACTTTTTGGCTTACTTCTGAATGTCAATTGATAAATTGTTTGCTTTTTTCAGTTCTAGTAATTCCAGTATTTTTGATCCATTTCTCTAACGCCAAGTCCTTTTTTCTGGTATTGTTAATAATGAAATCTTTCATTAGATATGTATATTCAAAAACACAAAAAACTGTGAAATTTGCAGACCTCTTCATTAAAAATATTTGTAATAAAATTAACTGAGAATGCATAAAGATCATAGTCGTATTTGTACAGGTATCAAATAAAAATTACTGTTTCAATTGCTTTGAATTTTCAAATATTTATAGATGTTAAATTGGGGTAACATTTCATTTTTGTATAATAGCAATCAGTTCACTTACAAGATATGAGAATATAATATTTAAAAAAATTCATTTTGCATTGTATTAGGACAACAACAAATAAGTACCTAGTTGCTCGACGCGTAGTAATAACACAAAAATATAATGTACCTCAACAGTTAGCGCTACGTATATTTTGAATCCCGCAATGAAGTTTTCCATTTAGGGGCACTTTTAGGAGAGAAGGTCAAGTGTCTTAAAAAACAAGTTAATATTAAGTATGGAGTGCCTCAAAAGCAGCTCTATGTGGTGTAAACTGAAATAATCTTTCGGACAAAAATCGCCTTCTTGGCCTTCCCCTGTTCCCGTACCCACAATCAACTGGCAATTTGTCCGCCGCGCGCCGCTTGCCGCGATACATCTGCTGAGAGTGTCGGCAAAAGAAACAGGCGTTGCTCAAGGCCGTATTCCACGTATCGCAGTGATATCAACCTAGTTCTCAAGTGTATGCAGTTCCCGGTGAAAGTATTATTCTCTCCCACCTCAAAAACCTCAGGGATAAACTTATAGTACCGTCTGAGGTCAGTGTTTTTTATATGTGGGGTTATCAAGATTGTGAATTCCAGGAAACTAGCGTATTATACTGTCAAAAATAACAAAACCAAAAAAAAATAATTTTTAAAAATATATTAAAAAAGGCAAAACAAAATATAAAAAATTAATCCATTAACGCATTTCCATTATTCGCGCGAACAAAAGGTATTCTAATAAAATTACTATTTCTTTACATTATATCAATATTTAATTAATAAGATTTCCATTGTTGCGCTGATAGGATTACAATTTGTCTCGTCTTTTCCCTGCAGTCTCTTAGCATTTAATGTGTTAAATGTATTGTTGCAAAGTTTGGTAGTTTCGTGTTATACATCTTACCAATCATAAGAATGTCATTTTTTTAACGCCTTACGTAATACTCAGGCCAAGTATATTTACTTTTATCTTTTTGCTATAGTTAGTTATAAACCTTTTTAATAACTTGATAGAACATTACTTTATAATAAAAATATATTCAGTAATTCCATTCAAGATTTTAAAAAATTATATTTTTTCGCAAAAAATATTGTTTACAATTAAATGAAACTACGTGATGTAGTTATTATTTCTACTTTCTTTAAGTTCTTTACCACGACCTAGGTTTCGTTGTAATACATCTTTAGGTGGGCTATTAGCAAAGATTCTTTGCTAATAGCATTGCTAATAGCCCACCTGAAGGTGTTGTAATACAAAGAAACCTAGGTCGTGGTAAAGAACTTAAAGAAAGTAGAAATAATACATCATATAGTTTCATTTAATTGTGAATAATAAATTTCTAGAAAATTAACGCCAAATATATTCATTATTTAAAAAATATTGTCATCAGTTTTTAAACACAACACTGATACTTTCAAATTGCAGTGGATGGATGGAAGTATTTTTTTATGTAGTAGTGTTACCTTTTATAAATTCTACATAATTTCTTATATGATTGTTGAATATTATTCTGGGGCTAAAAGATGAGTATGAAATGCTAAGTACATAAGACCAAAAAACTTTACAAATCATGGCTCACGAATAACCTTATTGCAGGGAAGATGTCTGGTCTTTTAATGCTGTATTTATATAACCTCTTCTTCCGTGTTTACGATTGTTATTTATTTTTAGGATCATCAATGTTCAGAACCAACATGTCCAACGTACATACTTTTAAGACTTTTATTGTCATTGATAGAACGAATCAATTTTAATTCTCTATTGATATCTCCATCCCAATATAAATTTGTTTGCTAAATGTTGAGTACTGAACTACATTCATATTTATGTTATGATTTTATCTTGTCTATTACTATTTGATATTTAATGTCGCCTATGTCTGAATATTTTTTGTTTAATAATATCTTATCCCTCCACGTGGTCAATCGTTTTTTGATATTTGTTACAGAATCGGCAAATAATTGTAATTGATTGCTCTTTTACCATAGGTTACCAACAATTTTTGGTTTGGTTATATTATTAATAATGTTACGGTCATTGTTTTTATTAGCATTAATATTTTCGTTCAAATCAGAACTTGATTTTTTTGTTTTTCTCGTCGCCTAAATAGAAGCTTAAGTTCAAGCAAAATGCAATTTATCTATATTATAAATGAACTAAATTGTCATCGTTGCTAGCTAAGTATTGATCGTATTTGTTACATTTAAAAGTTTAGGCCGCATAGGTATTTATAAAACATTGAAAAGTCAAGAAATAACCGAAGATTTCGAAATTAAATCGGTATCAGGGCACGCACGCTATAAAGTTGTGCGCTAATTTTACAAGCTTGATTGTAGTTTGATTAGAGTTTCATGAACATGCAACATGTTATTCATACAAGTATATTCGTGTTAACCGCGTTAAATTTACTTGAAGCGCGCCAGTGACCTCGTAAGTAATATGACCATATTATATTTCTTTAAATTGCTAAAATATCTAATAAGTCAAAAAACATGAAAAAAATTAAGAGGATTATAATTTGTAATGTACATATTTGCTATTCTGTATATTATATTGATATAGTTGCCTGTTCAAAAAATAGTGGAAATTTTAATAGACTAGTTAATGAGTGCTTAATAAAATTTAAATTAAAATTTCTGGTTTCACTTTTACAAAAGTATTTAAAATGGTTTTAATGAATTACACATTCTTTTTTGATTTAATTGGGTTAAAACCTCGACTTATTTTACGGTCGCTTACGTCATTATATTGCTGGGAACAAATAGTTTCGTGTTACAATTATAACCAAGTGTTAAGTTATTTGTTCTCAATATCATCTTTATAACATTTTTTAGTTTTAATTCGATCAACATCTGGAAAAATATCTAACTCTTTTGACACAATTGAATTTTTTGAAGTGGAAAAATGTATTATGTGAAATTTTTGTATATTTGGAATTTTAAACATATTTGTTCCAAAAGTTCTGCTTATTCACATATCCTCCAATGGGAAAGTGAGCTTCGTCACTAAAGAATATGTTGCCCATCCGGGTAGCAGTACGAAATCTCACCAACATCACCTCCGCGTAAGTTATTCTTAATTCAAAGTCAGAATCGCGTAAATCTTGAACAATTTGAATTTTATATGGATGGAACTTGAGCTTTTTTTGCATTATTACATGTAAAGTTGATTTCGGAATTCCCAATATCGATGAACGTGTACGCAGTGATAAACGGGGATTTTCAACGACAGAAACCATAACACGCTCGACATTTTCACCCGTGGCTACCAATGGTGTAGGTCCTGGCCTGGGCCTATTTAATGTTGATCCTGTAGCTCTGAACCTTGCTACCCATGACTGAATGAGGTTGATCGATGGTCCATCACGTAATCGACGAATACTGTAACGATTATTAAATCGACGGCGTGCTACAGACAGCGAAAATCCACTCGAAATGTAGGCCTCGACGGCAAAAGCGCGGTGCTCTCCACTCCACTGTTCCATGGCTACTAAAACATCCGCACCGCTTGCGCTTCTAACGACGCCCCCGCGCCCCTCTTATGTGTTGCGTTCAGAAACTATGTTTGCTCAAATTTTGAAATCTGCCACTGGACATCCTGTATTATGTTTTATGTGGTAGATGATTGGAAAGACTTTTAAGTTTATATTGGCAGTGAACGCGGTTAAAATTATTAGAATAAAAGTCAAATGCCAAAAATAGTTAATGAGATCAATTGTAACTAAAATACAATATACTAAAAATCCCGGGAGAAAAGGAGTAAATATAATGAAAAATAGCATTCTGAATTAAAGTATAGTATTACCAAAAATATTTCAGTCAATCGACACTAACCCTTGTTGAGTAGTAAAATCCAATAAAAAATGTTAATATAAAATGGGTAAAGTCGTTGTTTAAAAAATTTGCCATAAAAATAGATAAAAGCAGCCAAATTTTTATAAAACATTGTTGAGAAATGTGGGTGAATTGGTAATAATTTTGCTTCTAGATTTATTGAATTTAATATTTTAGGTTTACATAAAGGGAAGATTCTATTAATTTCACAGATTATATCATATGGTAAAACGTTAGAGAGAAGAATGAAAATATGTTTTTCACTAAAAACAATTTAGTAAACTTTGGAAGTAGGCACTAATTCATTGTATTTAATTTCCGCTTAAAATAAAAAAAGTATTCAAATTATTTTTTGCTTTATGATAATTACTAATAACGATTGAATATTAAAGTAAGAATTTTAATTTATAGCCAGGTTAATTTATTACATTTATCGCAAGGTAATAATCTATGATGTCATTTAGATTCGGTGCAAAAATTGTGACACACCCCGCTCCTCAAATCTTCATTACCACCAATAAGAGCGTGTGATATTGAAGGCAGTACACTTAATTCAGCTAATTTCAGCTGGCTGATGAATTTATAATCCTTACATTTGTATATCACTTATCAGCTCACATATCAGCTTATTTATTCACTAGAGGCCAGTAATGACTTCGCCGAATGTTAAATATTTTTCAATAAAAAAATTCAAATATTCGCAGAGCTAACTTTGTAAATTATTAATTATTAGTAAGAGATGCCTTCATATAAAAAGCAGAAAATAGCTCATATACAAAGATCCATGGGATTTTTTTATGAATCCTCTAACACATTGAGTAAAAATGTTACAACGTTATACTATATACATATATATATATATATATATATATATATATATATATATATATATATATCTGTATATATACCGCATATAATAAGTAAAAATGTATTTGTTAGATTTTATTAAGGCCAGCAAAATAATTGAACAAAATATCTAGTCAATTTTTCTGCGGAAAATGATGACTTAAAAATGCAGAGCCAACTTGTGTAATTCAATAAAGTGAACTTGCAGTTTGATAATGAAAAAGTCGGAAAACAAAGATAAAAATATACATCGTGATGTTTGTATATGCCTGCTAATCTCTTAACGAAAGAAAGTATTTAGTCTAATAAATATATTGAGTCAAATGAAAAACTATTTCTGTATACAACAAACGATTTGAAAGTTGTGATCGAATGAAATGTAGTCAGTTTATTTAAGAAAGTTTGTTTTTTTTTCCTTTTGAAGTCTAACAATCTAAATAACAATTGTAAATGTTGTACAGTGGATTCACCATTTAAAAGGTGAAGGCCATGCAAATATGAAATCTTTGCAAAATTTACCTTCAATTTAACAAGAAATTTCCCAAACCCAGAAGAACACGCATTGCCATATCGAGAGGAAATAATTGATCTCATTATTTTGTGGCATAAGTAAACTTTTTAATTACAAATCAGTTATCCTAATTGTATTTTATGTCTTTTTTGCTATTATGCAATGATCTAGTTTTTCACATCTTAATAAATAAAGTAGTATTTAATCGTCACAGTTAAAGTGAAATAATCGTTTTCCTTCCTGTCTTCATTAAGGGTAGGAAAGTAAAAGACTTCTACTTTTTAGCAAATTTTCTCTAAGGAAATAAAGCTATGAAGTTTACTACAATGTCGAAAATTTGCGAAAAATTTATTTTATCTACATATAGCGCATAACAGAAATTTAAAAAATCAAACGTACCCTTGTTAATTTAAATATATTTTTATGTATCTACGTATACATATATATTACAACAATAGAGTTTAAATATTTCAACGATTCATTTTAAAACTCCTCCGAAAAAATAATTCATGGGTAGTTCCACTTGACGATCGCGCAATGGTGTGTGTCTAATTTTCGTTTCTCAGGTCTGCTAAATAAAAACCAATCTTAAGAAACTTTCAAATGCAAAATAATTGCTACCAGTCGCAACTTGCTACTACCAAAAGTCTTACGGACTTAGCACATAAATGGCACGTGACTTACAGTACAGCTCATACAAGCCGTGTGCAGACTTTTGGAAAATGTATAAACAACTAAGGACTGCAGCAACTCATGAGTTCCTCCCAGGAATGTACATTTGTCAATAGCCAAATATTTCCCTCCTAAACTTTATTTCCATGCACGAGTATTGAATATATTTGGCGTTAATTTTGTAGAAACGTGATGTAGTATTATTGAAACTACGTGATGTAGTATTATTTCTACTTTTTTTAAGTTCTTTACTACAGCCTAGGTTTTAGTTGTATTGCAACATTTTCAGGTGGGCTATTAGCAAATAATACTACATCACACAGTTTCATTTAATTGCCCGGATGAGGACACAGATGCGCAGGGAACTTGAAATTTGGTAGGGTTTTTATTTTTATTAACAAGAAACATATATCAGACCCGAGAATATCAGAAAAAAACGAAAAATCAATCTGAAATTTACTTGAAGAATTATGTTTTGTCATTAAAATATGATCTTCTAAAAATATCATCAGAAAGAATGGAGAGAATTAGATTATTTCTGCCCTTATTGACATTAATTTATATGACCTTAAATAAATATAAGTTGAGACATATTTCTGCTATTCGGGATACAGAGTTGCACCTACGTTTTATCTACCCACGTACAATTTGTAAAGCACGACCTGGTATACGTCGAGAAATTTACCACTGAAATTCACATTAAATTTGTACACATGTATTTATAAATACATAATATGTGATGTATTTCATATTTTTAGAATTTAGTAGTTTTATCTTGGAATTCTTGGAAAATTGAAGTCTTTGTTATTTTTATTTATTTATCTACGAATCTTTACAGTAACCTGAATACGTACATAAGTAGTGAACTCACTTTTAATAAAAGTAATTTTTCACAATCAAATTTACAATTTAAAGGGGCATTCATTAGACTTCTTCAGTCAGAGGGTACGATGTCATTAATAAAAAAACGTGTACTTACGTTTTTTACGTAATATCGCTAAAAAAATTAGTTTTTTTATTCCTGTTTAATTTCATTACTTCATGACTACGCATATAATAAATTATTAGTTCAGAAGAGAAGTAAAAAAGGTAAAAAGAAGTTTTCTTGACACACAAATGTTTACCTATATCCAATCAGGAAAATCATAGGAGTAACACAAGTAAAACCCTAACTTCCATAAATTAAACGAAAATAATTCAAATATTCTTTAATTTTTGTAAATTCACCGGCATTTCGAATATATTCTAGGAAGAAATATTACGCTTGTGGCGGTAACAGTAGAGAAATATAAAATGCAGGAATTTTGTCGAATATATTGAACGCACGTTTGTACTAATTTTGGAATTTAATGTACAAATTTACATCATCTGAATAAAACGTAGATAATACTTTAACATCTTTTGCGACGCTGCGGCTCTTTGGAACAAAAGTCTATTGGTGTAATATACGTTAATATTAAGTTGTGGTCTATGCAGTTTTTTTAGATTTAAGTAATTTTTTAGATTTCTGTTATGTGCGATATGTAGATATAACACATTTTTGGCAAATTCTTGAAATTTTAGTAAACATCACAGCTTTATTTCCTTAGAGAAAATTTGCTAAAAAGTAGAAATATTTTACTTTCAAAACCCTTAATGAAATGGGGGAGGAAAACGAATGATTCACTTTAACTATGACAATTAAATGCAACTTTATTTAATAAGATGTGAAAAACTAGACCATTAGATAACAGCAAAAAAAATATAAAATACAATTAAGCAGCTCATTATATGCTGATTTGTAATTAAAAAGTTTAATTACGCAACATAATAATGAAATCAATTATTTTCTATCGATATGGCATTGCGTGTTCTTCTGGGTTTTGCTAAATTGAAGGTAAATTCAAATATTTCATGTTTGCATGGCCTTCACCTTCGGAATGGTAAATCCACTGTACAATATTTAGAATTGCTATTTAAATTGTTATACTTCAAAAGGATCCCGTTTATGTATTATTAACTGACATAGTCTGAATTGTGTCATTTCTGAAGATGTGTTTGATCACAATTAAGAGATTTTGACGTTTTGAAATATGAAAATGTTATAATTGCCTAAAATTGAAAAGTTGTCTATGATTTAAAAGGATTAAACTTATCTTAATCAAATCTATTTACCTTATATTGAAAAAAATGTATGTACTAAAGTAAAATATATTTGTAGGATTTTTCAAAATGGTCCCTTTGAACATAAAAAAGACGAAATGAAAATGAGACGAAAGAAACTACATAAACGAAACGACACACGTATTTGTTAATGACCTTATGCTGCCTATTTTCATTGATATTTGAAATGTATGTATAATTATAACCTAATTATCTTAAACACCAGTAAAAATTGAATTATTTACATAATGATAACCTAACCAGAACGTAATTATATCTCTTCCTATATTAAAAACCCTCAGGATAATACTTAGTGCCTTAGTACTAGTGCTTAGTGCAAAATTTCGTTACCTATGACATTAAAAAGTATGCGACTTTTCAGAAATTCATAAAGCGACTAGCTACATTTTCATTTATTTACGTGAAAATATTTGTCAAAGCGACCATAATTGTCATACATATTTAAACAAACATTTGAAGTTTTACAACACTAATGAATTTGAATTTAAGTCTCGCATTATTTCCGGTCTGTGGATTTATTAGCAGCGATAACCATCAGCAGCAAGGGCATGCGTGTGTGACAATCTCCGGATAGGTTATTGTGAATATTGTGAAATTTTGTGAAATACTCAATTCGCTGCATGGAACGTACGAGGACTTACTGACATTGAAAAATAAATATTCTAAGACAGGAGCTAAAACGTTGTCGTACTACAATAACAAGACTTGGCCACTGGAAGAGATATGGTCATTTTGATACAGAAGAACATACCATCCATTTTTGGGCAACGACACTAACAGCTTTCATTGAATTGCTATTATAATACCAAGAAGCTTGAAAGGATATGTATTTGACTACAATATCGTAAGTAACAGGATCATATTCATTAAACTTTATGCATCACCAACTCCATTCCATATTAACCAGATCTATGCTCCTAAGACATCAGTACATGAATTTTAATGGCCAAAATACGAAAAAGAGAACCTTTTCTCGTTCTTGGTGACTTTAACTATAAAGTGGATATAACCAGCAACGACTTAGTTCTCCTACACATAATAGAAGAATATGAACTTGGCGTGCGTACCTCAAGAAAGAAACATTTAGTAGAATTTGCTGCCGGCAATAACATGACCATAATTAAAACCGTGTTTCAGCATTACCCAAAAAGTTTACATATATGTATATATATATATATATATATAAATATATATATATATATATATATATATATATATATATATATACATATATATATATCCTGATCGTAAGCGCCAAAGACAGATGGATTACATGCTGATAATATATAGACGAAGAAGCTCGATCACAAATGTACATGCAATACCTGGAGCATAATACCATTATGACCATCAACTGCTAATGAGTAAGCTACGAGTAAAATTGAAAAATTCTGAATAAAAAAAGACAGGCAAACGCATGAAAATTTTAAATAAGAGATCTCTGTGTTTACCTTGCCCTACCTTGAAAAAGGAAACGAGAGAAACTGATGTCAATGGCGCTAACGCGCAGTGGCTATCGCAAGAGTTCATCGAGAATGCAACAGATAAGTCTCAACCCAAAAGGATTACACATAAACGACAAAACTTTATGTCAGTGGGGATATTGAAACTTGACCGTAGATCCATTTTGAACAGGAATCTCGATAGAAAACAATTACTGTCATTACAGATCTAAACTAAATCTATTAGTAAAACACGGATTACAAGGGTTTGGTACATACTTAGAAACAGTGTATAATTCAATGGTAAATAGAATGTCAATTACAAATATTAAAATTGTTTTCCACCATGTAAATATTGCTTCCCAGCTGCATAAATCTATAGCTTAACAACATCTATTTACAATCACGGAAGAGATTTTTTAATAGAAATACATTGTACGGAAACGTTAATTTACCATATCGTCTTTTACTTGGTAAATTATAAATAAAATATAGTCTAAATGTTACTGTAGACCAAATATAATATACCAGTTAAAATTTTATCGAGATACTTTTGGCAATTTTTGCGTAATGCATGAACAAATAAACAGACTCACAACCAAACGGACAAAAATAAAAAAAAAAACTTTTTTACTATATTAGTTATGTTCTTAATGAATATATTTTTTCATGACCTTCAATGCAAGCGAATCTTAGAAGTATTTATATATATATATATATATATATATATATATATATATATATATAAATACATACATATAAATAAATACATACTATATATACATATATATATATATATATATATATATATATATATATATATATATAGTTTTTCCGTCATGCATGTGTAAAAAAATATATAAAGGGACAAAATTCCAAAAAGAATACATAAACAAGAAAAAACAAAATTCCCTAATTATATCGGTACTTGCAATTAAGACAATTTGACGCTTATTTTGGTAAAACCTAAACTGTCTTGTTTCTGAATATTGAATTCGGTTTTTAAACTTTCACGTACAAATAAATTAAATGTTTAATATTTTCTTTTTAATTTTCAAATACAATATACAAATTTAAAAACAACAAAATAAACAAAAATTCGAACTAAATATAAAATTTTCCACAAAACAAATTATAATAGCGTTCAATTAAATTATAAATTTAACATTCTATCAGTAAGTCAGGTATTGTAACTAGTCACCTTCTAAACGATACAAGCGATATCGGGAAGAAAATATTTATGAAACCATGACATGTTCTTTGATCGCTTGTGACATCTCCTTCTAAGTAATATTATACTCAAATATGCTCCTTCAGTTGCTTAGGTATAACATGTAAAATTTTGCTAAAAATCTCGTAGAGCAAGCTTATAGGTTGATACGGAGGGTGTGCATGTTTACAGAATCATTTCCGATATAGTAATAAGCCGAGTAGTAAAAAAAATATTTTTATTGACATTACAATGACATCTTATATTTTAAGCCATATTTATATGCTCACTTACAGTATTATAACATGACATAAAAAGATGTAGCAGAAAATGTCTAATACGAATCCTTCTTTTCAAAACTAAAACTGTTGAGTTAGGTAAGTGATTTCAATCTACTGGACCTTAAATAATCATTGTTGAAGTTATACTTCTTTAGGCGCGTTATGAAAAAATGATGAGAGTGAAATTTTAAGATTCGTCACACAAAAGTTACAGTATGAAGTTGCAGCGGTTGCAGTCTCGAAACTACATTCACACACGTGTTTTAGTTTCATATAAGTGCGATTTATATATGTGCTGATAAATTATATTCAGTAGTGATTTAAATTCAATATTTTGATTAATATATTTACTATTCGTAAATATTAGTGAAAAAATTGTGTTTATAGACTTTTTCAAGTGCTCCAATATAATTGAGGTTATCTATCCGTATGTATTATTTGTCCTTACTGGAAGATGCTATGGCAGTGGACATAATTTAAAAATAACATTCGGATAATAAGGGAATTTATGTTACCCTTAATGTAAGAAAATAAATATTTATTTATTTAATTTCTCAAATTTAAACTGAACTTTATTGACTGTGACTTGTTTGTGTGTATTGTTGACTATCCTTTTCCAGTCCTTTTATTATTTTATTGTAATTTATTATTTGCATACAATTAAAAACTATTTTTTAATGATGCCAAAGAAGTATAACTTCTCACTCGCGTACATAAGTACACGCACCCTTTTTTATTTTAATATTATTATGAGTCGAACCCACTATACTCATTAATATACTGTTAAGTTGTAAATTCTGTTACTAATGATAATTTACTACTTATACTAAGGATTTTGAAAATAAATATATCAATTAAACAGGAAGCCTTGACGGAGCAGAACAATATAATCTAAATTGAAAGTGGCTAATATCGAAAAGAAAAATACTACAAATAAAACTTGGAAAATGTCCACACCATTGGACATAATAATATTATATACGCCACGTTGATAAATTGTAGCTGACAAAATAAAATATAGCTTGGCATTGTGTCTTGGGTGTCGTATTTTCAAAGCATTTTTAGATAGAAATTCTGTTTATGAAATATTTCGAAATTCTTCGTTCGTCTCCATTAGGCTGAAATTTTACACTGCAAAGAAAACGATAAAATACTTATTGAAGAGAAATTCTTTTTCATTTAAAATGGTTGAATATTAAAATGTTTACATGAACATTACAAGGGACATTACACGAGACAATATCAATTCATATTTAACAAAAAAAATACAGCTATTCTTTTTACTGAAAAAAGATAACGTGTACGTGTAAAATTTGCCATGTTTGTTATTGATAGAAGTTTTGTTTCGGAAACATTTCACAATTTTATTTCTGAAAAAAAGATACTTTTTTTATGAACAATCATAAAATAATATTGCTACCAACAATAACAAGTAATAATATTGCTTATCGGTGAATTACAAAATTGAATGACAATATACATTAGCCTTAAAATATACGTATCGTAACCTTGTTATATGATAAGTCTATGGCGTAAGACAAGACATTTACATAAGTACAAGCCCGAATTCTAATATGTATGTATATGGAAACGACGCAAAAATGTCAATTTATTGTACTTTAGTCAGAGTGAAACCTATCAATATCGTAACGTTATGTCATAAAACACAACCAAGGTAGTTTAGTTTATTACACAATCTGTGTGCTTTAAATTCGAAATATGTTTTCAATGTTTGCATAACTACAGAGCTTTTTTTGAACCGCCACACAATAATGAAATAGTCATTAAATATATTAAAAAAACTGACGTTAAATCAGGGTAAACAATTATTTTTGAATCCCAATCTGTTATCTATTTATACGTCAAGTGGAACTTTATGGAAAGCATCTTCCCAGTTTGCAATAAAAATACTTTAATTACTTGATCCACGTCGTGCAGTGATGCAAAAGACGATCAGTATGCGGCACCATTCTCTAGTCTTGTACTTCCTGATTCTAACCAGATTGTAATCAATTAAGAACGTTACGTTATACGTATTATTTTGGAAAGATAGGAATATAAAGAATAATATTTATATTTCTGTTAATTTTTATTCCCTTTACAAAAACGCTACTAAGTTAATTCAAATGGGTTTTTATTATCATATTGCTTAATTTTTATTTACAACTAAATGAAACTATGGGATGTAGTATAATTTCTACTTTATTTAAATTTTTAACCACGACCTTAGTTTTGTTGTTTGATGGTTACAAATTCAAAGCCCACCTGAAAATGTTGTTCTTCAACGAAACCTAGGTCGTGGTTAAGAATTTAAATAAAGTAGAAATAATACTTCATAACGTAATTTCATTTAGTTATAAATAAAAATTAAGTGTAATGAATTTCCACAAAATTAGCGCCAAATACATTTAATTATTATATTTCTTAAAATCCAAGAAAAAATAGAGTGGTTCATTTTTATTCTGGATGGGAATAATATTAGTCCTAATTAGTTAATATAATGAAGAAGTTTTTTCTTATGTACTTATATTGTAATTAAAAAATATTTTTAAAGAGATCCAACCTGAATATGTTATTTTTATAATAAAATAATTAGCATTAAATTCATGACTAGAAATTATTTTTTACGAAACTTAATGCGTTAAATTGCTTTATTTGGTAATTTATTAGGTTACATGCAATAAATTTAATTAGAAAGTTATTAAACTGAATATTAAATAATTAGAAAGGTACTAAACAGAAGTTTATAATTAACATAGAAAAGAAAAAAGCTGATAAAACTGAGATCATGTTCAACATCATTTTTCTGATAATAATCAGAAATCCGGGTTTAAAAATTATCGCAATATTTCCAGTTCGAACAAACATATTTAGTTATGTTAGTTGTGTATATTTCTGGTCCTAAACTGCTAATAGAAGCAGATATTAACGGTTGTATTCAAAATGGCACTTGGTTTATGTTGAAAATAAATTTGCCATAGTCCGTAATCGCCTTTTCCAGCCATAAATCTAAGCTAATGAAGAAAAGTAGTAAACTCTCATGAAAAAAAGGAGTAAATTTTCACAGTTTACTTGTAACTCTCAGTCCATCGGATTTAGTGGTATAAGTTTGCGTCTTTAATAATTATTTTCCATTTAGAGTAATAAATCATCAAATTTAATGTAAACGGAACAAAGAATTTTCTGTATCCAAACAGTTCTAGCTTTATTGCAGGCCGATAATTTTTTTATAACGCCTTTAACTCCTATCGACGAGTTCTCTAACAATAAGCCATGTCTTCATGGGGAAACTGATAGCGTTGTTTGTATATAATTTAATTTTGTCGACCAAGTGACCAATATATATAGCTAATATATTTAATACAAGTATAATTTTTTTGTATGGGAAAATCTAAAATCTCCACTATCTATATCATCATTTTCGAAACGTTTTCGCCTATCTAATATGAACAGTTTCTTATTTGTTAATTTAACTTAATGTGGTAGACAAGCTTCAAATCCGGTATTCAATTAGTAACTTACCGAGTAAACTAAATACAGTAATAAAATAAGTGTAGCTAAGTTCATGTAATTGCATGTGAAATATGGTTTAAGTTGAGATGAGAGATTAAAATAAATTGAAATTTTAAAGTGACAATGGAACAGCACACGTACACACAAAAAAATGTATGCGTATGTAAACTGTTGATTAGTAACCTTCCTCGGCCTTAGTAGTAGTCGAATAAAAAATAAACAAGAAAAATTGTTTTAATTGAATATTAGTAGAATTAAAAAAATTATTATCAACCTATTGACTACTTCGGCATGGTTAACCATTAATAACTGCCACTGACAATCTTGATTTCATTTAATTTTCTTTTCAAATCTTGTATTCGCCAAATCTAAAATATTACGAACTTCGAATACACTTTTTCAGTTGTTTCTCGAATAATAAATCTAACATTTTGTAAAGATTTCCTTTTACAGAAAAATCCAAAAATGCAACAACGGCAACTAAATATGTGTAAATGTGAATAAATTATGAGATCAAAGGAAGGTATACTCCTATACTTAATGAAAGCTTGTGTTTACACATGCATAATATATGAGGAAAAGCTATTAACGAAAGCGCTCAGAGAAAATGACTTGCTTTCCCATGTCTTAGCTTTCTTTAAACTTCGCATAAATTATATTTTTGCGTACAGCTAGGAAGCGTCAACATAATTATTAATCTTGTCTAATTCCAAAACCTTGTCAGGAATTGAGTTATTTTAATTGTAATATATTCAATATTTGTACATTCCTATTTATTCTCATCCAATAAAAGTCAGTAGAAAGTCTTCGTTATAAAAATCGATTTGTTACGTCTAATATTAGTCTTCTTTCATGATTGCAAGTAAATTCATAATTTGTGTGGTAGAATACATATAAATTTAAAATTATCTTGTTCGGTGAAATGCAGTTCTTAAAAAATAGGCCCATAAAACGAATGTACAACATAAATGGCGGAAGTACAATATTTAGGTTATTGCCAAAACGTCCGGATCAAACTTCTGGCAGCGCGTTTTGTGATTTTGTCTCATACGTATAGTTAATTTAAACTTTTCATTTTGAACATAGAGCCTCGATTGTAGGAATTGGGGAGTTTAGTTATATTTTAAATAATTCTACGTACATTTATATTCGACTGTGAAAGCAGAGTATCTATTGGGTACTATAAGTGAAATATTATGTGTGTTGATAAGTTTTTAAATCTGACTTGTTCTTATAAAAATATATTTTTGAATCAAAATACATGGGCGACAACTTTTTACGATAAGCAGCCTGTCTGGTGGGCAATGAATATATTTCAGTGTAAAAATCTAGATTAAAATAATTATTACTAATATTACCGACATTCGATGACAAACCTTTATAATCAAGGTCATAAATTCATGAAGACGTATATTGAAAATTATTAATATTATTAAAGAAGAAAAGTACCAGAGACAATCTTGTACTTTTTTCTAAGATCATTAGGACTTTATCATCCCTCAAAAATTCACTTCCATGTGCTCAGTTCAGACCGCGGCGCAAGAAGTTTCACTTCAATTATATTCTTCTGTAATAACAGTTTATTATCTATATTTATTTTACTATCTATAAATATTTATAATGTTTCTTTGGTTAGCCTTGAATAAATCGAAGTTACGAAACACGTAAAAATACGTTTTTTAAACCCATTTAAAATTAAAAATAGGGAGACATTATTCTGGATAAACTGAAAATAGTAAGAAGCCATGCCCTTTTTATCCGAAGTGAAAATGATGGTAATATATTTGAAGTATCTCTATTTCTTCCTGTGTCTTGAATGGTGGTTTGATGCATTTTTATACTTGAGTTATTGTCCGCAGGTAAGAAAGATTTCCTCTTAGCTTGGAAAGGGTCATTAAATATGCAATGTTATATCGGATACTGTCTAACGCATCTTCGCAACTTCATGACTTAAATGCTGTTGAATTGGACTTTACTTCAGAAGTGTCACTGAATATATAATGTTACTAGGAAATCAACATGATGGCCAATGTGTAGCCATTGCTATAGCCACGGCCAACCAGTGCGCATCGGAATATGATGCTTGCTACTAATACATGAAGATTGTAATATAAGGAATATGTATTCTTATTTTGATTTATATATGTATTTAAAAATAGTATTAGTTATAATATTAAAAATATAAAATAAATTATTTTAAAAGAAATCGATTACGAAAAAAAATGAAGAGAACGAAAGAAGTATTATTAATACTATAAACATTTCCGTAGCTAATGATTTACAGCTAATCACAAAAATAAAGTTAATTTAAATAAAGGTTTAATTGTCCGATGTTGAATTAAGAAAATTCTTGCAATGAAAGTTATCTCACTGCTAAGTTTAGTATTTTCCCATTGTTAAGTCAAGGGGATGGTCATGATTTAGCAGTGCAATGTGTGATGTAGTCTGCATAAAATAAAGAAAACATAATAGCTAATATATATCTTCAAATTATAGTATGAAAAACTTCAAATAAATTTTATTCAAACTTGATCTTATTTTAATCTATTCGTTATAACAAAGAGAAGTATTTTTTCATAGTTTCAGTTCATAAAATATTATTTTTATACATAAAATATCCTTTTGCCTCTTTTTGTGTCAAACAATTTTGATTTAACGACCTTTAGTCTTATTATAAATATATTTTTTCATGCCTGTTTTGAAATTAAAAATTAGAACATAGAAGCAGGAAAATGTGGAAGAAACTGACTTTAATGAACCGATGAATACAAAATAAAAAAGGTGCAATCAAAAGAAAGCACGAAAACGACTCGATTGGATTTAGCGTAAAGTCGTTCCGAAAGAATGACACGCACGTTTCTTCGCCCCTGCCCGCTATGTGACATCGCTTAGCGACACGGTTTTAATGCAGTCTGGGACTTCACACCCTCTTAAACTAATAGATATATAAGATCAGGTAAGTTCAAAATTTTATGTTGTTGTGTGTTGTGATTATTATGTTATTATGTTGTATTTCTTCACAACTATTTTATATGACGATCTGTTTAAAATACCAACTGAAATTCTAAGATATTTCTAGTAATTTTTTACCATTAACTTGTAAGCAATAAAACAAACATAATGAAATATTTCGTGTAAGGATCAATCAAGTCTTATTATATAAGAACTAAGAAGATAAACGTATACTTAAATTCTGACTTCATTAGTTGGACAATAATGAAAATGCATGTCATATCGTCTGTCTTATACTCGCGTCAAAAGAAATTAAAAATAAACTGTATATATCTGTATATGATGCATATCATTTGTATAATTTTCAAACAAAGGAATTCCAGCCGCCTTTCTTTTAAATTTCTCATTCAAATATAATATTTAACATAAAAATTGACAGGGAAAACTTTTATAATTCAAACTTTTTTTCTAGGTTTGAATTGCATTCTTCTACTAGGTAAACAGTTAAATTTAACATTAATCATAACCGTTACAAAAACCATGGGGTAAAAAGGGGAAGGTATTATTTTATAGACGGTCATGTAAAAGAAAAAATATGTGAATATGAAAGGCTGCATCTACTAAAATATTTTCACATTTGCCATTCTGTATCGACACTATGACTTTAGGATTAAGCTACAAAATGCCGTTCTGCGTCAACTCTATGATTTTATTATTAAGCACGGAATTTTTATTGAATAACTACAGATCAACAAAACTATATTGGTTCAGAATATTATTTCAACAAAATGCTGTAAACTAAGTTTGCGCTAAAACACATTTATTTTTATTTGTTTCAATAAAACATTTCCTTGTCTCAAATTAATACCTTATATATTTTTAAATTTTTTATATTTGTAGAAGTAAATCTATTCACTAATATGAAAGAAAATAAATTTATATAAACTCACTTCTAACAGTTCTCTAAAAAAAGAAGTGGTCTTGAGTTGATATTATCAATATTGAAAATTGTCAGCATAACTTTATTAGTTATTTTGTTATAACAAACGATCGTAAAAGTGTAATAACCCCATATGGTAAAAAAACCTTTTGTACCAAGAAAGAAGAAAAATAGAACACTTATGTATCTCTGTCTCGTAGAGATATCATTGAAATCATTAAAAAATATAACATTCAAATCACCGAACCTACTACAGTCTAAATGGTGAAAAAAGCGTTACTTGAAGTATACCCGCAAAAAAATTGTGGCAAATGATTTTAAATCTCTAAGTTTGTGTGAAATTTAGAATATTTCTCATCTGCAAAAGATAGACTAAATGTAAAAAATAAAGATTAATATTTGTTAACAATTTAATTAAAACTAGTGGTTGCCCAGTAGTCCAAATTTGACCGTAATTTATTAAATTTTTGAAAATAAAGGTTATTAACTTACGTGAAACTCATTCAGTTAATCTGACATTTTAAAATTATTTTGCAACAATCTGTGCTCTGTGCGACTGTTTGACCTCCGACTATTATGTGTTTGACCTTGACAGTATGATCTTTTTATCAAACCATTGGTTTTTCGCTGAATTACTATTTGTAATAAATAATTTAATGTATTTGTAAAACATATTATATATAAATTTTAGCTTCCGGTATTCTTTCTCTATATTAACCTTAACTATGCCAAATCTCACACTCCTCCGTGCGTGCAATATGCTTAAAAAGGGGTACAAATTTTTCTCTTCACGTAATAATATATACCTAATATTGAAATGTACTCAAGCTTGTATGGAACACCCCAAGTTTGATTTATGTCGTACTTAACAACTTTAATTTTTTATATACTGGCATAAAACGTATATAAACCATGAGTATGATTTGCTTGAGTAAGTTTACATGTTAATTTACACGACCAAAACTTTCAGTTAGTTTTGATATTTCCTCTATCGTACCAAAGAATATTTTTCTTGTTTCGTCAATTTATGAGGCCTAATATAACATAATTAATAAAAACAGAAATAGTATTTTATAATCTTAAAATATCCTTAAAGGTTTTTTTTATCTACAGGTACTTGTACCAGCTGTAAATAATTAGAGTTATATTAAAAAATGTTGATTGCAATATCTCCACTAACAATGATAGCAGTTATTATATTAAGAATAAAATACTTCTAAAATTGCTCGGCTGAAAATATTTGTGAAATAAAATATAATACAACATTTAATCATTAAAAGCAGAATGTCCACGTTCTATAGAATATAATATCGTATCGAAAGTTGTTGCACCTCAAGGAAATTTACTTTGTTTTGCTACATTTTCTCAATTTATTGAATTAAAAAGAATGGTCTTTATGTAATTCTTAAAAAAAACCGATTGTAACCCACAGCGAAAGTAATTTTAAGATCACTATTATCATAAAATGGGATATTCGATACCATGAAATTGCACATGTTAACTTTTTCTGTTATTTAATTTGCCAAGAACTTTTGTTTACCTAATTTTGGGATTAGTTGTAATAAAAACAACGATTAATGTCAAAAATAAAAACATCATTTTTGACTTTAATTTGATGAATGTACAATTTATAAATAACAGGTACCCCTGGTGGACATTTCTCTGTAAGTATTTTAAAAGCAATTAGCTAGCAGAAAAATTAAATAACGCTTAAATAACGCTTATAAAATATAAGGTAGAACAAAAAAGTGAATTTGCTCGTGACAGATAATTTAAAATCTAAGAATTTTAATTGGATTTCAACAAAAAAACATGTAAGGGAGTGTTTTGTATATTTGTTTTTCTATTTGTGCCCGCTCATCTTAGCTATCTGTTAGCAATGTAGTTGATGAAAATGGTAATCAATCTAAACAAGAATAATAAAAAGGAAATACCACTTACTTTACTAATAATTATTATTTCACATTATACTCTATGCAAAATATAGAAATACTTCAGATCAACTTTTCAAAGATGCATAATTATTACAGACAGAGAAAAAAGAGAAATAGGGACGAATCTATTAACGAATCACACTAGAAGTGAGAATAATGTAAAGTTTAAGCGAGGGATATATCCTAAATGCAAGCTAGAAACGTAAAGTGTCTTCGACTAAGAATCATGTGGTTAAAATCAACATTCTAACATTGGATAACAAATATAGTTAGATTGTGCTATATTCCCAAACTAAATTTGCCAAAAGAATGTCCTTATATAAATGGATATAATAGGTGAGAGGAGAATTTATTATTAACATCTTATTAATGAGACACTCGTTGGTGGCGTGGTGCCGCCTTGAGCTTTGGAGAATGTTTAATAATTTCTAACGAAGCAGTGTATTTAGGGTTCTAAATAATATTTTTATAGTAACCTGGGAAATATTTTTAGATTTTTCGGTCTAAATTTCTAATCATACACTATACTCGTTTCTAGTCGATCACAGGCAATCGCCAGTTTTCTCCTTTTCTCACCTTCCTCGTCTTTGTCAGCTGTTTATCTAAACATTTTGAATGACTTGTCAATTAGTCGCAGATGTGTAAAATTTTCGAAGAAGTTCTCAAAAAGATAACTTATAATGCAATTTTAACCAACGGTGTTCTTAAAGCAATGGTATATTTTTAGGAATGAAAACTTCTTTTGGCTCATATTGCTCACATTTTTTGATAGGAAGAGATTTGCAATCTTGCGTCAGACCAAGCGCGGTAATATATATTTAATATGATACTCGTATTATTTGATGCCAAGTTTTTCATGTCCCTTTTAGAAATTGCGAAACGAGTGAAAGAGGTAGTCTTTTAATTCAAAAATTAAAGAAACTTCCTTATGTTCAATCCCCCTGTTGAATAATTAGTACAAGTAAAACAATAAAACTTCCTGTTGAAATTTCTTTAAAATAAATTAAGATAATTTTCATTATGATTAACGAATAAGAAAAAACATAGCAGGTAACACCGCGAAATATGAAAATAAATGAAAAGACTATAAATCTGCGAGAGAATACATAACTCAATCATATCAGTCTTGGTAACGTGTATTTTCACTGCTGTCGAATTTAAATTACTTAATTTCAAAAGTGAAAGAATCCTCCATTCTCTATTCGGATATTAGAGAATAAAGGATCCATTGGACGTTACTTAAACTATCAATTCTGACTTGTACGACTCACAGACAGTTACAAAAAAGTAAAATTTTAAATTTAAACGTCTAGCCTTAATTAATCTTAATGGTGGTATTTACCACCTCATATAGTTTGTCTATTAAACGAAGAAATGCTGAAGTTAAATTGAATGTTTTACCCACTCATTATGTTATCCTGAATTACAATTATCATTCTTTTGATACTTGCTATTACGTAGACTAATTAAATGCTTTAATCCACAATTTTCCTTTTTGATAATCTACTGACAAAAATGGGAAGAACTTCATTTTAATTGCTAATATATAATTCTTGCAGTATCGTAAATGTATGTAATATATGAGTAATATAGATTTACAAAGCCATGTAAGGTACACGCAAGTGACTATGATCAGTCAATTCAAAGTCACGAAACTATTATATATTAGTACTTTACTTTTTTATATTATCAATTGCGTAATTATTTAAAACTATCCCGTTTCTAGTTAATTTGAAATAATAAAATATTATATTTCCCGTTCCCGTCATTTCACTCAATCTTCAATCTTTAACCTCTCCGTATAATAAGTGGCCCATAATTTATTTATATGGGTTGTTAATTAAGAATATTTCCTGAAAAGAACTTTCATGTTGAGGGCCATTTCCGAGAGTTTATTGACATTTTTTTTCAATTTCAACGCCATTCATTCTTTGCCAAATAGATCGAAATGGGGAGTTAATAATAATGGTAAGTATGTAATGTATCATTGATTTCAAGAAACTGAAATACAATAATAATTTTTTTTTTAAACGCTCGTTATTTATTAGCCAACACAATAGTTTGCTAGATATATTATACAATAAGAAATGTTTAAATATTTATATCTCATTAAGTTTCTCAATTTTTCGTAGCTATGAAATTGATGTTCAAAAAATTCATAAAAACCAGTATTTACATATGACAATTTTTTTTCTATTACTGCTCCATATTCAAATTTATAAATTTGATAATTGGTTAAATTAAAACTCTAATTTTCTGAAATTTTTTTCGTGAGGTAGACCTCAATTCACTTTCTTGACATCAAAATTTAAATGAAGAGATAATTTGATTTGGATTAAGTGTTTGAATATAAGCAGAATGAAGTTTTTTAATAATGTTTCTATTATATATAAATGTGCCGTATATCTAAATCATGAAATGTTATTTTATGAAGGTAAACAAAAAATAAAAGGTAACACATAAAAATAGTTTCATATAAATTTCTAAATATCTCACATAAACAGTATCCATGTTATTATCATAAAATGCCGGGTTCTTATACTGTACTAGTAACATTTTCTATATCTCTAGATATGAAAGCCAAAAGTTTGGATATTAATTAATAATGAAACTTTAAACTAAAATCTCTACCCCCTTATATCCCAAAATAGAGGTAAATTGTAAAAGAAATGCTTGTATAAAATCCAATAAAGGTCCTTCAATTCGGAATTCCTAGGTTTTTAACGTGAAAAAATGTTAAGTTTGTGTCGTGTTAACACAAAACTCCACATTATCAGTAGTGCACCATAATATTAGGGAAAGGGATCGATCCTAATCTGTAAATATTATAACTTAAGCATTATTTAATTGTACAAATAACAGCACAAGAGAACGCGTCACATTATCGTAATCTCTAAAATGTTCAATACACTAAAAGCTCCCAATGTAATTTTAACTGATTACGTAAGATTCTATATTACACAATCATAATTTAGGCTACAAATCCAGTTCATGTTTACAAATAACTCCAAATTATAAGAAGTGTACTAAAATATTATGGAAAGAAAACAATTCTAATACCTAGGTATTAAGACTTAAGCGTTATTTATTTGTATAAATAACAGTGAATGAACAAGAGAATGCGCCACATATTCTTAATCCCTAACATGGGCAATGCATCAAAAATTCTTAATGTAATTATTAGAGCTAAGAATTGAGAATAAGGAATTGAGATGATCCATGTATTTTTATAACTGGCTCAGATTACATCTTTTTCTTCAGTTGGTACTATGAAGAACAGGGGAAAGTATCTCCATTAACTTTTGGCTTATTATTAGAAAATCTGTTTAAAAATTATTAAATTAAATCTCAAAGGAATTAATTATTACAGAACGATAAGGCAAAATATTGAAATTAAAGTATATAGCACAATAATAATTGTGAATTAAAAACCTAGGAACACTTTCAAAAATTGTGCAGCTGAAAGGATAATTTATAAGAAGAAAATATGTGCAGTTTTGAGAATTTGACCTTGAGATAACTAGCCTTGAGATAACTAACAAATATTATGATTATAAGTCGAATCAACATTTTTTAAAATAATTCCTCTTGTTAATTATTCAAATGATAAACCTTAAACAAGTAAATGTTTCAATCAAAAGATTATATAAAGGGAAAAATATTTATAACATTAAATCTATATTGAATATATATTACCTTTACATCAAATAAACTTTCTCAATTTTTCGTAATTATATTTAATATTTATAGATTATGAAAAGAAGAAATATAATTCAATTAATTTTATCTAGTTAGCAATACCGCGTTCCAAATTTGACAACGCTTCTAATATTCGCTCTCCAATGGGTAAATGCATAAGAATGTACCATTTGTGTGCTTATTTCCAAGTAAATTGTTAGACCTTTCCGAAAGAAAAAAACTATGGCTGACCGAATTCAAAGTCAAATATTAAAACATTTGTCTATTTTCTGTATTCATCACTCTTTTCTTTACATTTGTTTTACCAAGTTTGATGCTTAAATTTGTCCGCAGTTGGGTATAATAAGAGATAGCTGTACGTCAAAAAATATCCTTGTGAATGAAACAATCGTTTAGATAACTAACATATTTGTACCTATAAAGAATACTTTTAAAACTGCTGCCCATAGTCCTAATTTCCCCTTAAGTTATTTTGTTTCCATTTTTAATCTTCTTTTGAGCTACTAGATATGCACACATCTTTTTGCTCCATCGTATTAAAAAGTAATCTAGCCCCACTTAGTCCAGCTTAACCCAATCAAATTAAATCTAACCGCCTAGTTCAACCCAACTCAAATTAACCTAACCTAACAAGCTAGCCCAAATTAACCTAAGCTGCTTGACTATTTTTTCAAGTAAATTGGAAATAGGTTAGAGGTTTTGATGATCATTGAATCAGTCAGTTAATTTAGTTATTTTTAAGAACATGGGCCTCCGCATACCTAGTATTAATTTTGTACATTAAAAAAGGTCTTAAATTAAATGATGCATGAAAGGTTGTTGAGGTTTGTCCACGTGCCGGAATGCGCGTATATCTATCTCTTTACTAATGTAAGATACACATATGAGTTTAGTATTAGGTTCCATTTTTAGGTAAATATACTCATCTATGTTACACTACTACCGAGTTCCAATAAGTGATATACACACATTTTCCGGAAAATAATTTAATCTTACAATTTAAAATTTTACAGCCTTCTTCGTAGACTTTATTACATTCAGATAAAAACAGAAACTATAAGACAAAAATAGTCTAAAATATTTTTTGTTCAGTTCTTTATTGATGGAAATAATTTATTTTTTAATTACAAAATAATTTTCAATTTCAAGACTTCTCAAATTGTTTTTATATATTACGGAATTACTAGTATATTATTGAATTATATTATTATTACTTTTTGCGATATAATAATCATTTCATCCATTATTCAAAACCGAGTAACGCATTCGGTTCATCGCGTCATATATCACTTTCACGACTCTGGGACGCTTAACTCTCGCAATAACGTCGACGTAGCTTATCTCGAAAACGAAAAAAAAATATGAAAAGAAAGATTAACCATATTTAGGTTTTGTACTTATATACCCATAGAAGCTGGCATGTCCTAACAATTTAACAGCTGTATATTCGATGCATTCCTCTGTTCAACACTTCCTAGTACTATTCAGCACTATGTGTTTTTTTAGATAGAAAAAGCGGTAGGAAAATAATAGAAAGTAAAATGAAATGCTTTGATATTACAAAAATTGAACATTACGGAATTAGTATTCAGAGAACTCGAATTATCAACAAATTCAACCAGTGAATTAATAAAGTCACTAACATAAACAAGGAATCAATAAAGAGAAGATATATTCAAGTATATAATTAAGGCAGAGGTATTAATTAATCGATTTATTTTATGCTTCTCGTAATGGTACAGGAACATTTCCGCGTTGCGTACTTAAGAGTTCCTAATTAAAATGGGACCCTGGCGCAAGTTTGTAGCTCGATGCCCGGTTCTAAATATTCAGGTATTTTCATTCATAATCGGAAGGGCACATAGTGAATGAAGAGATGACTAAAAATCGTTACAATAACATTTGCCATTAGGGAATAAAATTTAGCAATTTATATTTACAATATTTTACTTTCAAATCGCATCTTTACGAAAGTAACATAATGGTGAAGCTTGTGTAGTAGCTAGCTTAAGTTTCTTACCTACCACAAACTAACTTACGTTTGTAGTTTTGATTGTGTATTCATTAGTTGTAGAAACAACTGAAGTTTAAAGATATTTGTTGAAAAAATATGTTCAATAATTTTATCGACTTTGGTTACGTCTTTAAAGGATATGTTTTTGACTGAATTACGTGGACAGACTTATATTCAATGCTTTCCATGCCCTTTTAAATCCAAATATTAACTTCGGTATAGTACTTAGCAAAGCAAAAGCCTCTTCGTAAATAGTTTCTATCTCTTTGATACTTTTTCAGTTTTACTAGGGATTTAATAAATGTCCCATGTTCAAGTTTCTTGGTCAGCTAGTCACCAATGGGTGATTACAATAGGAACAATAATTTAAAATCTCGTTTTTTTACTAGTTATTATATAGGTAATAGTTAGGCATATTTAATTAATTTGCTACGGACATAATATTCTTTTTTTGGATAAGCGTATCTGTAGCTAGGTTAAAAATAAAAAAATAAAATTATTAATCTGATGAACTACTTTAGGAATTCCTTAACATTAATCCTTATAATTCCCCAATAAGCCTCATTTGAGATTTAAGAAGTAATTTAATAAATAATATTTGTAATTTAAAAGTTTTGTACAATAAATAATATTGATTTAATCATGATAATTAATGCACTGTGTCTACAACTCAGCCGGCAGTCATGCAGATTAAAAACATGGTAGTAAACAAGGACAAGAATAAAAAAACACATTCATGTTTTATCAAAACTGCGGCTAACAAGTGAATGTTCTATATAACAAAGAAAATTCTATTGTCATCTTACATCTGTTTCTATCTGATTTATATTAATTACTGTTGTATCAATTGCAGTTTTATTTTATATCACATGGCGCAAAATATATCGCGCAAAGGAAACTTTTGATTATATTTCAGTAAATACCAATAGAAAGTATTAAAAAAATTAATATCGCTAAAAAGCTTTATAAAGTAACAGTATTGATTACGCTACAATCTTACAATTTTTTTTTATTGTATAAAATCAATATTATTTATCGTATAAAACTTTTAAATTACAAATATTATTTATTGTACAAAATCACTACGATATGAAAATGATTTGTTTATTTACGATGAGCTAAATATTGTGAAAAGGAAAAAATTATCTTTCATATTTTTAAATCGTAATATATTTGGACTAAATCAAGCACCGACTCGCACTATGGCCATACTGTGAATTTTATATCATGAGATATTTCCATTCCCATTTTTATGTCTTACACTTCATACAACAAAGGTTAAATCTATACCTTTCTGGTTATTTATGGCTTGCGTAAAATTATCTGTTTTATAAATAGATCTTGCAATAATTAATTACATGACATGTTTATAAATAAAGCGATAATGATGACTAGGCCACGAAGCGCCCGCCCCACTGCACCGCCCAAGAAACTGAAACCATGTTTGTTCCTTGCTGCTCCCCGCACCCACTTCCTGCGTTCCCCTGCTTAACGACATCGATTCGTGTTACAAATTAATTGACAAAGTATTTTAAGGTATAGAGAGGGGTCCCCGCTGTAGTTGTGGGAGGTGAAAGATCGTAGGAAGCAAAGATTTTAAATGTAATATATATGTAAAATGACAAATACACAATTCATTAAACTAAATATTGTTTAATTTTTGTTTCTTTAGATCCTCAGCATTCCATAACTCAAATGGAAAAATTGGCCCTTATAAAATCATTTGGATATTCGTTCCTATGCCTGTCTCGTCTATTTTTTCAGAAACCATAAGGTACAGAAGTTTGAAAGAGATCTGCGTTTTTTGGCCCCTGAGTGACCAGGTTGAAATTTATTACCCAAAAAATATATTAAACATTTAGTGTATGTAATGCACAGTTACTTGAGAACTTTCTAGGGCAATCTAGCAAATATTTCTATTATGACATTTTCTAAAATTTTTTTTGCTGTATTGTTCATATACGCTTTAAGTTATTACAATAAAAATAATTTTCATGAAAGCAAAATAATAAAGCTCGACCAATGTCAAGCCATTATCTTTTCTCCTACGCATCGTGAATGTTAACACGTGAATTTATGAGAAACTTTATATGATTTTGCCTTCTAAATTATTAAAAATAGTTACTTTGGACTAATTCTTAGTATTAGGTTTATCTGTATTTATTTTAAGAACGCTTAGAATACAGAATACAATTTTCATTTGAACATTTTATATTTTCAGTTTTTGGAGTCAAAATAATACAATATGAAAAGTTCTAGATGTGAAATGCTTCAATATTTTTTATTCATCTATAATTGCTCTGTCTATTTATAAAGATTCCACTTTTGTTCGCATCGTTCATTATGGGTACCTAAAGTTGTAACACAACTTGACAGTGAGTATTGAAGCATAGGTACTCACAAATTTTGAAATAAAAATTAGAAAATAAATTTGTTGAGAATTCAAGAAGAGAAAAGTTTTGTATAAAAAAATTTAATTTTTTACTTTCAATTTGTAGAGCATACTAAGAAATAATGGATCATAAAGATTCAAAAAAATTTTCTTTAATTTATTGTGATACAGTTTTAAAGGATTACAAAAAATATGTTCATCCTCTCCATTTTTGAAGCTGCTAAAGATAAATTACAAATTAGTAGGGTTACTGGAAATTAACACAAAGTTTATAAAAAAATTATAGCACCATTCCATACGTTAATTTTTTTTGCGAAATTCGGTATAATTTTTAATTGTGTAGAACATTTACTCGAAAGTATAATGACATGGTAAAAAATGATATTATAATTTTAAATAGTTAAAGAGTTTGTATGGAAGTCCTTATGGTGAGAGTTCTGCTCAAACTTATCATGGTCAGTCGTCTCAAACCGTCAATTTATATATAAAATATTAAATTATTGAATTGATAACGGTGAATTTTAAATCCAAGATTGTAAATTTTTAGGTACCAAGATAATACTTAAAGGCATAATGCAACATTTTTCTTTTAACCTTAAATTTTAATACTTAAAATAAATGAAAAAAAGACAACTATTTTAATGTAGAAAAAAAGTAATATACATCCGAAGCTCTTTTAAACTTTTCCTGATTTTATATTAATCTTTTTCTCCTATTTTACATATATATATATATATATATATATATATATACATATATATATATATATATACACCTATATATATATATATATATATACATATATATATATATATATATATATATATATATATATATATAAATGTATATATATATATAGCTTTTTCTTATCCAATATTTAATAGCATAAGGAGACCATTCGTGAAGCTTAGATATTTTAAGCTAAAGCACACGTCAATCGTTTAATTTTTTTTTCAGTTATTTTTATTTGCAATTTTCTCTTTTTCATCTCGCTATGTAATTTACCTACAATGCACTAGAATACTATTACCACATAGTGTTATATCTTTTATATATCACTATTTAATTTATCTACAATTTCTAGTACATAGTGAGATAAAAAGTTTCAAATCTTTTACATCTCAGTACGTAATTTATCTACAAAATACTAAAATACTACTATCACAAAACATTAAATATGTCATATCTTACTAAGTTTTTTATCTACAATGCACTAGAATACTACTACGACGAAACCTCAAATGGAACAGTCATTCTTAAGTATGAAAAAACCCTGAATAATTTTTATGAAACTAATTCATCGCATAACATCACATGGAAAACGGAAAATTAAATGAAGTAAAACAGAAGTAAAAGTAAACATAATTTATTATTAAGGAAATTTGTACATATAAATTTTGATATTAAAATTACAACAAAGTAAATATTTAAAAACGCATTCAGAATTAGCTTGTCTGAGCAGACACGAGAATAAAATAAGAAAGAGAAATGTAAATTAATATAAAAGTAGCATACATATAATAATAAATAGCCACTTTTTATTGTTATATTTAAATTTTAAAAATCCTAGCACTGATATATGTCCAATCCCGAAATATAAAATTGTCAAGTGAAAGAAGATATCTTATTGATATATTGTAATCAACTTTTCACTTTTTTTTATTTTTCCAAATCTAGAATCTTGTTCATTACTGACCCATAATTCGAATTTATTTAATATGTAAGATTCAAAAAAATTCCACTGGAACATATAGTAGAAATTGATGAAAAATCTATCTTATGTTAAAAGTAAACTTGTGACATATCGTAATAGGAGTTTTTGTAATATATACATTATGCTCCAGCAACTTTATTGAAAGATACTAAATAATTTAGAGTTATAAAATTGTTAATCTATATCTATAAAATTGTTAATCTATATAATAGTTTTCCACCTTTTTTAGACGTATATAAATATTGAGTTTGAATTAAGAAAATTTTTCTTAATTCAAACTCAATATTATGTAAGATTCAAAAAAAATCCACTGGAACATAAATAATAAATAAAGTTTTCCACCTTTTTTAAACTTATATAAATATTGAGTCTGAATTAAAAAAATTTTTCAAATGTTTAAATTCAATACAGAAATATTAAAAAATAAGTTTTAGGATGCCGCATAGAATAACAGATTGGATACAATCTTTTGTATAAAGTACTCTTACACATGCTGAAAAAAATACTAGAAACAGAGTAATTTCAATTCCGTGAAAAATGGTTACATATTAACAAAAAGAAAAAAACAGAGATAAATATATATATATATATATATATATATATATATATATATATATATATATATATATATATATATTTATATATATATATATATATATATATATTTATATATATATATATATATATATATATATATATATATATATATGTGTGTAGTATATTATGTATTATCTCAAGTAAGTCTCTCAACCACTTACTACGTCGGGTCTATGACGTCGGTTACATAGGAAGCATAACATATTGTCAAATGACCCGTCACGTCGACATCGCACAAACATATAGTATTGTGTCGAGGAGAAATTTACTAATTTCCAATGGGAATACAGTGACCTTTTAGATCTATTAATTTTTAGGTTTTTTATTTACTAAATATAAAATTGTCATCACACAATAAGCTGTGAATTTGTTGAAGCAGTGTTATGAACATACATATGTGACGAAAGTAATATTTCAAAAGTAGCAATAGCACACTATGCTTAATCATAATACTGCTTAATCATAATGCCAGTAAAAATCTCATACTCGTATTTATATGATTATAATTTTCGATGAAAAATCATTTAATAAATTGTGATATATTGCAAAGTTTAATAGAAATTAAGTAAAAGTGAACCTCAAAGTCACAATGTGATCATAAAATTTCCTTTTCGTGGAATCGCGTTACCTCAACATCACGTTAATTTATCTTGTGTTATGAAACTCTAATGGAGGTGTGCCTGTATAAAGAGATATATTTCGCTAAAAAAATTATATGGGCTATTTAGAGTTGTCTGAGCCCGAAACAAGATCATAAATGTGTGTCTGTCCATTTATTCAAATATACCCAGGAAGTACTAAACTAATTGAAGTGAAACTTCCACTGGAATACTCCTTCAAGTTTATATTAAAATTTAGGCTAACTTTTTCCGTGCAAGTAATTTTCTAGGGACGTTTTGTCAATTTTATATTTAAAAGTTTCTTTGGGTATGGCGTAAAGACTGCTAGACTGGTATGGAATTAAATTTTACTGAGTTAATGCTTAAAGTACAGATTAATGTCGATTACGTTTTTAATAGAATATTTCGTAAGTAACTTAAAATTTAATTATTAGCTGTAAACTTTAACACCAACCGAATGAACTTAAAATTTATGAAAAGAAAATGTCGAGACTTTTATGGCGATTCGACTTAATAGTCAAGCTGAGATATCAAATATTTATCCCGGTCTAACGTACTTCTGAGACACAAATGTTATTAAAAGCTTAGATAAACGATTAATTTAATCTAATGAAAGGTATATTTGTGATGAAAACATTATTACTAGAGAAAAACTGCCACCGCAAAAATAAAATATATGCGTAAGCGAAGCTGCATGCAAAAGTTAGCATTAAAGAGTAGTTATAGAAAATACACCTTCATTTCGGTATAAACTTTTAAAATTTATCTAAGCCATTCAATTTATTTGAAAGTCGTCATCTGATACCAGTTGCCATAAATTTTATAAAAACAGTTGCTTAGCGTATAAAAACGTAAAATAAACTACATCAAAGGATTTTAATAGTATTATTCGCTTAAATTTGTTAGTTAGGAAGAAAAACTTAATTTATTCAAATAACACGGACTGTTAATTTAAATATTTGTCAATTAGGAAATATATTGAAAAATATATTGACGCGATTCATTGAAAGTATTCATTGCATTTAAGTAATGAGTTAAATAATACGAGCTGGCCTTTGAAAGTCAGCGTCTTGCTAAATTTTTGTTACACATTATAATAACTGTTATTCAATCAAATTATCTTAATGTCTCACATCATTCCTCACTTTTAATAGTTAAATGGTAATCTGGAAGAGAATAAATATGTCAATCTTTGATGTATTAAATATCTACTACATTGAACATTTTTTAAAACTTCTACGAATTAAATTTCGTTTATACAGTACTAAACTACCAAGTCAGTCAGTATTGTTTTATAACGGTGTTTAATCTCAAGTAGGGTAGCATTTTCTTGTCAGTTGATTTAAACCGGTCAATTCACGTTCACTTTTTGTTCTCTTCCATACGCCCATAGATAAAAATGTGCCTTTATACAGAAGCTATGTAGCTTCCATTATAATAACTTTTATTAAATGGAAGCTATGTGTTCTACCAAATATTTATTTTAGGTGTTATTTTCGAAGACTGTTACAGAAATTATTTGTAGGTTTCTGTACCTCAAAAAGAAAAAAGGAATCCTTTTCGGACCACTTCGTTGTCCGTCTGCCTGTCTACTTGTCCGTCAATACCATTTTTCTCAATAACGCGTGGATGTATTAAGTTGAAATTAGTATCAATTGCTTAGGTGCACAGTCTCTTGTAGCTGTAAAAAAATCAAGCTTATATGTTAATGAAATAAGAAATAACCCTAAAAATACAGTCATTTATGCCCATTTTTTGGCACTCGCAAAAAAATTAAAACATATGGGATATTCCCGTTGACCTAGAATCATAAAATTGGTCAAGAAGCAAGTTCATAAAAAAAATTCAAAAAATCGTTAATTTGTAATTATACTACGTAAAAAATATTTTATTTAAAAATGCACCAGTGAAAAATATAGTAAGCGATATATTTTCGTTCTAACAAATTAATATTTTGTAAATAGTTTAATGGGAATATTATGTACCATGAAATATTTATAAATGTCTAAATGTGTACGGAATCTTTGTAATGCGGGTTCTACTTGTATTTGACAGGTTTTCTTTTCTTAAGATTTATATAAAATCTACCCTAAAATGGAAATTTATTTTGAAGAAAAAAACAGGAGAAACTAATAAATTTACAATGATTTTACTTTGAGTCCTTTTTTGTTTTGTTTCGTTATTAAGGAAATATCGTCTAAGAAAAAGTTTTCTAAACATCTTTAGCAAGTTTACTGATAGGATAACTCTATTAAACATATAATACTATGATGCATCAGTTAAAAATACAAAACAATATAAAAACAAAGACAAAAAGAAAATTCAAACAACACGAAACCCTGTTATCATCCCTGAGAATAATATTTAACATTAAGAGTTAATATCCGTCTACCGGTATATCTTCATTTAATGGCATGATGAATACACAGGGGTAACCGTACAGAAGACATTAAAAAGAACTACAAGTAATTATGCAAGGAAAGGTATATATATATATATATATATACACATATACATATTTATATATAAATATAAATATATATATATATATATATATATATATATATATATATATATATATATATATATATATATATTTAAACAGATATTTTAAATATGTAACACTCAAAGGTATACAAAACTAAAACTCCTTTTAGGTCATTTAAACTTAGTTGCGAACGTTATACACCTAATATTTTCCATATTAGGTGCATGTAACAGGCTATACTCAAATAAAAAAGTAAAAAGTGAACCTTAGAAACGACTTTATTTACTAATAATATTTCATTTATCAGTTACTAAATAAACATAATTGTTTTAAAGTTTTTTATTTAAATAGGTGATGAGTCAGTATTAAATAATCTTTAAACCTTTATATTTGTAGTAGTAACTTGAAAGAGAAAAGAATTTGTACATAGATAAGATGTACTATGAGCGTTTAAAGTGGTGTCGTGTAAAACGCGTTGTCGACGAAAGTCGCTGAATTTACTTTAAACTTGAAAAATTATTTACCCCTTAGTTTTTGTAAAAATCGCTCTCAAAATTTGTAAAATCAACTTTGCAGAAAAAGAAGTTAATTACACATTAAATTTTATTTATCAAACCCTTCGAGCGATTTCTCTAAAAACTAAGTCAGTGTAAAATGATGTCATATTAACATTTTGAAAAAAAATTATCTACCGTTTAGTTTTGGTGAAAATCGCTCTCAAAAATTGTACCATCAACGTTAAAGATACTTACAAAACTTATAATTTACAATAAAATAAATTATTTAAATATATTACAATTTGTTACACAAAAATTATAATAATATAATAGAATATTTAATATAAAGTTTCACTGCAATCGAATAAGAAATATAGCGAATAAGAATATATTTTACGTATATATATATATACATATATATATATATATATATATATATATATATATATATATATATAAATAAATGCTATATTTATTATTATTTAGATAGGTTATTTATTTATCAGCTCTTTGTAACATAGAGGTGAAAAATAAATAACCTATCATCTTAAACCATATATTATTCGGGCCATCGCATTTTTGCATCACGGAATATGGATATCGATTAAAAAAAGTTTTCCTCGTTTGATGAAAGATATGATTATTCAAGCAATCATAGACTTTTCAAAATTGATCTAATTGTTTCTGAGATCATCTTCTACCCACGTACAATCCCAAAAACGTTTCTTTTTTATAATTTTAGTTTCGAATGCACTATCTCATATAGATAGGGGATTTGGAAGCTATATAGTATTCGTGTTTAAAAAAATTATTCAAAATAATAATAAATTGGTCAATGTCAAATTATTTCTCCAATATAGGGCTGTTAATTAGTACAATAATAATAATAATTGAATTGAGAAGTGAATCAGGATTGGAGAAATGAAAGACCTTCAAAATGCGTCTGGTAGAAAACTATTTAGGGTGGGTTAGGGCATTCCAGTAAAAAATAAAAATGTAAAATAAAATTTTTTTTTATGTAAAATAAAAATCAAGTAGAAATATAGATGTATAGTTGAAGCCAGTCTATTGTCTATCGACATCACGTACGTCATTAAGTGTATCTATATTTCTACATGATTACAGAACGTAAGGAGGAAAGAAATAGAAGAATATAAGATATATTTTTTTAATTTAAGCTAACAGTGAATTAAAAAGGAGAAAATGAAAGAAATACTATAAATACAAATTTAATTAAAAATAACTTAAAATAAGACACATTTATTACTAAAACAACTTCGCGAAGTGAGTTGGAATTGACGTCCGAACATCATATCCGACTTGGTAATATTAACAATTTTGGTACGTATAATTTGTTACCACGAAATAATTGTACGTAGAATGATTACCTAACAATTTGTCGATGGAGATGTGGTTCCAAATTGAACTTTACATAATTTTATAGTTAGGTTCTATAAGAAAATATTCTATATAAAAATATAGTTTGTAATATGCGAGCTATGTAATTATATGATAATTGCAGATTTTAACGAGTATTCGTTATTGATATTTTATTTCGAGCAACTGAAACCTTGAAAAAAATATTATTTTCAGCAAAAGATATTTTCAGCCTTTAAATAACTTGACATTTAGATAGCAAAGTAAGAAAGGTAATTCATCTGAAATTTTGTCGTCGTGAGCACGCAGTAGACGCAACAGGTTTTGCAATTTCTTTAGCGTCAATTTCAATTTATTAATATGCCGTCAGGTCGTCTTTCACCGTTTTATTTTATTTAACACTTGATTTTAAAAAAATCAGTATCATTCGCATTATTATATTTAAGTATAATATTCTGTCTGCAAATATTTATCTCGCTTCCAAAAAAAGGCTTGAAAAAACTCGCGGTTATAATTTTAGTTTGCTAATTTTCTAATAATAAGTGTTGTAGTGAATGCAGAAAGGGAGAATCAAAGTGTGAGAAGTTTCTGAATGAAGTATTAGTAATTTTTTATGTAAACTGATTGTAAGGTAATAAATTCATTTATATTCGAAAATATATAATTAGAATATTCAACACAACTTTAATGACATGAAATAATTTATTGATGATATATAAAAGTATGTTCTGATTGCAGCAATTGGAATATTTTAGTATTATGCTTTGTAAAATATTATAACTTTATTATCTGAATAAATTGCCACCTAGAATCTAGAACAACTTGTAACTTGACTTTGTTATTTACTACATTTGTATTAATCTTGACTGATAACGTTTGGTGGTATGTATAAGAATGCAACGGAAAAACGGATTTTATATGAAATCAATCAAGGGTAGTCTGTCTGCATTTAGGTCAAATTTATTTTTCACGTTTATTTCATATCGATAAATCAAATTTACCATATTTCCAAGAACTTCTGTAAAATATCCAAAAAAATGTTAATTCCATTTCCGAAACAACTGAAATTAAAATTTAAAAAGTAATAAGAAGTATAATTAAAGTTTTTGGAAAAACTATAAAAGTGATTTCACATCTATATTTTTTATTTTATTATATTTAAGATATTATATATTATATTTATAATATTATATTTATAATATTGCCAAATATCTGAGAAAGATATTTGGCAATATTATATGGTTGAAAATAATATTAATATTTGAATTATAAATATTTTAAAAGGTGTATATTATAAAAAAAGTAAACAAAAACCTTTAAAGGTGTCAGTCACTCCTACCTTAATGTTTGTCAAGCTCTTGTTCTCATATGAATCAAAAATACTCATATTATGAGTGAACATGAATTCACGAACTAGTTGAGTCGAAGTAAATATGAATGTTTGAATATCAATCGTCCTAACGTCTTCCAAATGATTTTGCTCAAAAATATAGAGCGAATCTAACTCTAGTCTATTCTTGCATCTTAAAACTTTTATGTATTATATCGTTACATTAAATACCGTTACATTCAAATCCCATTCTATCGATAACGTCACGATCACGTGAGGTGTTATCGATAGAATGGGATTTGATATACATCACTTTAACTTTGAAATATTCTGAATGTACGTCACAATATTCGCTCCGTATCAATAGCAATACCGTCTAGCATTAATCACTAATAATAAAGTAACTTAAGAAATAATTTTCCTACATTATGTCTTCGGTGCTTTTGTGCTAATGTGCTAGAGCTATCTTTCTTATCCCATATTCAGTGGGATAAGAAAAATCGCCCCATTTAGGCATGTAAATTTGAAATGATTCAAATACTTTTATTGGGAACCCATGAAAAGAAGGATATTTTAAATATAATGTGCTTGTATTAACTTGATCGATCTCCTTTACAGGTGTAAAAATATTTGATATTATGTTATACAAATTAGTAAATAGGCCTCACCATGTGATCTCAATTTACCGAAAAGAAATTAACAATAACCGCCACTATGTTTCTATACACTTGGCTTGATTTATTTTGCTGTGATATCAAGAAGCTGAACTATTTTTAAGTCAGAAATATAAACTTTGAAATATTTCAATTTGTTACAGTATATAAAAATCCTTTATTGGTTAAAAAGATTATATGCATAAATTTTATCATCCGAAATCTAATCATAGGACACAATAACAATGACATTGTTTCCCAAGGTTAGATTTCAGCCGAAACTTTTTTTTATTATATTACTGATGTGAGCTACTATTACATTAAAATAAAAGAGGTTGATAATTTCATTTAACATCTTATTTGTGGCTGTAAAGAGTGGTAAGCAAGTAGGGCTGATCGTTAACACGATTATTTGAGGTATCTGAACTTTTACGAGAATATTGAAATGCGTTGCAGCATTATATATATAATCACGCTTGAACAGTTGTTCACTCACATGTTTTCATTCTTTTTACTTTCATAAAAACGGTGAAAGTATTGCGTTAGCATCCAGAAAAGAGTGAATGAAAGTTAGAATAGAAGATTGTTTCGAAAGATGCTTATTCTTAGATGGTGGGTAAAAAAAGATTAATATATAAGTACAAATCAGGTTGGAGTTTGTGTGCATGTTTGAATTTACATACTTAGTTACGTTTTGAAATGCGATTGACTACTGGTTTATTTCATAGTTCTCGACGGAACGAACATAATAATAAGGTAATAAGTTCACGTATCCGTTACGCCATTGAGTTATTCCACCAATAGTTTAAACCAATGTCCTAGAAAAACTAAAGAAACACTCTTTGGATTGCAATCGGACCAATTGCAGGCTATTCTCTTAAGTCCATTAATAATACTAATTAATTTTTATTTTAATTGGAAAAGTATTTTTAAGGCAAAAACTGATTTTCTACTAAACACTAAAAATTTACTGACAGGTTACTGACAGGCCGCGTACTGTAAAGAAAAATGACTGGCGAGTTAATAACGTTTCGACGGCTCAGATTTTAGAAATGATTGTTTTTTATTATAACTCGAAAATGTCTGCTAATCTTTGGACGAAATGGTCTAAGCGTGTCTACGACATAATACGTAGTTGGTTGATTTAATATTAATTTGTAATTTGGTAATATCATTTATACTTTACCTGATTTGATCAAAGTTTTGTTTAGTCGAATTTTCGCCAAAACTAAAATATGGTTTCTTAACTCAAATTTTCGCGTTCAATACATTATTAATGGGATAATTTTATAGTTCCGCTCGCCTATTAACCAGAGGCTTCTAGATCCAAAATTAAATAAGTTATAGACTTGCATTTTATACTTGTTGTGTACTTTTTTTAGGCAAAATATATATATATATATATATATATATATTTATATATATACATATATATATATATATATATATTTATATATACATACATATATACATATATATATATATATATATATATATATATATATATATATATATACATGAAAGAGCGGAGAAAGAGGTGATATTTAACATCTTTTTTATGAAGATTAAAAAAAGGAAAAATATCAAAAATGCCGTTTCCAAACCTTTTTTAAAAATCTATTTTGGAAAATTGTTAGTGTGGAAAAAACCTTGTGTTAATTTACTTTTGTTTTCAATACCACATGGGTAAACATTTTTTAAATGTTTCTATAACAATAATTCTTAATTTATTGGCATATCTTGATAATATTTTATTCGATAGAGCATGTATCTAAGAATTATAATTTTTGAAACGATTATTTGGTAAAAATTAAGAAAAGTATAAAAAAAATATTACGAAGGATTTTGGGTTATTTCATATTAAAGTTGGTTTCCATGAAGACGCTATTAGGGTAAAAACAAGCCCCAATATAAGAGATAAATATCTTTCTTTTGATTTTGTTACGAGAAGAATTAAATATTAAATTTTTTTGCACCAAGTCTTGAAATATATTTTGTATGTGTTCTTTGTTTTATATTATTTTCAATTTTCTAATTTAAAAAATATTTATTTGTAAGTACTCAGGTGACAAGTAAACAGAAAAATAAACGAGCAAAGGGCAAGCTTTCTAATATTACGACATCCCTTTATAATTACTTCAATTAGCGATTAAATTTTTATGTATATGCAACGAAGCATCTCTCTATCTGTTTGCTTAAACCCAGATAAACTTTGATACCGTTTTCACTGGCACAGATAGTATTTTTTAGGATGGTGCAAAATTAATATTTTGTGTGAAAATGTTTGCTTTAGTTAGATATAAAATCTATATCTGTATATAAAATAAATTAGTGAGGTATATTTCTGAGGCATGTACTTGAACGCGAATAAGCAGGAAGCCTCACGGTGGTGCAACGATGGCACCAATTCCGGGGAGCGGGAGAAGTTATTTTGTCAGACATATGTTCAAATTAAATAGTCAATCACGTGAATTGTGATGTCCACTAAAACGTAGTTCTGTTCTAAGTGGAGCCGCGGAAAGAAGATAGTTAGAAGTAAATTAGAACTCTAATGATATAAAAATTATTCCAAAAATTTTCATGTCATATTTTCGATATGGAAACAGGCGATTTTATGCGAATATCTTGTGATTCTTAATTAAAAGGTCATAGAAATAGTAAGTTAATTATGACTAAAAATTACACGAGGTATATTCCGTATCAACTAATGTCGAAATCTTTTTCAACCCTTAGTGTGACCCTCTACTTCCTTAGTAAACTGTCTAATCGAAACGGTTGAATAACATTCATTTCATTGGGCCTTTAAATGATTAATTGATATCCATTTAAAACACAAAATTACCGATAAATTAATGTTATGTAATTTTATAATAACAATCTATAAACTATGTGATCCATAAGTTGGACATATTATTAGACTTTTTACGCATTATGATGCGTAGCTCTATTTGGAAGGAAGAATTTTTAATAGCACCTGAAGAAACATAATAGAATAAATTTAAAAAAATATGCAAAATTGCTGTGTCTAATCACTTGATGTAGTTAAATATTGATAGGTCGGATGTGATAGGCAGATGTGTGGTTTTAGCGAGATGAAGCCACTGCCCGCACAACTAGAATCTCCATGGACCCAATTAGAAAGCTATTTCCGGAAACATAATTTGGCCACCCAGATCGCCTGGTTCAACCCCATCTAACTTATTTCTATGATACTATCTTAAATCAAGAGTTTTTGCTAACCCTCTGATGAATTTGGATCAGCTGAAGGCGAAAATAACCGAAGAAATGTGAGCCATCTCAATTGACCTTCTGTAAAGCGTCATTGCAAATTCGTGCTTACGCTTTGAAGAGTGCGTTCGCTATTATGGGAGATATCTTGATGGTGTAATATTCCGTTAATTTACTGTAATTAAAATATTATGAATACAATAATCGAATTTGAATTTCACTCATTTGACACCTTTTATTTTAATCAATTTGTACTATGAAACGACACGCGTGCCTTAAAAGTCGTTTAATTAGAAAATGTACATCGTAGGTATATAGATATGCTGAATGTAGTATTGACTTTGGATCTCACGTACAACTCAGAGTCATATGATGCGGTGCTTCCTTCAATTATAGTAAAAAAAGCGGCACCAAATGTGAAAACTAACCAAAATTGCATATATATATATATATATATATATATATATATATATATGTGTGTGTGTGTGTGTGTGTGTGTGTACATGTGTGCATGTGTGCGTGTGTGCGTGTGTACGTACGTGCGTGTATATGCTTGTGCGTGTGTGCGCATGTGCGTGTATGCGTATGTGCGTGTGTGCGTCTGGGCGCGTGCTTGCGTGCGTGCGTGTGTGAGCGCGCGCGCTCGCGCGTGCGTGTAGCATTACTTAATAATTTCAGATAAATAAGAATATTTTCTTTTATGAGTTCGAAATCGACGATGTTACAAATCTCGATGTTAAAAATCTTTCGAAATCGAAATAAAACACGAATTATTACAAGGGTTCACACAAAATAAGTGTCGTCTTGGTACTAGAAACAATTATACCAATACAAATCTTTTACAAATTGAGAAATTCATTCAGAGAAACGAACTTTCACAAAACAATGCAAACATTCATATTAAAATTAGATTTTCTTCAATTATTTTAAAAAGAAGAAAATTTGAGTAGATTTAGTCCCCTGTTCACCTTAATCACATATGTTTTATATTAATACGTATCCAACAGACGCATTTCAAAATTCTTACGTCTTTGTATATACTATTCAACCCTTTGATAAAACCATTTTCCTTGATTTCTAAATGTTTTTTTTTAATTGACACGAAAATAATTACAGAAACTCCACATTGATTATATGTATCTTACTTCATGTAAATATATATTTTAAAAATAAATTATTTAGATAGTTCCGTAAATAATAAACAGGTTTTCAGCCGTGGATAGTAGTATTATTCTCATTGAATCGTCAATGAAATTCGTTGTATGGTGAATGTCGTCGGAGGATTTCGACACATTTGGATTTTTTAAATGAAAGTAGGTTTTAGGTACGGTAAGTGCAGCTACAGTGACACCCCCCCCCCCCTCTCCTTAAAGCAAAGCCGAATTTGGCGCCCAGAGCGTTTTGTTCTGAGTGCTAAGTTGAGCGGAGAGGCGGCTGGTAATATGTCGGGTAATTAACAATTTAATTTGGGCGGTGACTCGCTGCGCAAATTAATTTAGCAATATGCGGTGCACCGTAGTTAATTTCAGTGTCCGCCATGTTTGCCGCTTAGGCGAGATATTAGTGCGACTTTAAGTGAATGGTGCTAACGTCCAATAATTATGTTCTGTGGATGATACGCCGTGGTTCATTTCTTTGACGCCTAAACAGTACGTCAGGCTGGCGAAAAGTTGGCTCTCGAACTGGCAAACTTGTTCACTGGTTATCGTGGCAGGCCACAATTTCGGCAATAATGTTATCCGTTGGTATCGTCTCGGGTCATCTTCTAGCTAGATCAATAATTCTGACGCAAAATCGATCACCGCACGATATAATACGTAATAGGTAGCCCGACGCGTGGGCATGTTATAATCAGTAGGATGGCGGCAAACTGGAAATTATTTTGCTTGTTTGGCAGAGAATACATGGCTTGGTCCATTTTTTGACGTCAGTGTTGATTGACGCAAAAGTATTTCTACTTTTTCGTCACCATTCTGCGTGTTATTCGGATGCTGAGGTGACTTATATCGTGCACGGATTTGAAGGCGGCGCATTGATATTTCTTGGGAACATACGGGAAAATATTCGGGGTTGACACTTCACAAAATAATTAATACTCGGTTGTTGGGTAGTTTAACTTATTTGAGCAATAAGTGGCTTTGTTGAGCTAGCAACTGTGTCGCTCGGTATGTCATCTGTGCCTCGGTATTTCGGCTTGATATTGTTTTTACCTGGCTGAAAGTATCGGCGGCAATGTTGCTTAGCTCACTAAGATGACGTACGTTGGTACTGAACTCGGAAATAAATATAGAAGCTGCCTCGTTCTTCACGATCTGTCAATGGGCTATGGTGGTACGAAGACGTAACTGAGCGGCTTGTGGATATTTTAAAATAAAAAGTTTATGCTCTTCGAACTATTTCCTAAAGTTTTTAATTGTCATATATTGCCAACAGTTCGCGATCTTAGGTAATATTCCCGCCGTTACGCAAGCAAATTTAAATTTTGGGCTAGTGTAAAATTGGCCACCCGTTCCATGAACGCGTGGTCAGCATGCAAAAAATTCGCTAAAATCGACAAAGTACCACGCCGTCGGCATATAGGCTAATATACCAATATATATTGCCGTATACATCAGCTTAAGTGTCAAAGTATTCAACTTCCAGCATACCATAACATGGAAGGAAATTCGAAAGCTCTCCACGATTTATCGAGTCTATGGTATTAAGTTCCGCCGTGAGTCAAAGATCATGCCTACGTACGTAATCCGTCTCGTACATTGATCTATCATCAGTCTGCTTTAGAAGAGGGCAGCCTCGAATTTGGGGGTGGGGGTTTAAGAAAACTTGTTCTTAGAGTCTCAGTCAAGTAATCTAGCCAGGTTTGCTGCTCGGCTCTCTATCTCTCTATAGCTCGGCTCTCTTCGGTTCGCTCCTTCGAACAATAGTAGTGTATCCTCAGCATATGCGATGCTCTCGAATACCTAGAGGAGCATTACGATGATCCCTTTAAACATTACATTCCACAGAATTGGTTTGATGACCGAGCCCTGCGGGATCCCCTGGTCAATATATTCTTAACTATTATGTCTCCATTTTGTAAATAGACAACTTGATTGCAAAAGTCACTAATAAACCGGCGGATATCCGTAGACAACCTCCAGGAATCTGATGTGATCAGAATGGCCTGCAATCAAGCTTTGTCAAAAGTGCCGGAGATGTCCAGAAAAACATTGGACACATGTTTATCTGGGCATGCATTTACCAAGGATAAGGCGGCAGAAATCGCATCTGACGTGGACATTCCGGATCGGAAACCGTACTGGTTGGAGAATCCTAACGAGTGAGATAATTGTATCAGTAACCGGGCCGCTATTACTCGCTGAAATAATTTCCCGAAAGCCGAAAAGAACGTAATGTGTTTATAGACCTTTGGATAGCTAGGCAATTTCCCATTACTCTCTGATATGATTTTATAATCATATCAAAGAGTAATGGGAGTAGTGACCCTCACATAAGCAATGATTAAAAATTACTAGCACCTTGGATTTCACCGGGGTCTAAACTTCTTTTTACATTTCTCTTATTGGTCTCACCAATGGCTAGGAGCTTCTCGAGTTGAGATTTCCAAAGACATCGTCTAACTAAGAATAGCGTAGTTCCGAATTATACTTACTATGTGGGCTTTGCTAACAGCTTTACTGATATATCGCTGTTCGAATGTATTGATAGTAGAGTAGAGTATCATACTCAAGAAAAAATGTGGTGAAAAGGTTTTCTAATATTTCGCCGATATTCCTTATGTAAATCCCGTATGTATCCCATATCCACCCCGTACACTGTATGTAACTTCAGTATGTGCCCATATACCGATTGTAAGTATTGTGTTTCAGTCGGGCGGACGAAAAATTTTAGAGAAGTATCCGAGCGGTTGCCACTTATTGTCGATGTATTGCTTTAGTATGGCGGCAGCTGATACGTTGTATATATAGATGAATAATGCAATAGTTGCACTGTGTGACTTGCAAGTAAACAAGATTGCGTTTTAATGCTGTGGTTACAAGTTAACTTGATCCGCTAGTGGGGTTCGAATGATTGAGGTATTGTTTCGATTCTTTATATTGTGAAGGTAGGCACTTAACGGCGCTTAAAGCAATGCGACGTCGGGAATGTATTCTCAGTAGTTATTGATCATACCAAGAAAAATTATATCCTTGATCAGTTCCTCCCGATGCTTGGTCCTCGCTAAGTTAAATGATACCCAAGGAATGTTATCCTCGCCTTGCTGAAATTACACATAGAAAGGTTAATTGTTAAGCCATTTTCGTCAAGCCCCCAGAGTACTACTCGAGGTGTTGACAGTGTTCGGCTTCACTTCCGCATATCAACAAGAGGTCGTCGATGAAGTTGATTTCGCGTAGCACCTCGTGGCTGAAGTGTTTGCATATTTGACCGGCGTTCTTGAGACTTGAAGACATTTTCGGGAAGCAGAATAGACTTGATGGCTTAATTTTATGAATTGTGGTCTTTTTGATGTCGGCCTCCAAGACCGGGAACTGTTGTTATGTCTAGTTTAGGTCAATTGTGCTCAACACGGTCTCCATTTTCACCAACATCCATCGCTTGTAGCGATGTCCCCATCACTTGTAGCGATGTGGTGATAGGCGTCTCGCTCGGAAATCCAAGGGGGGTCCGGTTATTTTGTTGACTTGGTGGATGCGGTATTTGGGTATTATTGTCATTTATATGAGACAAATGATGCTGGAGTATTTTGCAGGATGTCGTGATAAGATTATTTTACCTAGATGTTTCTAATTGTATACATATTGGTTGCGAGTAGCTGTAATTATTTTAATCAAAACTCTTAGTAATCTAATTTGTTTCAATTTTGTGCTTCTTTCTCCATTTTCTTACCATTTTTGATGACTGAAAGTCAAAAACAAACTGCATCAGCTGATGTATTAATGCAAATGGTATTGAATTGTGAACCAAACAAACACATTTGGGATCTCTACTATAATATGCATCATTTACATTATAATATGCATCTTGGAAAAAAATCTGTTAATGTAAAAATTCATGTCTCTCAGACTACATTTCTAAGAAAGTACATATTTAGGAAGAACACGTCTGACGTTTTAATTCAGTGATTTGTCATAATTATTTATTTTTAATTTATTATTTACATGTACGTATTATATATGTTAATAACATTTTTATATTTATTTATTTATTCATGTAAAGTTAAAAAAAAATTATTTTCCAAACCTATCCGTCTTTCCTTTATTAAAAAAAATGTTTTAAAACGCCGTCATAAAACTAAGATTTTCTCTTTAAGTCCGTGATAAACTTCATTCATCAGCTTTTATACCTAACCCCGAGAGTCTTTCCTGGCTTTGTGTATGAACGAATACGTTTAAAAGTTGAAAATTTTCTTTCAGCTGCAGCAGTAGAAGAAGGGGTTTTTAAAATTAATTTACATAAATTTAAATTTCTGAAAATGCATCTAATATATAAGTATGTTTCTTTATATATTTATATCACTTTGAGATATTTAAAACGCGACATTGTGTTTTATCTGGATCTATTTTCAGTTGTTTTTTAATTCTGTGGAAATATTTTCAGTTCATTTTTTTATTTTATAAAATCAAATACTTTTGACATAATTGACTTCGACCAAGGGAAATCACTTTCAGGGAATAATCCACTATAATAAAAAAAATTATATTATATTAAATTATAAGAATATAACAATTACGAAAAAGACAAAGAATCAAATAATCGAAACCTGTCGTTAATTTGTATTAATATGTTATCTGTTATTTCTCTAAAATTCCTGCTACAATACTCTTTGGAACTCAAATTAGTTTGCCTCTTTCTTCGTATATCCGGGATTTCCGATACGTGCGCAAATACCGAAATTAACGCCCCCGTTTAGTGATTAACGTATTGAACCTCCATCATACAAGAAGGTTGGGAGAATGAGACGGAAAATCCGAATACAAAAGCCGCTATGACCAGCAGGAGAAACTGGCGCGCACGCGTTACTCGACGATGGTTCGACAATGATACTTACCGATGCCAACTTGGCCAATCAATTTGACGCCTAAGTCACCGGTTATTTATTACGCATAGAAGCCATTTAGATTACGTAGATCTCTGCTTGGACTTCACGACGAGTTGCATTTACAATTAAGGGCGCAACTTGAAGCCACAAGATTCACGCACGCATAAACCAGAAACCACACACGGCCCAAGAAGCGACAGGAAAAGGTGTAGCCGGTTGTAACACCTATTCAACATTCAAGATAACATTAAAAATAACAACATAAACCTCAAGATTCCCGGCGGGAGAAGAACACCTAGCAGATGTTACTAGCAACAAAAGTGTGAAAATAAAAAATAACTCAGCTGATCGCCACTCTTACACTGCTTGGCTGGGTAATTCAAGGCGCGCACCACTCTCTCGAGGTCGCAGTATAAACTTCGTAAATCATATAACATCGATAGAACAAAAAAAACCCTGTCAGCCAGAGGTGGTGGGCGTCGGCGAAAGTGAACGTAGTCGATAACTTGACTAGCGACTTACCCCCGAGTTTAGACGCGAAAAATAGGTGGTTTCGAAGGCTCAACTCTCTATACTAAAACCCAACTATTTGACCTATAGAACAACTCGCCAAGAGCAAAGATACCTGAGAAGCAAAATCAAATTATATTACTGAAACAAAAACATTTTACTAATTTTATTACTGAAACTATTTATATTACTGAAATTAAACAATATTTTGACTGAAAAATATCATTTCCGATATAATACGGATGGAATAATCAGGCTGAGAAGCCGCATTTGCACAGCGAATAAAGTCACGGATGCACAAGAAAACCCTCTGATACTCGATAGAAAACATCATGTGACTAAGCTATCGATAAAATATATGCCCACAGAGTTACTTCACGTCAGTGTCGAAACAACGGTAAACAAATGTCCCCAACACTACTGAATTCTCTGTCTGAGACCGACCGTACGAATGATCATATACCGATGCTTACTATGCAGCATAAGAAGAGCGACACCACTGCAGCTTTGCAAGGGTGATCACCCGTCCCTCGTGCCGATTAGTCTACCATTATAGGCCATTCAGCCATACGGGAATAAATTATTACCGTCCATTGACAGTCACCATCGGGCGATCGATTCAGAAAAGATATGTAGCCGTCGTTATATGATTAGTAACCTCAACCATACGCCTGGAATTTGTCACCTCACTCACCGCTGACTCGGCTATTATGACCATCCACCGTATGATAACCAGACGATGCTGCCTGATAGAAATATAGTAGGGTAATGGCACCAATCTACGTAGAGCAGACAAGGAACTGCGACGGGCAATCGACTACAAAGTCAACAGTGACGCAGATCTGGTGAACGCCTAATCATACAATTCAGCAATAATCAAGTGCGGAGCACTGACTATTGCCTATTATCCTGTACTATATTCACGTAATATTTGTGCCGTTACGTTGCAACCTACATTTAGAAAACCAAGAAAACGCTCTTTAACACCGTTATTTGACACTTAATTTACTATAGTTTTGAGCTGTTCCCTGCTACTAACGTCCGGCGTTTCGTGTATCATTATTGAAATAAATTTAGTATGAACAATTCCTAAACTAATTTCGTCAAGTATAATGTCAGACATGTGAGAAATTAAATAAGTTTGAATTCGTCATTAAAAGGTATGATATATTTAAAATATGTCTCAATAATTGAATCGTAGGCAAGCAAAAACAATAAACTTTCGACGACATTATACCGATTTTCTGAAATATTACTTTCATCGTGACCACGAAAAGGTAATTCTTGCTTACCTAAAAATACACTGACATCTATTAACCTTTTTAAATTATTTTTATTTCTATCTACCCTTTCATTATGTTCCCGATTTGCAATAGTTAGTTGGTCCTCGATATAACTGTCTTTACGCGAAGAACCAAAATTTTGTACCTTTATTGTTCAAGATAAATTTTCCTCCGAATTCGCGTGTTATTTCTCTTTCGATCTGATCCAAAGTTCCAGCAACCGGAAACGTTCGCTTTTTGTGTGCGAGTTACAAATTATATATCAAAGTGTGGTTGTCGCTTGAATAGCACAATTAAAATATGTTTAAATTTTTATAAATTGTTTACAGACACACACACACACACATATATATATATATATATATATATATATATATATATATATATATATGAGTGTTTGTGTGTGTGTGTACCCATAAACATAGTATTTCTCAATTCACATTTTAAATCTTCGCTTCCTACGATCTTTCATTTCTCAAGACTGCGATAGGAACCCCACTGTATACCTTATGATGCTATGTTAATTAATCTGTTAAGCTACTGACATACATGCTCATAAGTGGCATGCTTATTAGTCGCTAAAAAGATACTCAAAACGGACATGTTCTACAACTGTACACATTTGCTTGCTTAAGGCAAGTTTATTTTAGGCATGCTCATGAATAAGCGTACTCAAAACAAACGACAGAACTCACGTGCTATTTAAATGCAGGCTCTTGGCTGAAATGGAAGCTTTGCAAGGAAATGTTAATCAAAAGAGTGTCACTTCTATCCGTGAAGAACTCAATACAATAACATTTTTGCTTACATTGCAATTGTTTCAGAAAATTTTAGCGAAAAAGGAAAGGACAATAAAAAGGAAAATTTGAGACTTAACTAGATAAATAGAAGAGAAACCCTTGGAGCGAGTAATCGATTGCTGGCAGAGATGAGAGTGGACGATGTCAACGGCTATAAAAATCATTTAAGCATGCCCCCGAAGAAATTTGATGAGCTACTTTCTAAAATTGAGAACGTCATACAAAAAGAAAATATTCATATGCGAAATGTTATTCCAGCCAAAGTAAAACTTGAAGAGCTCTTTTTATTATTAAACTTGGGTTGTTCATATTATTTAATAAACTTTTGTCAGCATTATTTTGTGGTACGTTATTTTTATACAATGGTGGATTGTGTTCCATAAGCATTCGTAACTACGATAATAAGTCACAAAAATTAATATTCTTTCCTCTCCTCAACGCGCCATTATTTAATTTAATTAATAAAATAATTGAAATGCACACCGTTGTTAACCAAGATGGAAGTAACAATAAGCATGCTCATAAGCAAAT